>CM052141.1:0-316406 GCA_028454255.1 Halictus ligatus | reverse complement strand
ATTCTCGGCTCGATCTAGCGAAAAGAGGCTAGAGTTCTCCGTTCCCGTGTATATCCAGTTCACGTAACGTTTAAACAAGTTTGCGAGAAAAACATTAGGCGGTGAATAGTCGGTTAACAAGTAATACGACGGTCGCTGAATAAATAATACGCAATCGTATCCGACCAACAAAGGAAGCGTTCGCTTCTTCGGTCGCTCGTATTTGATCTGACGCGCGGATAGCACCGCCCTGTACCGCGCCCGGTATCGATTCGAGTCGTTTCGAATCTCGCCGACGAACTAAGTAGAAATGCTTGGTATTCGTAACTCGTACCCGTCGCTCTGCCGATTGAATAGATCTATGATCGGTCGATGCGCAGACTGTATCGAAGCAGACGCTGATATGTACAAAATCAGATGGCAAAAGTCTTCGAAGAGCAACGCGCTTCCGCGAAAACGTTTTCGTCCGGGGCGTAGCTGCCGTCTACAATTTCGGAATCGAATCTTTACGGCAGATTCGAAAATATCTGTATGCTAGTTGACGTGTTCTCGTTCGTTTCGTTAATCGTTATATGCTGTTCGAGATATACGTACGTATCTATAAACCATGTAACTACGATATACCGTGTGTTATACCATATTCGCTCGATCTCTAATACTGGTTCCGCTTCAAACAATTTCGTCCAGCACACTGGAAACGGAAAGGAACGCTCCGATTCTTTTTATCTTTCACCTCCGAAAAGACCCGATTCTCGACAAACCCAACGAACGCGCCTTTAATCGTGATTCGCGATTACGCGATCGTTAAAAACACGAGAAACGCTATTTGTATAGCGATAGCACCAATCGTTGCGATACGAGTATCGATGAAATTCTGAACGATACCGATCGATTCGACGAGTTTCCCATTCGTTCGTAGATGCGCTCGGTGGCGATGATTAGGGTACGCTTAATTTAAAAAATTAGAAAATTTTTTGTGCAGTTCGGTTTAACGAGTACCCGATCAAAATTTCAAGCTGAATTTTCGCGCTGCGTGTGTGGAATGTGATCGCGATCGTAACGTGGCAATATAGATACATTCGATTAGAGTCGATTGGAATTGTCGCGTTGATGCTAGCGGCTGTTTGCTTTTCTTCTCGACGATCGATATTTCTTTCCCGAAAAAGGAACCATAGAGAAGCACAGTCCCGGTTTTTCTAACAGTGCTTTATACTACGCGTTAGATTTGCCGCTCGTTATCGTTGAACAGAACAACTTTGTTTCCCCATCGGACATGCATCGCTTTCGAAATAAATACCCTTTTTACAACAGCGCGCACTTCCTTTTCTTGACTGGCTCCGGAGGCTCGAGAGCAGCTAGTATGGCTTCGTCGAACACGTTCTTCAAGCCTTTCTGCAAAGTTAACGTCATATTCTCGGTTAGCGTCTCGTCGCTCTTTTCGCCGAGAGTGAGTTTACATGGCGCGGTATGCTATATATGACTGGGGATGCATTTACTTGCGTGAGGGCACTGCATTCCACGTATTTCACCGCTTTTAACTCTTTGGCAAGTTTCTCTCCTTGCTCCGCCGATATTGGCTTCTGTTTATTTTTTGCCAATTTCTCGGTAGTGGTACCGTCGTCTCTTAAATCGATCTGAGTACCAACGAGCAGAAATGGAGTCCTCGGACAATGATGCGTTATTTCTGGCACCCACTGAAACAAGATGATCGAGTAATAAACGCTCTCCTACTTGTTTCCATAGGAGAATAGCTATTGTCACATCGAAAATCAACCTTTTCCTTAACATTTTCAAACGACGAAGGCGATACTACAGAGAAACAAACGAGAAACACGTCCGTTTGAGGGTAGCTCAAAGGTCTCAGCCTATCGTAATCTTCCTGACCTGTAACGTAGAGACATGTCGATATCCTAAAATACTTTTGAGGTAAAATGATCCTTACCAGCAGTATCGAATAATCCCAAAGTATAAGGATCTCCTCCTATCATTACCGTGACAGCATAATTGTCGAAAACCGTCGGCACGTATTCGGATGGAAATTTATTGGTCGTGTACGAAATCAGAAGACACGTTTTACCTACAGCTCCGTCACCCACTACGACCGACTTTATTGTCTGCATGTTGAAAATTCTCTGTAGTACCTAGAACAGCTGTAAACAAACGGACAACATCTGGTAACTAGAACAAAACAATTAACCCAACAGCTTCGTTGAAGATCCGTGCAATATGTATATACATAGCTACTGATCGCTGAAAAGAGTCAAAATAAAAGACGAGAGCTTAAATACGCCGGTATTCGCTACTAACCAAAGTGACGAGAAACACTTTTTGTTTTGTTTACTTGGTTGTTTGAATTGACAATTCGAATCAGATATTGTTTCTTCGCATGAATCATGTGCGCGCCTACTTCGCCCTTAACCTATAATCGCACACTGGATTCTTTCGTTTGGAAACGATTGCCATCTTTTTGTAAATACGATGGTAACACGCGTATCATATTATTTAGTAGACATGTGAAAAGTTTGTAACATAATTATTATGTTCGAGCGAAAAGCGAGTTAACGTATACACCATGAAAACAGGATAACTATTACCTATACAACTGTCCAACTGTCACTAAAGGTTAAAATTGTGGCTCATACTCTTAAAACGCAGAAACTGAATAACTTCGATTACTTCGAAACAAAATAAAAATGAATGTAAACAACATCTAACAGTCCAGATCTATCCCCCTGAACTATTCCACGGTGCTTCACATTTATCTTGAAATACACATTTCCCTTTTGTACATACACTGATTCACTGTGCAATGCCCATCCTGAACGCCTAAAATCCGATACTCATGACAGCTCAAGGTGGCTCAGGGTACGAAAACTATACCGTCTTATGTATATAGGGAAAACGATAAAACTACGAAAACGTAAAAGCCGACGTATAAACTTGAATTTAGCATATTTTCAACAATTTTATTATTCAGACACGTAGACTATTCGGATAAATTGAAAAACATTAATACGGACCTTGTAAATATGTGTGTCAACAAATCTAAGGGAGAAGAAACTGCAACTTTGCATTGGTGTTTGATTGTTGGTTCAATGTCACCACATTGTATTATACACTGTATTTATTAATAATCGGTGCCTTATTGAAATTGCACGCTTTACATTTGCGTATTCGGAATCGTAAATATGATCGATTGGACATGTGGCGCCACATATTATCCGTAAGACGATACTGATTAGCCAGCAGTTTCGACATTTTACCGTAGATGGCACGACAGGTCAAATATTAAAACAAGGCATACAAGGTGTTCCCAAAATGTTGCACTTGGAAGGAATTCCTGAGCTCAGTGCGAGTAACTTTTTCCTTTGCGAAAATGTTCGATTATCGAAAAATACAGACCAATCACAGCGCGGCTACAGTGAATGGATTCCAGCTCGGCCAATGCCAACGCCACGATTAGCTGTAGCCAAATTGTAATTGGCTCATGTTTTTCTTGCAAATGGAAAAAGTTACTTGAAATGACCGCGGGTGTCACCCCTTTCACGGAAGTACAACATTTGTAGAGTACCCTGTTTAGGAGTAAATTAATCGACACATGGGATATTTTTGTCATCAAATTTGGAATACCAATGTTGTTATGAATGTACGGTTTTGTTGCTGTTCTTACTTAACAATTGTACATTTGACTAGAATGTGCCCTTCTCATGGCTGACCCATTCACTATACACAGAGCCGTGTTTCCAAAAATTATCAGTCTCTCTCTGGAGCTTGCAAAAGCTCCAAACGCACCAGAGGTCCAAAGACAACAAAGGTTATTGGCACTTTTAACCACAATAACCAATAATTATATAACATTTTTCATTTTCTACTAATATAAAAATACAATTTCATTTATCCCCTGTATCATTGTGTACAGTTTCTTATCTCATCCGGACGTATATTGTTTCGATATTGCACTTTATATCTTAGAACCACTTATTATCTTGCTTCAGGTTTTGAAAACGGTTGTAGCGAACCTGGCTGCACCCAAGATAGACCCAACGTTTTATTTTCTTCTTCCTCCTAGACCATTGAATCGTTTTAAGTTGATACTATGTGAAAATTTGCATGTACAAATTAAATACGTATACGATTATCGTTTTTTACCTTAGGTTCGTAAATCTCTCGTTTAACAGGATCATGAAGTTCGTGGTTGTACGGGTCAAAAACCATATAATGAGGATCGTTCACCATAGGTGGATCGTATACATTACTCAGACTATCCTTCACACATTTTTTAACGCGATCGCGAAACTCTTCAAAATTATTTTCTAATCTGCAATGCGGATGCGGATGCAACAAAATCATTTAAACAAATGGGATTTGTCTTTGCTCGCTAAATACTTAATTTCTATACTTACAACATAGATGCTTCCTGGTTCACAGGAGTCATTTTAATATCAACTTTTGTGAGTATTTTTGTTATGAATTGTACTAATTGCCAAACCCTATTGCTTCTCCTCCATTCTGTGAATCCCCAAGAAGTGCACAACTCTCCAGACTCAGGATCGATTAGAGGATGAAACATCGGCGTTTGAAACACGACTCTCTAATATTTTGTGCACACGTGTATAAATCGATTCCAGAAATTAATTATCATATATCAAGGACATGAAAAAATGCTTACAGGACATCCCCCGTCTGGGAAATTTTGTGGCAACGTAATAGTGAATCTGAAGACACCTCCTTGATAGGTCCCTTGCCTACCGAATTGTACACCGAACCACACTAACAGAAGACAAACATATCTATTGAATGTAATAAACGCTTGACACTTCCATACGTGTAAGGAAATGCATCAAACAGTGAATTATACACATATTTACATGGAAACCATTATATAAGATGAAGTCAGGATAAGCAAGACCTAAGAACCAATCGATATTTGGCTTAAATAATTTAAATGCATGATCTTTTTCATACATGAATCCATTCAGAAGAACAAATCATTTCGAATTATTCGGTGTTACTTACACAGGGAATTTTGTGCCGACGGTATAACATAAATCCCTTTTAACTCTTGGGAGCACAACATCTTGCTATGCAAAAGAAAACAGATATTAGAAAAATACCTTTTGCGCACGTTCATCGGTTTAACTTACTATTCGGATAAAATATTATATTCTTGTAAATAGATTGAGTATTCTTTATTAGTCTGTGAAACGGTAGGCCTGTCGATCATCTTCACAGACATGCTCAATTGAGAATCTCCGTTCGTGTCTACAGGTAACAATTTCCTGAACGAGCCCTGTCTCTTTAGACTATCGTCTTTGTTAGCATCAGCCTGACATCAACAAAAGGATTGTTTACTTAATGTGTCATTGTGAGTCCTTTTAATCGAAAAAAAAACGTGTATACTTTGTCATTAATTACCTTTGTGCCTGACATGATGTTACTATTGCTAGATCAAAGTTGGCGAGTCTTATCGATATCGACAGTCTCAAGTAATCGCAACGTATCCCATTATTCAACAATTTTTGGCAGATTTGACAGATTCTTTGATAGCAGAAACTAACGTCGAACGAGATACGACGTTTTCGATTTTAATACTATCGCTCCATCTCACCGATAGGCGCGCAACATTTATCAACAATGCTGGTCGGTAACTATCGTCGCAACAATTACTGGACCGTAGAAAGGAGACAGAACGTATTGTTGAATATTCTATAAGAATGAAAGAATTCGTGTGCGAATGATCGTTGCCGCTCCGAACAGAAAATACTGGGTAAATAATTGCAGAAATCATTTGTCTTACGTATTCGAAATTTGTGTCAGTGGTCTGATATTCGTGCTCATCGATAACGTGCCGGATGCATTTTTAAACTGGTAAAAGGGACGGAAAATGGTGGAAGAATCAACGAGAAATTGTTAACGTATAGATAGAGGCAAGACATAAGAATAATTCACGGTGAAACTAAACGGTTAGGGTAGAATTTCTACGAGAACGACAGACAGTCGATAAAGAGGTGTTTGATGCAACGAAGGCAAGGAAGATTTGCGGCGAATAACACGAACGACGCCGACAGGTTCTCCACAATCTCTGAAAAAATCGGAATTTCCGTCTTTGTGAAACACGTAAACGTTGATTTATCATCGAAGTCTGACAACTGTCAAATGACAAGCCCACTTCGCAGAATACACTCCGACGATTGAAATGGCAGCAGAGATAAAGCCCGCTCCAGGTGTAAATCATGACAAATTCAGCACAAGTCGCAAACCCGTACTCTTGTCGAAATTGGAAGGATGCAACGACGATGTTAATGCGGCTATCATTATACCGCGGGAAGAAGGTGTAATTAGCGTTTGCGATGACAGGTACATAGAAAAAATTCTGTTGATCATTCAAGTTCTGTGCCTTTTTAAACGTTTCTTTCAATCGTTCGTGCAGAGTCGGTTTTTCAATACGGTTTCAATAACACTCGCAGCTGCTGTCTTTACTTTGCATCATGCCCTATTATTTTTCAGAACCGTTAGGGTTTGGCTGAAACGTGATTCCGGGCAATACTGGCCAAGCGTCTGTCAGTACATGGCTGCTGGTGCAACGTCGATGCATTACACCGTAGAGACAAGACAATTGTTTGTTGGTCTGGACAATGGAACGATAAATGTACGAAACGTATAAATTTTTTTACATAAACAGAATTGTATCATTTGCGATTTGCTACGTGCTCCGTTATTTCCAGGAGTTCATTCTGGAGCAAGATTACAACCGGATGACAGCTATGCGTGAATACTCTGCGCATCAGGCAAGAGTCACAGGCGTCATATTCTCGCCGGATAATGAATGGGTTTTAAGTATAGGTCGAGACAAAATGTTTCAATTACACTGCTCGGAAAGCGGTCAGAAAGTGGGACATTATCAGACCGACGCGTGGTACACTGCGCTGCAGTATCCTTTGAAAAAACATTTACAATATTGTACTCATAAAATCATTTAAAATTATCATAAACGCGTCGTCCTTAACTCGCACAGATTCGATGCTCAATCGAAACACGCTTTTGTCGGCGATTATTCTGGACAGATAGCGATGTTAAAGTTAGAGGCTAACAATGTCACGTTGATTACTACGTTAAAAACGCATACAGGCAGTATTCACACTTTGGCATGGGATTCCGAGAAACAGCTTTTGTTTTCTGGAAGTTTCGATCAAAGTATCATAGTATGGGATATTGGAGGTCGTCAGGGAACGGCATACGAGCTGCAAGGACATCAGTAAGCGAACTTGCGTACGTTACGATGGTCCCTGGATACGCGTTTTACAAATGTATATCTGTTTTCGTAGCAACAAAGTAACAGCGTTGTGCTACGCGAGCGCAGAACGCGTTCTGTTGTCTGGAGGAGAAGACGGAGTAATAGTTTGTTGGGACATGGCTGCGACCAGGAAGGAAACCGCAGCATGGGTAGAGTCGGGCACGTGTCAAGTACGTATTTAGAATATTAATAATTATTCTATAATGTTGTTCTGAGAATTTGTCAACGCATAATAACACGGTTGAACATCCAGGCTTGCGGTAGACCGTTTTTCTGGAATATCAAAGCAATGATGGATCAGCGACAACTAGGTTTAAGGCAACACCATTGCCGTCATTGCGGTCGTGCATTATGCGCTCGTTGCACAGCACAACGAATAGCAATACCGGCAATGGGATTCGAGTTTGAAGTCAGGGTTTGCGATCCGTGCCACATACAACTGAAAGCAGCCAAGTGAGTAACACCGACTGTAAACGAATAACGAAAAGACGAGATGATCGTTACGATTTCATTTTTCTGATTCTCACGTATGCACTTTCACGCAGCCAAACATCTTTAGCATCCTTCCACGACGCGAAGCATAACGTCGTTGGAATGGATCTCGATGCACCGAGGCGAAGACTATTAACAATCGGTCAGGATCGTCTGATTAAAATTTGGGATATTTCTGCGCTCCTTCAGTGAACTTCCAAAAATATTCGTTTATAAGCAAGAAAACCAATCAAATCGTAAGATATATACACATATATATATCTATATCTATAAAGGAAACTGTCATATTCCAATGTAAAAGCATATTATTCAGAGCCTATTTTTGTGATCATAAACTCAATTTGTTCGATTACAACCGAATGGGTTTTACATATTGCAATCCGAAAAGTCGTCCATAAAAAGACTAAATATAAACTTCACAGTTTACGAATATCTATATTTCCCTTCTCCGAATAAAAGCAACTTGTACACTCGTCGACCAAAATGATAAATGTCAGCATCTTTTAAATATTTGTACGTCGACGAAAACGATTTTATGAATTTACGAACGACCAAATTTCGTACGTACACATCTCATTCGGGTTTTGTAATCAAACTATCCTTAGTATTTGAACTTGTTATCACGAATTATTGTTTCGACTTAGAATAAGCGTGTGCTCGATTAGGTACTCCCATCGAGGGTAACGATCACGAAAAAAATTCGTTTCTAGAACGGGAAAAGTATAGGCATTGTTCACAAAGATTGACTGTATCGAATGCCATTTTAAGTTATTCATTTGCCAAGGAATCGAGGCAATCGAACAAGACTATATCGTTGTTCGGTTCGTAAACGACCAAGATCATTGAAAATTTGTTTGGCCTATGAAGAAACGATTACGGCGTCTCCCTATATGCTTCTACGAAACGCGGTTGATCACTTTTCGGGAACTATGAGAAATTTGTAAATTAGGACTATAATAATACCGCGGTGAAAAGTTGGAAGAAACGCGAGTCACTATAGATCCTAGTCGTTCTGTTCTATTTGTTATATTCCTATTTTTTTTTTATATTATTGCGTACGTAGATTCGTTTAGTAGGGACTATAGATTTGTTTCTCGAATTCTTCGAGCGGTTAAGAATAGGTACAAATTATGCAAACGCGACAAAGTTCAATTGGTAAAAGGAATTCTCGAGGAAACTCACTGATCGATCGATTGGTTCTTTGGCAATGCGATCGGTGTACAGAGATAACGCGCTTCCATAGAAATACCATACACGATTAGTATACAATTTTTCTACATGTTTGTCACAACGAGGGAAACGCGATGTTTCTAATCGATTAACTTACTTTCGAATCGTTTGCTTTTCTTTTTCCAATACTCGTGCACTGCATTTCGATGTGAAACAAGCTGGTATGCATATCTTGTACCTGAATACGGTATAATTACTATTTCGGAGTAGCGTAGCGGATACAATTATCTATCGGTTTCATAACTGTAAGTCGCAATAAACAGCAGTTGCGGTGACAAGAATAGCATTTGTTACTGGATCGCACTGAAATCTATATAAAGAAAGGAATTAGCTCTAGATCGCGCGTCGTTTAAGTTGCTCGATGTAAAGATACATAGTTAACGCAAAAGTATCTGTTACAGCAAAAGTCGTCTGTACTTTTTAGCGCAACCGTAACGTGTGATCCCAGAATTGTTTACGGAACGATATCGCATATTATACAGATTTTGTATGTTGCTAAGAGAATATATGCTTTCGGATAACATGATTATACGCTGCGTATTAAATACGTTATATTGCACATACACGGAAACATACACAAACATGTACACATATGTGTATGTAGCGCATATACACCGATATTGTTATACTCGTACCGTTCACCGATGTTTTCACTAACTATTACGAACGTATTTTCGACTAATTTCTACATATAATATATGTATTTACTCACCGAGAGCAGCAATATTCGAGGTATAGTCTTAGGGTTCGATAATTGTCCCGGTGCATAGCATGGATAAATCGATCGACTCCAAGAGTAATTTCGAGCCCCGAATTCCGAATCCAGCATCCAATCATTTAATAAATCTGAGGAGAACGCAGCGTGATACGCCATCGCTTTGGTACAGAAATACGAGATTCTCTGAAGAGAGAGATAGTGAGAGAGAAAGAGAGCGAGAGAAAACGACGGATCGTCCGACTTGGAATATTACTATTGTTAAATATATAGAAAGAACGTGTTTGTATATCTATGTAAAAATGATTTACTCGATCGTTGAATCGTGACGAGTGTATAGCCTCGCCGATGTTGCTGTTGTTGCTGCTGCGGGATTCTCTCTACTTCCCGTGTCGATGTGTAATGTCTAAGTAACAGAAAAAAAGAAAAAGATCGCAATACGTCTATGTATAACGTTCTTCTGGAACTCGTAACTGAAATGAAAATATATTTTCAATGTAAACGATCTGTACAAGATCTGCCTGTTGATAGTTATTGAGACAGCGAGTTTGTGTTTGGCGGTATTCGATCGAAGGGGCCTGACGATATAAGCGGGGCGACTCGGTCGGTAAAGAAGAGCAGGTCGAGAGAACGCAACAGGTAGCGCAGGTGTGCAAGCGCATATATAGGTGCGTCGCGACTCGCGACGATTCACGTCGCTATGCGGATTTTGTGATCTTTCGAGGAACCGGGCGATATTGGAGTCGGTTTTCGATCCCTTTAATCGAATTCCGATCGGAAGGCGGCAGTGAACGAGACTATTCGGATAAATAGAAAAATATGAATACGGACTTTGTAAATATGTGTATCAACAAATGTAAGGGAGAAGAAACTGCAACTTTGCATTGGTGTTGGATTATTGGTTCAATGTCACCACATTGTATTATACACTGTATTTATTAATAATCGGTGCCTTATTGAAATTGCACGCTTTACATTTGCGTTCATTCGGAATCGTAAATATGATCGATTCGACATGTGGCGCCACATATTATCCGCAAGACGATACCGATTAGTCAACAGTTTCGACGTTTTACCGTAGATGGCAGGACAGGTCAAATACCGGAAAAGGTATACAAGGTGTCCCCAAAATCTTGTACTTGAAAGGAAGTTGATTCCTGAGCTCATTGCAAGTAATTCTTTCCTTTGCGAAAATGTTCGATTGTCGAAAAATACAGACCAACTGTACTGTTGATAGTTATTGGGACAGCGAGTTGGTGTTTGGCGGTATTCGATCGAAGGGGCCTGGCGATATAAGCGGGGCGACTCGGTCGGTAAAGAAGAGCAGGTCGAGACAACGCAACAGGTAGCACAGGTGTGCACGCGCGCATATATAGGTGCGTCGCGACTCGCGACGATTCACGTCACTAGGCGGATTTTGTGATCTTTCGAGGAACCGGGCGATGTTCTACTCGGTTTTCGATCCCTTTAATCGAATTCCGAAGGCGGCAGTGAACGAGAGAGAGAGAGACAGAGAGTGATAGAGGGGAGACAAGACAGGTAAGACACACAGGTGAAGGAGAAGGAAAAGGAAAAGGAAAAGGCCTTGGAGGAGGGTGGCGGCGCGTAGCAGTCGGAGCCGATCGTGGTCTAAAGCTGCATCGTGAAGAGTAGGTTTTCCACCTCCGCGGCGGTCTCAGTCGCTTCGCTTCCACCTGGCACGCCCGATTCGAACCGAAGCTCTCCGAGTGGACGCGTTAATGTGCCGGTCACCGTGGGGCCCATCCTCCGGAACGATTACTGTTGCTTTTCGTGTCCCATTTCCTATCGTGGTGCTGTGCCGCCACGGCTCTTTCCTTTTTCCACGTTTAGTCGCTTCCACGACCCGCCGACTTCCTCCGGCGATCCTCAGGTGTGTCAGGTCGGTCATGAAAAGCGCGCTTTACGTCGCGGTCGCGTCCGAAGTGCAGTGCAGTGCCTCTTCTTCTTCTTCTTCTTCTTCTTCTTCTTCTTCTTCTTCTTCCTCCTCCTCCTCCTTCTCCTCCTACGCCTCTTCTTCTTCTTCTTCTTAATGGAGTGTGCCGACGTATAGCCGCTTTTCGTCGTGTTTCTCGTTACACGCACAGGTACGTCTGAAAAACTGTCTCCGATACGTTTTCCGTGTGATCCGACTTTGTCCGTCGAGCGTTGCACGCGGTCGGTGCAACCTCTGACCCCGAGGAATTCGAAATATTTCACAGTTGCGCCAGGCTGTTCCCCTTTGCCGGGAGACGAGCCGCAAATCGTTGTTTGGTTGTTCGAGGCGAGATATCGGACGGGACGAGACGAGACGGGACGAGACGAGACGAGACAAGGCGCGCGCGCTGTTGCTGCGTCGAGAGAGAAAGAGACGTCGTCCGGTCCGTCTCTGTCTCTCTCGTGGGTGAAAAAACTCTTTGAATAGCGGTCACGCGGTCCCAGCCTTCGGAAATTTCACGCGTTCCACGGATCGTAATGACAAGGAACGGATCGTGGCATACCAGCGCGAGCGATCCTACCGTACACGAGTACACGTACGCCAGCCGCGAGCGTTTAAAGCGTGATAATAGGAACGCCAGATAAGCGGAACGCTCACACGTCAGATAAAGCCAGCTTTAGCCGACGCAGCTCGCCGATGCCGTGCGATCGACCGACGTTAGAATGTTTACCAAACGGTTTAAAACGCGAGCTGCTATACAACTCGAGAACAATTTATACTATCCGCACGGGACACGGAACGTATTCGTTCACAGCACCGATCCGACAAACATTCTTTAATGCTTTTCGATATAGCTGTTTATAATGTCGGATCGTATAGGCACAGAATAAAATATTATTATACCGAAACGGAATCGTTTCGTGTCCCGCGCGGATAGTAGAAATCGGCCTTACGTGTTCGCGACACGCGGATTCTGCGTCTCGAGGATCGTTCGCGCAGCAAGCATGCACACGTGGAAACCGATCGCGACGCGTTACCGGAAGAAAAATGCGTCCGTGCCGATCCCACGATTCGGCGCAATCCGTAGCCCGGGAAATGAAATTTCTATACGATTCGGAGTGAAAACGGGACGCGATGAGAGATCACGCGTTCTCGCTCGATCACCCGTTGAAGTCTCTAGCGGCCGGTGCTGCATCGCCGCGTACGTTGCTTCGTCTACGTGATTTTCGTTGACTTCGACTTCGACTTTGACTCGGTTCGAGTCCAAAGATTCGACGGGCCTCCCCCTCTCCCTCGTTTTCGTTCTAATAGATCCTAGCTGGCTGAGAGCGCGAAAAGAGGCTGACGTTTTTGCCGAGGGCTCGTCGTCACGGTTTACCGGAAGTGTGTACACAACCGATGCTCCGATCGGCCCCGGGGAAATTATAGAGGCTCTCTCTCTCTCTCTCTCTCTCTCTCTCTCTCTCTGGTGGCGGGGGGGGAGCGAAAAAGATCATAGCCATTATAGTAGTATGCCGGGATCGATTGGTTCGTCGACCGAAGAGTTACTCGTGCGAGCATAATTCGAAGCAAATCCGTCGTTGTGTTTCGCCGAACTAAATCGACGGCAGCGACGCGTAAACCGCAACCTGGTCGCGATCGATCGATGCTCGGCTCCGGAACTTCTGGCTCGGCTTACTTTCGATTCGATTCGAAACGAATCGATACGGAACACGATCGTCCGTCTTTCCGAAGGAGGAAAAGAGAAAGACGAGAATAAAGATCGATCGAGCAAACTCGTCGAGAGGACCGTCGACGGAGCCGGAGCCGGAGCCGGAGCCGGAGAACGCTGGCAGAAACTGAATAACCCACTTTTGCGAACAGGTTTATGCTTGTACTGCTTCGACCGTAACGGTGATCGGTCGGACATCGTCGTCCCGCGTCGAAACGATTTTTCTCCGAATGGATAGATCGTCGCCTCGCGACTAGGCCGTCTCCGATGCGCGTAACTGCCGAAGCCGCGAGAACAGCCGAGCATGAGCGCGAACCGTGAACCCTAACAGCTCTCGCGTTCCTCGTCGATTCCTGCGATTTCTCGCTTCTCGCACGGGGAATCTTTGGCCGCGGGCGATGCGCGGCTAGTTCTCCGAAAGACAAGCATCGCGACGAATGATTTTCTTTATATTTTTCTTTTCTTTTTTTTTTTTTCTTCAGGCGGAGTGCCGACAACCACGACTTGAGAGATGGTCATCGTCACGCGGGTAAGTGTTCTTCTCTCCGGTGGTACGCGAAAGTTTCGCGCGGAGATTGTGCCCCGCGCTGCCTCTTCGACGAAGACGCTCGGTGGGAATAATCTGTGACGAGGCGAGACGCATTGTAAACGTATGCGAGGAAAAGGGAGACACGCGCGCGTTTCTCTCGACGTGTCCGGTAAACGATCGTGATTTTTCGAAGAACGATCGATCGGTCGTGTGCCCGATGATCGCGCGTACGCGCGCACGAGAGCTAAACTCGACTCTGAATCGGCACGCGGTATTCCGATGTCGGAGCCGACACCGGTTCACCTTCGATTACGACTCGCAACGCCGTGGATCGTTCGTTAGCCGCGATTTAGGAAGATTTCCGGGAACCTCTACGATCCGAGAGAGATTAATTCTCGGGAAGAAGTCTCTTCATTCGGAGGTCTTTCATTCGCGGTTGATGGTCTGTTGGCGCGAGACAAACCGATCCGAACTCTGCGCGCCATTAACGCGACGCGGCGCAAGGTGTACCGAAACCGGTGGTCGGTTAATTAGAAGTAGTTAACGGTCCTTCATCGCATCGCGAATGCCCTGTACAGCGCGTTAGCATTTCGCGCGAGCGAACCAGCCGTCGTATAACGGGACGCGGATCGTTTTACCGGACAACGCGTTTCTACCATCGACTACTCGGCTCTATTCTTTCCCCGAGCGAGCACGCGTGCGAGCACACCGCACCCGACTGCGTCGCCCTTTACCCTTTTCCCTTTCCTCCCTTTTCTTCTCGCCGGTTTTGTTGCCGGGGGAAACTGTCGCGCTGGTTTCCGGCTCGGACAACCGGAAAAACCATTTTCCCTTGAGAACAAGCCTCGTGCTTCTTCCTCCGTCTCTCGTGTCTCTCGTGTCTCTCGTGTCTCTCGTGCAGCCGTCGCATCGCCGCAGCTACCGAAAGTAAAACTGCGTCGAGACTCAGAGCCAAATCGGAGTTGCGCTTAGGCTCGGCTCGGCTCGACTCGGCTCTTTCGAGCTAACGAGCGGATGAGCTCTTCCGATGTTCCGGTGAGGTGAACAATCGGAACGTATACGAATATCAGACGCAACCTGTGCATTCGCGTAGAGGCGTCCGCGGAGCATAGGCTAGACAGCTCAGGGGTTCTCATGCTCTCGGTCCGTTCGGCTCGCGTAGGTTCGTATAACTTTGGACGTAGGTTTGCGTCGGAGCTGCGATAAACGATACGGGCGACGGCGAGAGCAACACGTTGCTCTTAACGCAACGCGTTACGTTATTCGCAGCTCCAACCTAAACGTCTCCTTTGTGGACGCAACAAAGATCAACAACGAACGGGGGAGGCTTCGTTGAAACTGAGAATATCTATGGGACGTGCCACGAACGGTAAACATCGGGATAGGAGAAGGTGCAATGAGCTCGCTTAAACCTGCGTTTATGTCGGAGCTTCGACGGACGCTGTAAGAGCGCGAATCGAAACGGCGACGAAAGTCCTAGTCGTTTATCGCGGCGCCGGCATAAACGTGCTGTAACGTCAGCGAGTATGGTTGCCGATCCTCGCGAAACACCGGCTCCACCGGCGAGATGTTCGAACGCCGGAGATCTGCCAGGGAATCTGATATTTCGCGAAAATATTCGCGACGAAAGCGGTACGGTCCCCTTCTCTCGGCAACGATAGCGAGTGACGTTAAACCCTGCCCGGAAGCCAGAGCAATACCCGTCCGTTCGACTAACTCGATTATCGTGTGCGCGAAAACGTCTGTCGAGCGACGAGAGACTCTCGTCTCCTTTCGTTTTCATCCGATCGGTAATCGACGAGAGCGCGAACAAACCGCGAAACTCCTCTGGTCCGAGTTATCTAACGGCCAGAACTGTTGCGATTCGAAGCCAGTTTAAGGTTTACAGTTACGGCGCGTGCTAACGCGTCCACCGCGGCTAGCTTTCGGTCGAATTCGGGTCAAGCTCGAGCGCGTTGGCCGACTAAACCGGTCCGTTTTACCCGCGCAAACCTTGACTTTGAGACCGCTCGTTTAGGTTCGCTTAGGCTCGTTTGGCAAGCTTGCTTCGCGGTTCGATCCGTTTTCCCCGGAGCGTCGATTTCCACAAGCGACGCGAAGCGAGGCGACGAGACGCGACGCGACGCGTTTTCTCCGATTGATAGCGCAACGGAGCGTTGCCGGCAAGCTAAAGGCCGAAACTGGGCCGAACGTAACCGATCCGGCCAAACAGGATCATCACCCGTGGAAAAATTCATTTGCAGGGGGACTACATATGGATCGAACCAATCTCTGGAAGGGAATTTGACGTTGCGATCGGAGCACGAGTGATTTCCGCGGAAGGCAGGCGCATTCAAGTGAAAGACGACGATAACAAGGTAATCGTTACCTACTTTCCGCGTTCGCTGACACTGACGCCGCCGCGTTTCTCGATTCATCGGAAAGTCGGCGGCGCGTGTTTCGAAGCGCGAGAAAGTGTGCTGCGGGCTGCGAACTGCCCCGCGATTTCGAATACTTTCGGAGGTAGCGAGCTCGATCAACGAGAGCCGGCTTTGTCTCTGACTCTGACTTTAACTCTGACGCTTTTCAGGAACAATGGCTGACTCCCGAGAGACGAATCAAGGCGATGCACGCCACCTCCGTGCAAGGCGTCGAGGACATGATCAGCCTAGGAGACCTCCATGAGGCGGGGATCCTTAGGAACTTGCTGATACGATACAACGAGAACCTGATATACGTGAGTGACCACCGTAGGTCCATCCGAGCGGCTCCACCGGCGATGGTCGTGCCACCGCTGTTTCCCAAAAGTTTCAAAAATCACATCCAAGACTCTGGACAACTCTGGATTTTATATCACAAAAATCGCCAAATATAATTCAATTTTTCTTTTTGGCTTCTGTCTCTCGCGATCCAAGCAGACAAATTTTATTAGGTTTATTATGTATCGTGGTAATGTTACGGGCGAGAAAAGGGATCGAGGAGCTCTAAGAAAACGTTCTTTCCGCAGACCTACACGGGCTCGATCCTGGTCGCCGTGAACCCCTATCAGATCCTGCCGATTTACACCGCGGAGCAGATCAAGCTGTACAAGGATCGGAAGATCGGGGAGCTGCCGCCACACATATTCGCGATCGGCGACAACAGTTACGCGCACATGAACCGATATGGCCAGGACCAGTGCATAGTGATCAGGTATCGATGACGGCGGTGGTGGTGGGTTTTTTGGGTCGCTTTTTCCCTTCTAGAGCGCAGAATAGCGATTGTTCTTTCGGCTGTATATCCCATATCTCATAGCCTTCTCGCGTCGTTGGATCGGAACGATTTGTCAAATTTACGAATGTTTATGTCTTAGCGGCGAAAGCGGAGCCGGCAAAACGGAAAGTACGAAACTAATTTTGCAATATTTGGCAGCGATCAGCGGCAAACATTCGTGGATCGAACAGCAAATTTTGGAAGCGAATCCCATCTTGGAAGGTAAAACGTTCGAACGCGTCCGATAACGAATAACCGGTGATTCGACTCGATTCTCACGCGTTTCCAGCATTCGGCAACGCCAAGACGGTGCGGAACGACAATTCGTCCCGCTTCGGCAAATACATCGATATTCACTTCAACGAGCAGGGCGTGATAGAGGGGGCCAAGATAGAGCAATACCTGCTGGAAAAGTCCCGCATAGTCTCGCAAAGCTTGGACGAGAGAAATTATCACGTGTTCTACTGCATGCTGGCCGGTCTGTCCAAGGAAGAGAAGCAAAAGTTAGAGTTGGAGGATGCGTCCTCCTACAAATATTTGACCGGGGTAAGGTCGCTTTGTCCCTCCGCTTGCTTTATCCGACGAGACACGTGCTACGACGTTGTTCGATCTTCAGGGCGGGAGCATCACGTGCGAAGGTCGAGACGATGCTGCAGAGTTCGCGGACATTAGGTCGGCGATGAAAGTTCTCTTGTTCTCCGACCCGGAAATATGGGAGGTCTTGAAGTTATTGGCCGCCCTGTTGCACATTGGGAACGTCAAGTACAGGGCTACCGTTGTAGGTAAGCTATGCTAAAGTTCATTTTCGTTGGCCGCCGTGCGCGCAATAGTTCTCGAGTGCTGGCTACAAAACCGATTCTTCGTCGCAGATAATTTGGACGCCACGGAAATACCGGAACAGACGAACGTGAGGAGGGTGGCGCAGCTGCTGGGTGTGCCGGTGCAATCTCTGATAGACGCGCTCACTCGCCGAACCATATTTGCTCACGGTGAGACGGTTGTAAGTAACAAGTAAATTCTGCGTGGTTTCGTGGCTTCACGGGTGGCTTCTAGACAGAGACGAAAAGCCGACTATACTATCCAGGAATGTCGTAACGCGTGCGCAGGTCTCGACGCTGTCCAGGGAACAGTCGGTGGACATCAGGGACGCGTTCGTCAAGGGGATCTACGGCCGGTTGTTCGTGCACATCGTCAAGAAGATCAACGAGGCGATCTACAGGCCCAAGAACACGTCTCGTAGCGCGATCGGCGTGCTGGACATCTTCGGGTTCGAGAACTTCAATCACAACAGCTTCGAACAGTTCTGCATCAACTATGCGAACGAGAATCTCCAGCAGTTCTTCGTGCAGCACATCTTCAAGCTGGAGCAGGAGGAGTACAATCACGAGGGGATCAATTGGCAGCACATCGAGTTCGTCGACAACCAGGACGCGCTCGATCTGATCGCGATCAAGCAGCTGAACATCATGGCGCTGATCGACGAGGAGTCAAAGTTCCCGAAGGGGACCGACCAGACGATGCTCGCCAAGATACACAAGACCCACGGGACCCATCGCAACTACTTGAAACCAAAGTCGGACATCAACACGTCGTTCGGGTTGAACCACTTCGCCGGCGTGGTGTTCTACGACACGAGAAGCTTCCTCGAGAAGAACCGGGACACGTTCAGCGGCGATCTGCTTCAGCTGATCCACATCTCGTCGAACAAGTTCCTGCAGGCGTGTTTCGCCGAGGACATCGGCATGGGCTCCGAGACGAGGAAACGGGCGCCCACGCTGTCCACGCAGTTCAAAAAGTCTCTGGACTCGCTGATGAAGACGCTGTGCAGCTGCCAGCCGTTCTTCATCAGGTGCATCAAGCCGAACGAGTACAAGAAACCGATGATGTTCGACAGGGGTCTGTGTTGCCGGCAGCTCAGATACTCGGGCATGATGGAGACGATTCGGATCCGTAGAGCCGGTTACCCGATCAGGCACTCCTTCTCGGAGTTCGTCGAACGATACCGGTTCCTGATTCCCGGAATACCGCCGTCGCACAAGGTCGACTGCCACGCGGCCACCTCGAGGATCTGCCACGCGGTGCTGGGCCGGTCGGACTACCAGCTCGGTCACACCAAAGTATTCCTAAAGGACGCCCACGATCTGTTCCTGGAGCAGGAGCGCGACCGAGTGCTGACAAGAAAGATCCTGATTCTGCAGCGCAACATCCGCGGCTGGGTCTACAGAAGGAGGTTCCTGCGGATGCGAGCGGCCGCGACGGTCGTGCAAAAGTACTGGCGAGGTTACGCGCAACGGCAGCGCTACAAACGCATGCGAATCGGTTACATGCGACTCCAGGCGTTGATCAGGTCGCGGGTGCTCTCGCACCGGTTCAGACACCTCAGGGGACACATCGTGGCTCTGCAGGCGCGCGCGCGGGGCTACTTGGTGCGCAGACTCTACCAGAAGAAGCTGTGGGCGATCGTCAAGATACAGGCTCACGTGCGCCGTCTGATCGCGCAGAGGCGGTACAAGAAGATCAAGTACGAGTACCGGTTGCACGTCGAGGCCTTGAGACTTCGGAAGAAGGAGGAGCGCGAGCTGAAGGATCAGGGGAACAAGCGCGCCAAGGAGATCGCCGAGCAGAACTATCGGGAGCGGATGCAGGAGCTGGAGAGGAAGGAGATCGAGATGGAGCTGGAGGACCGGCGCCGAATGGAGATCAAGAAGAATCTGATCAACGACGCGGCCAAGAAGCAGGACGAGCCGGTCGACGACAGCAAGCTGGTCGAGGCGATGTTCGACTTTCTGCCGGACTCGAGCAGCGAGGCTCCCACGCCCGCACGGGAGACCTCCGTGTTCAACGACTTGCCCGCGCCGAAGGCGGACCAGCAGGAGATCATCAGCCCCGTGCAGACAGCCTCCGAGGACGAGGAAGACCTATCCGAGTTCAAGTTCCAGAAGTTCGCGGCCACCTATTTCCAAGGGAACATCACGCACCAGTACTCGAGGAAACCGCTGAAGCATCCGCTGCTGCCGTTGCACACGCAGGGCGATCAGCTGGCCGCGCAGGCCCTTTGGATCACCATCCTGCGGTTCACCGGCGACCTACCGGAGCCCAGGTTCCACACGATGGACCGCGACACGACCTCGGTGATGTCGAAGGTGACGGCGACCCTCGGCCGAAACTTCATCAGGAGCAAGGAGTTCCAGGAGGCGCAGATGATGGGCATGGACCCGGAGACGTTCCTCAGGCAGAAGCCGTCGCGGTCCATCAGGCACAAGCTGGTCTCGCTGACTCTCAAGCGGAAGAACAAGCTCGGCGAGGACGTCCGACGGAAACTGCAGGAGGACGAGTACACCGCGGACAGTTATCAGTCCTGGTTGGAGGCCAGGCCCACCTCGAACCTCGAGAAGCTGCACTTCATCATCGGGCACGGGATACTGCGCGCCGAGCTACGCGACGAGATCTACTGCCAGATATGCAAGCAGCTGACCAACAACCCCTCGAAATCGTCGCACGCTCGTGGATGGATCTTGCTCTCGTTGTGCGTCGGCTGCTTCGCCCCGTCCGAGAAGTTCGTGAACTATCTGAGGGCGTTCATCAGGGAGGGTCCGCCGGGGTACGCGCCGTACTGCGAGGACCGGCTCAAGAGGACGTTCAACAACGGGACGAGGAATCAGCCGCCGAGCTGGCTCGAGCTCCAAGCGACCAAGTCGAAAAAGCCGATCATGTTGCCGATCACGTTCATGGACGGGAACACGAAGACCCTGCTCGCGGATTCCGCCACCACCGCCAGGGAACTCTGCAACCAGCTGTCCGACAAGATATCGTTGCGCGATCAGTTCGGCTTCTCGTTGTACATCGCTCTGTTCGACAAGGTCTCCTCGCTCGGCAGCGGCGGGGACCACGTGATGGACGCGATCTCGCAGTGCGAGCAGTACGCGAAGGAGCAAGGCGCCCAGGAAAGGAACGCCCCGTGGAGATTGTTCTTCCGCAAGGAGATATTCGCGCCGTGGCACGAGCCGACCGAGGACCAGGTCGCTACCAATCTGATTTATCAGCAGGTGGTTAGAGGGGTGAAATTCGGCGAGTATCGATGCGACAAAGAGGAAGATCTGGCGATGATCGCCGCCCAGCAATACTACATAGAATACCACATGGACATGAACGTCGACAGGCTCTACACCCTCCTGCCGAATTACATACCGGACTACTGTTTGACGGGCATCGACAAGGCGATCGACAGATGGGGACACCTCGTTCTACAGGCGTACAAAAAGGTAACCGTCGATCGTGGTTTGCGGAGCGAGCGGTATCCTTTTCTGAACGTTCCTTTTCGCAGAGCTACTATCTGAAGGAGAAGGTGCCGGCGTTGCGCGTCAAAGAGGACATAGTCGGCTACGCGAAGTTTAAATGGCCCCTGCTGTTCTCTCGGTTCTACGAAGCGTACAGAAATTCCGGGCCGAATCTGCCGAAGAACGACGTGATTATCGCGGTCAACTGGACCGGAGTGTACGTCGTGGACGACCAAGAGCAAGTGCTCCTGGAATTGTCCTTTCCCGAGATCACCACGGTATCTAGTCAGAAGTACGTTCCTCGCCTTGTTTCTTGTTCGAGAAAACTAATTCGGAGAGATCGTATCACGGTCATCTAACGCGCCTGTTTTGCTCTCGTGTTTCCAGAACGAACAAAATGTTCACGCAGACGTTCAATTTGTCGACGGTGCGGGGAGAAGAGTTCACGTTCCAGAGTCCGAACGCCGAAGACATCCGCGATCTGGTGGTGTACTTTCTGGAGGGTCTGAAGAAGCGTAGCAAATACGTGATCGCTCTGCAAGATTACAAAGCGCCGGGCGAGGGTTCCTCGTTCTTGAGCTTTCAGAAAGGCGATCTTATCGTGTTGGAGGAGGAGAGCACCGGCGAAACGGTCCTCAATTCCGGATGGTGCGTCGGCACGTGCGAGAGGACCAACGAGAAGGGCGATTTTCCCGCGGAAACTGTTTACGTTTTGCCTTCGTTGAGCAAGCCGCCGAACGACATACTGGTAAGCGTACGTTTCTGTGTTTCTTTCTTTTTTAGGCCGCGTGTTTCGCGAGCTTCAACCACGTAGGATCGCGAAATCGATCGTCTTTTATGCGCAGTCCTTGTTCAGCATCGAAGGAACGGAAAACGGCCGGAAGCTCTATCCGCAACAAGTCAACGGAGTAGAATCTCGCGACAAGCCTCATACTCTGTTGGAGTACGCCATCGACCATTTCAGGCAAGTATTCGAACGGATCCGAACGAGTGTCCGAACGAGTTATCGAACGATTCGTCGATATCCCGTAGGACCCCGCCCAAGAGGACAATGTCCAAGGCGCTGACGCTAACGACCGCTCGACGCGGTCATACCGACGAGCTGTGGCATCATTCGAGGGACCCGATCAAGCAACCGTTGCTGAAGAAACTCACGTCCAAGGAGGAGCTGGCCGAAGAGGCGTGTTTCGCGTTCAACGCCATGCTGAAGTACATGGGAGACCTGCCGACCAAGAGACCACGAGTCGGCAACGAGTACACGGATCTGATCTTCGACGGGCCCCTAAAAAACGAAATTCTACGAGACGAGATCTATTGTCAAATCATGAAACAGCTGACGGACAATCGAAACAGATTGAGCGAGGAGCGGGGCTGGGAACTGATGTGGCTCGCCACCGGGCTTTTCACTTGCAGCCAAAGCCTTTTAAAGGTACGAGGAGCGAGCGTGCGAGCGTGTTCGAGCGTTCCCGCTGCAACCGGAAACGAGCGTTCGCGTTTTTACACGGTCACCTTTCAATCGTTCCAGGAATTAACTCTGTTCTTGCGGACGAGGCGGCACCCCATATCTCAGGACTCTTTGCAAAGGCTGCAAAAAACGTTGCGAAACGGCCAACGGAAGTATCCGCCGCACCAAGTCGAAGTAGAAGCTATACAGCACAAAACCACGCAGATATTTCACAAAGTCTACTTCCCAGACGACACGGACGAGGTGAGCGTCTATTTGGTGTTTCGTCCGCGAAATGATTTAGCAATCGCCGGCATTCGAAACGTTTCCCGTTGCGCAGGCGTTCGAGGTCGACTCGTCCACCAGGGCGAAGGACTTTTGCCAGAATATCGCGCAGAGGCTGAACCTAAGGTCCGCGGAGGGATTCAGTCTGTTCGTCAAGATCGCCGACAAGGTCATCTCGGTTCCCGAAGGCGACTTCTTCTTCGACTTTGTACGCCACCTGACGGATTGGATCAGGAAAGCTCGGCCGTCCCGCGACGGTACGCGTACTCCGTTCCGTCGATCTCGTTTATTCCAGCAACGAATGTCTCCGGTAATCGGAAATTCTATTTTTCCCGCAGGTGTGCCACCCCAGTTTACCTACCAAGTGTTCTTCATGAAAAAGTTGTGGACCAACACCGTGCCCGGCAAAGATAGAAACGCCGATCTCATTTTCCACTTCCACCAAGAACTGCCTAAACTGTTACGAGGTGAAACGTTCGCGAGATTCGCGCGCATCGAATTTGAAACCAATCGCAAAGATACGAAACTTAGAGGAAACGCCAAATTTTCTAAAATATGTCCTTGGCACGACCATCGCCCATACAGACTCACGTCCCAAAGTTATCAGTGGCGGAAGAGTTAAACGAGACAGCCTGTACATATATCTTTCGTATCTTTGCGTTTGGTTCGAAGTTTATTCAGGGGTTTAGTCAGGGGTAGTAGGAATTTTGCTGACACGCTTTCCGCTCGTCGACAGGATACCACAAGTGCACGAAAGAGGAGGCATCGAGGCTGGCGGCGCTAGTCTACAGGGTCCGTTTCGGCGAGAGCAAGCAAGAACTTCAAGCGATCCCGTGAGTGGAAGCATCCCTATCGTAATCTCTGGTTGTTGCTTCTACGAGAAAGTCTCGGCTAAGAAATCGTTTTAAATTCGCGTTCGCTTTTCCAGACAAATGCTGAGAGAACTGATACCCGGCGATTTGGTGAAGGTACAGAGCTCGAACGATTGGAAGAGATCGATAATAGCGGCGTACAATCAGGACGCTGGTAAGTTGACAACCATCGATCGCGTTCCGTTGATCGGTATTTCGTGGATTCGCCCGCCGTTCACACGATTTCGTACGAAACAGGAATGAGTCCGGAGGACGCGAAGATTACGTTCTTGAAGATCGTTTACCGATGGCCGACGTTCGGATCGGCGTTCTTCGAGGTGAAGCAGAGCACGGAGCCGAACTATCCGGAATTGCTGTTGATCGCGATCAATAAACACGGTGTCAGCCTGATACATCCGCAAACGAAGGTAGTCTCGGAAAGAAACAACGTCGAATTAGCATCATCGAGCTCGGTTCGTTTCACGATCTCGTCTCGTCTCGTCTGGTTTCAGGATATACTAGTGACGCATCCTTTTACTAGAATCTCGAATTGGTCGTCGGGTAACACTTACTTCCACATGACGATCGGCAATTTGGTGCGAGGTTCGAAGCTGCTGTGCGAGACCTCGCTCGGCTACAAGATGGACGATCTTTTGACTTCCTATATTTCGCTGATGCTGACCAACATGAACAAACAGCGCACGATACGGATAAAGTAAACGCGATCGCGTCTCGCGTTCGAGTTGTCCCGCGAAAAGCGTAAACAACAGAGTCATAGTAAACGCCATAAACGATTTCTCATCGTTGCTGGCAAACCGTTCTCCGAAGATCCGAAAACCGAACGACGCGGCAACGTGTATCGGTATGTATATTTCATACGTAAACGGTCGCACAGTGTCGCGTCGAAACTGTCGCAACTTATACACGTACCCGTAACGCTATAATCGCTCGGTGAACGCGGTTGGCGCCGCGCGTCATCTCATTTTCATACTCATCATCCGCTAATCGAACGCGTTTTCGTTGTTACCCACAGAATCCGTGAAAGATAAAAAAAGGACAACCGTGATGCACGTGTACACAAACGATTAGCTGAAAAATTGTATATGATTTATTTACAAATAAGATTTTCATATAGTTTTGTAAAATATTACTTTAATATATAGGAGATATAATTAAAGAATTTCACGCTGAAACGTACTTGAATCGTTTCGAGAGCAATTTGTTGTCGCTACAAACTAAAAACGATATCGATCGAAAGAGTATCCAGGTCGACGAACCGATCCTCCCGAAATTGAGCACTAAACGAAATCTACGCACGGACGCACTTGTATTTCGACATTTAACAGTAGTACATATAGTTTTCCCGGTGTAACGAATCGCGAATGATTGTTCGTTGATCATCCGTCCAATGATACGAGTAACGATGTAATTATTATTAAGTCGCAATTTATTACTGTGAATAAAGATAATCGTGTTCTTCAGGTACTCGGTGCAAATTTTAATCGTGGGTAAATTCCCATGGAATACATATACCGACATTCCTCTTTCACAATGGATCTCTTTGGGAAGACGATTCCCAAAGCGATCCTATCTCGTTTCCTGCTGGCAGATAATTATATTCGATGCTATCTGGGGGAAAAAGCCCGTACCGATTCGATCGCGTCGAGAAGTAGTCGAGAAGTAGTCGAGAAACAAACCGCGTTTAACCTAGAACTCCCTTGCGCTTTCGTATTGCAATTTCACCCAAGTTTCACGAAATTTCACCGGCGACGTCGGCCATCGCCAAGCGTGAGAAAAATCGAGTTCCCATTTGCGGTTTCTGATCGCGGAGGATCTGGAAGTAACAGAGGTCACCAAGCAAGCTCTCCACTCTATAGAAATTTGTTCGATTTATTGTAAAACGTGAAACATAAGAGAGATATACGAGATGTTTCTTTCTCTCGATATACTCCAATATGTTTTACCGAACTCGGCGCAACGCAGCGAATGGGACGAGAAACGATACTCGGAGTGCCGGTATCTGTCGCAGCGAAATCAGTTTCGGGATCGATCAAATCGCGTTCTCTCGCCGAAAATCGTCTGTACGCCGTGCGAATAGTTTCGTCAAACTAATTCGGCGATTCTTCCGAGATTGCACGTAACTGTAGTCGCAACGCGGTCGTATCGTACTCGTACCCGTGCGATCGGTTGCGCATGTAGAAATCGATCGACTCGGAATCGAAGACCGAGCGAGCGTCGAGGAAAGAAGAAGAGAAAAAGAGATTCGACGGAGAACGGATCGACGTTCGATCCGTAACGTCTCGATCCACCCGTTTGCCAAAACGAAACGAATACATCTGTTCGTATCTTTATCCTTTCGAAGCGAGTGGCCTGAAAATGTTGTTCCAGCACCGCAAAATCGAACGTACGCGAGATAACCGCACGTTCAGCGTTACGATATATGTATATATATTCGATCAAGTCGAAAATAAAATTTTTCTTTTCCGGAAAGAAAATTACGATCGACGCGAATTCTAAAATTGTTTTAAAACTATCGAAATACGATTTGCCGTAGATTTCGAGGGTCGATCGCGTCTGTCGTCTGTCGTCTCCTCTCGTTATTGCCTGCGCGTAATTCGCTAAAGATTCACATTCGTAGAAAGCTCTTAATCCTAAAAGTGCTATAAATTATTATTTTCTCTCTGTGTAAATCTGTATCAACACTTAAAGCTAAGAGAGGCTACGGTAGGATCGCGGTATCAACATAGGGAAAGGATACACGGCACACTGTACACGGATTTGGATTCGGATTAGGTAGCGTCCGCGGGAGATTGAACGTCGCGGCATCGATCAGAGGGATGCTACGTCGTCTTTGTATTGTCTGGACGCGTTTCCGCGTAGTCGGCTCGAGGCAACGAGTCTTTTGGGATCGACGAGCAACAACCGTTGTTCTCGATCACCGGCCGCCGGTTGCTCGTGGAAACCGGCTGCGACGGCGGCTCCTCGTTCTCCTCGGAATCGGTACTGTTGCTGTTGTTGTTGTTGTTATCGTGATCGGGCCGGCGAGCACTGGTCTCGCACGGCCGTAAACTTTGGTGACGCGCGGTGCAATTGTCTAGGAAACATCAGAGACCCGGCTGGGGCGGCTGATGCGTGTTCCAGGGCACGTCCGCGATCGCGGGCGGCATACTGGCTTGATTGTGCATGGCACGGGGAGCTCGCATGATCTCGTCGGCCGGCGGACAATGCGGCCTGGGACCCGGTTCCGGGGTGTAGGTGAACGTCAGTCCGGTCGCGTAGATGATGCCGTCGTTACGGACCAAGGAGACCGGCACCTGAGTCGGCTGCCTGACCCAGAGCCACTCGCCCCTGAACTGCGAGATGTCCGGAACCACGCATAGCATGCTCTCCTGACACCTGTACATGGTCTCGGCCTCCACGTCGCCGAACCAGACCTGGAGGTTCGGCGTGAAATTGTCGCCGGTCAGTTCGAGCATCGCCACGTCACCGCCACCGTTCAGGTGCAAACTGTGGACGAGCGGGACCGGGGTGACCGGCGACCTAACCGGACCCATGCCCTCGAAGAACTGATACTCGGCCTTGTCGGTGCTGATGATCGTCCAGCAGGCGCCGTCGTTGATCATCTCCTTGTTCGCCTCCTTCGGGCACGGGGTCGCCTGGAATTGTATTATGCGTTCCTGCGACAAGCAGAGGTACATGTGGTCGGTGTCCTTCATGTAGAACGCGCATTTGTGCAACTGCGAGACGGGATCGTCCGCCTCCAAACTGGCCATCTGCTTGTCCACCTTCCGAATGACCAGACGCGGCAGAGCCATCCCCGTCACCGAGCACACCAGCTTCACGGTGCTACCGTAATGCACGTACCCGTCCCGGACCTGGAACTCCTCCGACTCGCTCTCGTTATCGTCCAGAAGATGTATCGTGAACGCGCCCCACTGCGTCGAGCTCGCGTGGAAATTACCGTTCTCCACGTGCAGGTAACGCGTGCTCACCGTCTGCGAGCGCAACCGGTTGAACAACGCGACTTTCGTGCCGCTCGCGATGCACAAGTCCGCGTTCTTCAACGACTGCTTCTTCTTCGACGGCTTCGAGATCACTTTGATCCTTTTACTATGGAACACCCCGATGTCGTGCCCGCTACCGTAAAACATTTTCACGGAGAGCATAAAGTGCTTCCGCTTGTCCGAGTCGGATATGTACAACGTTTTCGCGGCACAATACTGTTTCCCGTTGTTCAGGTCCAGCTGCTGCATGTCCTGGTCGGAGTTGCCGATTCCGATGAACGCGCAGAGCTGCGCAGACTGTTCGCTCTCACCTTCGCGGAGCATCTGCTCCTGCCGCATCCTCCATCCGTCCCCGAACAGATAGATGCACGGCGGAGGGCAGAAGAACCGTTTCTCGTTACCGTACGATTTCTGCGCGACCTTCGCGTGCAGGATCACGATTACCATGTCGCTCCTGTCGCGCAGATAACGCTCCATCGCCTCGCGCGTCAATCGCTGGTCCTGGTGATCCGGTCTGTAGACGCCGGATCCGAATCGAGGATACACCGACATCACCGAGGTCGGCGAGGGAGGTGATTGCATTCCGTGCGCCATCGCGGGCAGTCCGAACTGGTGTGGCATATTTAGTTTCCGCTCCTATTCCCGTTGCTTCAGAACCGTAAAACCCCAAGGTCCTATCCTTGTCGTCCTTGCATGTCACATAATTGTGTCTGCCGCTTATACCTGGAAAAAATTCGATTCGGTAGAAGACTCGTCCCTTCGATCGCCTTATTTTCTAAAAACGATTTTATACGAGATTTCAAAAAAAAAAGAGAAGAATTCATGAAAAAGTAGAAGCAAACATTCTAATTCGTTTTAGAAAGCCTGGCATTCTTCCAAGAATACGGTTCAAGATTATACGACCTAACGCAAGACAATACCGTATTATTAGTTACACGAGTTTGAATAGTCGCAGAACCTTCCTAGACCGTGCGGTTTTAAAGCTTCGGCGTGAGAAAGATTTTTGTTTTTCACGATAGAAGATATAATTAACTCGAGCTATCTTTCTTTAAACTAGCTGCCAAGAATTGCTAGTCTTAGCACAGGAAAGAGGAAATGCGCTTATACACTGTGGGAACCAAGCTGAGCTCATTTTTCCTGCATGAATTAAGTCACCCTCGTTCGTACAAGTTTACACACACAACATGTACACGTGTGCAAGCGTAAAGACGTTCCGTTACTACTTTTCCACTGCCGTCTATGCTGTTCTGAAATGAATTTTGATTTGTAAGCCAAACATTCCTTGGTATTACGAACACAACGAAAAAGTTTAATTTAATGGGGACATAGTATAAATGGTTGCATGGGGGTAAAAAAATGATGTCCATGAAAAAACGCAAACTCTTACTTCCTGGTGACGTTAATTGCCCGACTACGGTTGCACGCATGTGCTTCCAACTGTTCATTAAACGCTCTAAGAATAGAAACGCAAATACGTTGCATAGAATAAAACCGTTGCATTGGAAATGTTTTACCAAATAAATGCTAAATCTTTTTGTGTTCCAAGGCTCCTAGAGCAGTTGTATAATCAAAACTGAACATAATATCCAATGCTAATTCAAGAAAAGGATATAAAAAGGTAAAGCGTTCGAATAATTTATATAGATGCGTTGCAACCGGAGATGAAAAATTGTGTTTATACTTATATACGATACATACAATTCTATATCCACATGAACATGTATATACTCTTGTGGGTATATACTTATGTATATACACTGTACATAAACATTAATATGTATATATACACATATGTACATATATACAACATATGTATATGTATACATATATACATATGTATATATGTATGTATGTATACATACACAGATATAACGTGTGCTATACAGAGAGAAAAGAATTAGAATTGTTTGACGAACGAAAAATTGACGCACAAGTTCCCGTAAAAAATTCTAAAAACGCTAACAATCGTTTATTTACCTTGTCGGCACGGGAAAGGTTACACCGAATAAAAACAGGTTACGTTCTTGACACTCACCTCATTTTCTGCAAGAATTGAAATCCGAGCACAGGTCCCAATGCATTTTTCAAATTGCCGTTCTATCACGAATATCGCGCCGTCCGTCGATCTTTCACCATTCGCAAATCCTTTTGCGTCCTCGTCGAGTATTCTCCCTAATCCATTCAAAAAACACCTGTTCACTTTCCGAATTTTCCGAACAGTCCTGCCAACCGTTCGAAACGATATCGCCTGGCGGCGCGCGCGCCACTTTAAATCCGACAGAGGAACATCCCGGTCCCGGAGCACCGAGCAAAATTAATTTCGATCTTTCGTGTCCGGCGAGCGATCGAACAACCGGTAAAACTCTATCGTTACGAGCCCAACTATAAATCGTAAACACCAGTCCCCAGAGAACCGAGCGCCACAGCGGAAGACACAACCTCTCCCGACGATACTCGCCAACCAACTAAGTTCGAAACGACACGTAGAGTTATTACTACCGCGTAAGTGGCTGTAACAGGCGCGTATCTACGAAGGACAGGCAGGTGCCCCGAAGCGAAATCTTTTTCCGCTGTACAACTCGAAAATTCTTTCCATTCTATAAGAGAAAACGAACTTAGACTCGAGAAGCTCGACGAAAATATTTTCGAGCAAAAATCGAACACTTGAATATCGTTCGTCGTTCGAGACCGTCCAACATTTTTCTCGGGATTGGAATTGAATTTTTCGGACGAGAAAATTATACGATTCTTGTACGATCGTGAAAGTTTCCGGGACGAATTTAGAGAAATTCTAGAAAGAATTCTAGAAGAGTTTAACCGGCACTCCGGCGTTTAGGACGGTTTGTTACGCCACTGAGAGCTGCAGATTCTATTGTTTTAGTGTTGTACAATGGCCTGGTCGACCCAAGCGCCTCCAGTTTCCCCTCTTGTTCCCCACCTGACGTGAGCTATTCCCCTCTACCCCGTAGGTGCCGTGGAATTGCTGCCGCAAAAGGATGTTGGGGTTACCCTGGGGGGCGTGGGAAAAACCTGCTGTGGGAAAGAGTGGGTGGCCTCTACCTCACTTCACTTCACTTCTCTTCTCTGATGATGACGATACGATATATACACGTCCCGGCTATGCGAATGTGTGCGTATGCCTACGATAGACTCGAGGAAACACACAAATATATATTTCATGTATTACGTTACGTGTTTGCATTCGAGTCGCACAAATATTCAAGAAATTGATACGGCGCAATATAGAACGATTGCGTATACTAACAAACAAATCAACCTTCCGTACCGGGCTTATTCCTCAGTCCACGTAATTGCGGAACATCTGTAAATTTTAGCCGACGTTTCTTCGAAATATTTTCATTTCGCTGATATTTTGTTTAAGTATCTTCGCAAAATTCATTTTTATTTCATACGTTTAGAACGAGTTACTCAACTTTTACTCTGGCCCAATTATTTTCATGACATACAAGTTAAATAGATACATTGTTATACTTATTGCGATACGCAAGTTAGGCAATTGCTTGATCCTATAGCGTGTAATTGGAGCAATTGTGCATCGAGGAACGCTTTTACGAAAATATTTAGGATAAAAGTGTGCCGATTCGAATGCAAGCGAACTTTTATAAAGCGTAACAGGGTGTAGTCATCGTTTAGTAGAATGATCGATGCGTTTCGAGCTAATAATTGCAGGATATAACAATAATGTTATACTCTCGATCGGTGAATCTGCAAATGTCCAGTTATTACGCGTACAGTTGCAAGTATTCTATCTCTTGTGAATGTAAATGTAGCGCGCGTAACGCGACGAGCGCATTGTTGCGGTGACCAGCTGACCGATGCGGTGCAATGTCGATACGCGCAAAACTTTCCAAATTTTCGTGTTTGTCGATGCGTTATAAGGTAAGGGAATCTTTACACGTACCATTGGCGTGTCTAAACTTTGCGAGGAAGAAACTATCTTGACAAATGATCAATCTTTCGATGATTTCTATATAGGTAACTACTTGTCACTTAGGTTATGAATAATCCTATTATTCAGAGTAACTAAATGTACACATCACGATATAAATGGAAATATGCTAACGCACTAATATTATATAGCATATAATAAATGTACAATAGATTTCTCGTAATGCAATCCATATTGATAAAATACTGTTTCTTTATAGGTACCTAATCAAACGTAATGGGAGTTCACGGCCTTTGGCGTTTACTCGATGCAACAGGGAAGCAAGTCCCCCTGGAAACGCTCGAAGGAAAAGTTTTAGCCATTGGTACATTCAAATATCTATATCTTATCCGATTCTTCTGTTATCTTATTCTTGTTCTCTGTGTAACGCGATTCTTTAACCCTGTAGATATTTCCATTTGGATACATCAAGTGTTACAAGGATATCAAGACCGTTTTGGTAATCCTAAACCGAATGCGCATCTTATCGGATTGTTCAATAGAATTTGCAAGCTACTGTATTACAAAATCAAGCCGGTATTCGTATTCGATGGAGGTGTACCGATGCTGAAAAAAGACACGATTGTAAATACAAATTTGTTTATGTTAAATTTCGCTTAACTAGTTAAACAAACACAGTAGCTGTCTTACCTTTGAAGCAATTCAAAGAGCACAGCGTATGCATTAATGAAACTGTACTTTTATCTCGGCTATAATATTGTCTGTACATAATTGGTTTACCGTGGGAACCAGGTAGTGAGAAAAGAGGCTCTTATTCTTTTGTGTTCGCAGGCCTTACGCAGGAAACAGAAATCTGTGGCCAAGAATAAAGCTTTACAGATGAGAACAGAATTAATAAATAACTTGATAAAGCACTCCGCTGTAAAAACTGTTCTTAATGCCGAAGAAGAGAATGTTAAAAATATCTCGACTCAGATGATCTTGAGCAGCCAGAATAAGCAAACTACGGACGATATGTTCATATTACCGGACATGCCGAGTACGAATCCACCGGAATTGAGTCTGAGCGACGATTACGATTCGGATTCGTCTACCGTCGAGCTGAGTCCACGGAAACAAACGAAATGGATAGGAAATATCTACAGCGTGGACGTGGCCAGCACCGAATTCAAAGCTTTACCAGCGGACGTGCGCTACGAGATCCTGACCGATCTCAAGGAGACGAGAAAGCAAAATTCGTGGGGTCGTTTGCACGAGATACCCGATGTATTTATTCATTTGCAAAGTTAACGTCGATTGTTTTCGTTTCTCTAAAGTATCTGTATCCATTTAGGAGTCGCACGAATTCTCCGGTTTCCAAATGAAACGGTTATTGAAGCGTAGATTGGTTCAACAAAGTTTAGAATCCGCGGAGAAAGAGATGGGAGGGAAATCGCTCACGTTGGAGGAATTAGAGAAACTATTGACAGAACAGGGCGTAGATACTACTAACCGAGACTGTACTTACCGTATCGCGGCTGACAGTACGACCAGACTGTTTTACATAAGCGGTATGTTCTTGCGATCTTATAACAACTTTTTTATCGACCGTGTCTTCGTCGGCTCATGAACTGTGTGTTGCAGATAAAAATGCGTACATTAAGAATATTAGCAACAACAGTAATCCAAACGACCAAGAGGTTGTCGCTGATAAGAACGAAGCGATAGAGCCAGTACCTGGCACTAGCAAAGATGTACCAATAAGCGAAAACATGAACGAATACGAGCTCGATGATGAATGGGACAGCGATGTTGAAATAACCGCTACGACCAGGTCTAAATCACCGGTGGAAGAATCGAGTAACGACTCGTACTCCGCAACAGCATGCAAAGAATCGCGACCACCATCTAAAAAATATTTTGGAAAACACACTGTAAACCCTGCGTTGTCTTACATGTTGGAGTATAGCGGATTAACGGAGGATCAAATCTGCACTCTTCTGGAGCAACGCGGCAAAGAAGGTGGCAAGGGTTCACAGAACACCGTGAAAACATCGCTGCAGTTCGATCTTCTCCGAACAAAGAGCGGTAACAGCAAAGATAACGAAGAAAGTGAAGACTTTGCGGGAGTAGGTATCACAGAAGCTATAGAACCGCCGAGTACTTCAGAAGTCGGGTTCTCCGAATCGAATGCACAATCTGATGATAACTTATCGCTTGTCACGATTTCAAAAGTTTCAAAAATAGAATCAGATATGGTAAGGGTAATCAGTTCAACGGATTCGGATTCGGATTCGGATTTCATAGAAATAGCAGATGTACCGACGGTAGATTTCGGCGTTAGTGAGATCAAGAAGAGCACTTCGCAGCAGGCTATCGAAATAACGCTTAGATCCGATCAAACTATAGAAGATGATATGTTCGCGGACGTATTTGGAGCACCGAATACCGAGTCGAAGATTGATGAGGTAGAAGCAACGTCTGAAAATGTATCGATATCCAGTGAACCTTTCGAAATAGCGGAACAAAGTTCTCCCGATCGCTCAGAGACGTTGGAAGCCACTGTTCTAGAGGAAACGGTTGTGAAAACGATAGAAGAGAAGGTTAAAGATCAGTCTCCTACAACGAAAACCGACGACATTGAAACACTGAAAGTCACAGATAATGATACGGATAATAATAACGTTAAAAATGTAGATACACGATTGGAAAATATCGAAGAGATAGACAATACTGATGATCCAAATGATTCTAGTCAAAACAATGGCGAGATTACATCGATGGAAGATAATGCAAATACAAGCACATCGATTACGAACGATCTTTCGAACGTGAGCCCTCTTCCAGTGAACGAAGATGAATTGTTGTCATTGAAGGTATACAAATATTTGTCTGGGTTTATTTATATTATTGAGTTAAAATGATCGATGCGCTTTGCTTTTAGGCACGTTTGGAAGACGAGCAATCAGAATTGATGACAAACATCGGTAAGCTACAGAGGCAGGGTGTCGATATTTCGAAACAAGTATCCAGCGAAGCTCAGGTGTAGTAATATTTAATATCAATTAATAGATCGCGGATCTATATGCATGAATGTTATTCCCTACGTTATCACAGAACTGAGCATAATGTGGGAGAACTTTTAAAAACAAATTATCACAGCAACAAATTCATAAGCTAATAAATTCACAAGCTTGGTTTAAGGTTTTTAGGAACATTTTGTTAATTTGTAGAATATCTGCCGATAATGTAGGGAGTGACGCTCGAAATTTGTTTAAAATAGTTAAAAATGGAGATTTATATAAAGATTCGCAATCTATCGAGCCGGGAGCTATGCGCGCCAGATAATTTTCTTTTCACACTTGAGTACAATGGGAATCTGCATGATCGACAGGAACTTTTACGATTATTCGGAATACCATACGTTATAGCGCCCATGGAAGCGGAAGCCCAGTGTGCGTATTTGGAGCAAATTCGTCTCACCGATGGCACGATCACGGACGATTCAGATATTTGGCTATTCGGAGGACAATGCGTTTACAAGAACTTTTTCGACAGTACCAAGAAAGTCCTTCGGTATCGTTCTTGCGACATACAACACCACTTCAGTAAGCGAGCCTGTATATTTTCCAACAACAGTGTGGAACACACATATTTCAAAGTTCTGGAACAAGGGATATTATTGCGTTTCAGAGTTAACGCGCAACGAATTGATACGACTCGCCTTGTTGGTCGGTAGCGATTACACGACGGGTTTAGCCGGTATCGGTCCCGTCACTGCCTTGGAAATATTAGCGGCTTTTCCGTCGGAAGGAGACAATTTACTGCAAGGTTTGACAAGTTTCTGTTCGTGGGTCACGACAGGCAGAGCCGCGGGTCCCGGAAAAGCAGGTCTGCGTAACAAACTGCAGAACTTGCAAATCCAAAAAGGTGCGTACAATTTTCTCGAGTCATAGCGCTGCTCTAATAAGACGAACTGTCCTTTTTTTTACAGGTTTTCCTAGTCAAGCCGTCGTGCAGGCGTACCTCGTCCCGAAGGTGGACGAATCGAAAGAAGCTTTCAGCTGGGGCAAGCCGAACACATTGTTGTTGTCGAATTACGCGAAACAGAAGTTTGGATGGACCAAGGAAAAGTTCAACGAGATCATGGCGCCGATATTGAAGAAGCTGGAAGAGAAGCAGGATCAAAAGTTTATAGATACTTATTTCAGACTGCAAAGCGCAGTTCCAAAGTCGATCGACGTGAACCTGAGCAAGCGGGTGCAGAAAGCTGTGCAACGGTTGAACAACCCGAGCATGGAAGATGCGACCGAAGATCTGGAAAGCGTAAAGAGCAAGGAAATCGCGCGGCAACCGCTTCGAAAAAAGAGAACGATCTCGTCGACGGAAGCACGAAAGAAGAAAAAGGAGTCTGTGGACACGCGAGAAACAACGAATATGAAAGCGGCCGAGTCGGAAGTCTTTAATGCGTCCGTCGATAAGAAAAAAATTCTAAACGATTATATACCGCAAAGGGAAAAAGACAAGGCAGAAGCTTTGAAGAAAAAATTACACGCAATCGAGGTAGTTAGAAAGTCGAAGCAAGGATTGTACAAGACGAAGAAAGTGAAGCGTTGCGTAAGGAAAGTGAAAGAAGATGCTGGACTTTCGGAAAGCGACAGCAGTAGTTCGTAATACCAAAGTACAGAAACGATTGTGCGCCGAGCGTACCGAACGTCCACAGCGAACACTTTGGTGGGAGTGCACTATCGCGGAGCGGTAAGTATTGTTTGTGTAAATAATTCAGCATAAAATTTCGAAATGTGTTTCTTTTTTTTTTTTCTAAATAAATTATATTTCTATGTCACGTGTTTCTTATTTGAGAAGTAAAAATCAACGACACATCGATGAACACAGCACTTGCGCTAGTAGTCTAACAAGAGATACAATGGATCCACCGAATGTTACGCTTCGGAATGGAGTATAATACCTACGTTATCGTTCGTTGTACATTGGTCACATTGACTTCACTTTTTCTGGTAAACAGTTCTCTATCCATTTCAGACGACTATTCTATTAATACTTGTTGAACTTGCTAATAAGGTATCTAGGAGTATTTCGATATATTCTTGATTGACGCTTGAAATAGCTATCGAAGAATTGATTAAAACATTAAAGAGTCGATTTTTGTAACACTATTTAACACGTTCCGAACGGTCGTGAAACCCGCACGAAATAAATCATTTTTGTATCACCAGTGGGTACATGCGGGCGTGAACGTGTTAAATAACAGCCGATAGGTAAAGCGTTAACCGAGTCGTTAACGTATCGAGCAGCGGCTGTTTTCTCTATAAGCTTCGTTTATCGACGGATAAAACGGGTATACAGATACTAGATTCAGTTTCGTCAAATCGTTTAAAAACCATCGGTCTTTCCTTGCCTCCGAGAATCGGAGACAGCGTACACCTTTCCATTTTGTTTCGACACTGCTGTGATCGCGCTTCCGATTCCAGTGTACGTGGTAACCTTATGGCCGATTCTCGATAAGTACTCCAATACGTCCTGTGGAAATCCTATCTCGTCTTGTATCGACATGGGAAACAGCTGAAAGTTTCGAAGGTTGAGTTTACTCTTCCGTTCCGGAAATCGCACGATACCGATCTGTAAAACTTGTGTTTACTTACTTGATGATGAATTCGACGAGTAGAGATCGCTTCCATGATGGTCTTGTTCGACCAAAGGTTCAGCACCGTCGCGATCGCGACAGCGGAAGTGATTTTAGTGCCACCCGCGGCACCGATCACCAGACGAACGTCGCCATTTTCGTCGACCTTTGGAAAAGTTATGACAACATCGAACTCGCATGTATATCGGAAAAGGAAAACGCTATTTTCCTGCAATGCAACGGTACTTACAACTATCGTTGGACTCATGGAGCTCATAGGCCTCTTTCCCGGTCGAATGAAATTCGCCTTCGACGGCGGAACATCGAAACCGTTAATTATGTTCGGGGCACTAAAGTCGTCCATTTCGTCGTTGAATATTATTCCCGAGGACTTTGAACGTAGCATGGCACCGAACCTGTTTCACCATAATAATCTGTTTAATCACGGACTATTAAAAAGCTTCATTTTCCTGTTTCGGATCGGTCACGACGACCATCGACCCATGTTTTTCGAAACATACTTCAGAAAAGAATATATAACTCGTGAAATGTTGATTATTTTTACTTGGAAAAAATCACACAGGCTTTACTATACCCGTTTGATCGATGAGTTTACTATAGCGAACGTACACCTGGTTTATGGTGGAGGTTACCGATACAGCGGAGCCATCGGGAGCCAGCACAGACACGTGAGATGTCCCCGAATCCTCCGGCGCGACCGTGACAGCGCCATAGTATGCCGGATTGCTGTGCGTCTCGTTGTCCTTGATCTTACTTCGAATCGTATCGGCATAGGCGGTGGACGTCAAGTTCTCGACCAATGAATCTAGACAGGACGAGTCTATTAAATTCCATTCCACACAGAATCGACACAGAGAGGCAATAGGCGTTGAACAGTGAAGGACTTTGTTATAAAAACGCTATAAATCGGAATTCGAATCGATCATGCCGACCCCGACAATGACAACGACGTTTTCCCGTGATCGCAACATAGTTGACAGCGTAACAAGCACCAACGATTTTTATAGGATGTAAAGAGTCAAGCGCGTGTAATAGAACAAAGGAGAAGCACGCGACCCGCGTGTTATTAAGCATCATTGGTAAATTGAGCCGCACTCGAGCGATAATTAATTATCTGACCGGAATCGGGAACGCTGTCGGTTTCGCGATAATTGAAACTAGTGTCGCGCGCCCGTATCTCGAGCCGCCGAGCGTCAATTATGTCACAACAGAGAAACAATTACACGCGGCCGTTTATCGTTCCCGCTTATCTAAAAACGGCATCTTCGCTATGTTCAGAGGATTACGAGAGATCGACGAAACTCGACGCCGACGACTCACCGACAGGCACGAACGCTGGATCGGCTAGTTCGGTTCTCTTGGCGTAAGCCCATTTAAACGTTTCCACGAAGCGCTGCCACATCACACCCTGATTCTCGGTGGGTACGATTCCGTTAAGAACGTTCATAATGAAAGTTAGGATCGCTCCGGACCCCGGTGGCGGTGCCGTCACGAGCGTCATGTTCCCTATTTTCGTCTGGAGCGGTTTCACCCAGTTGACTTTGTAATTTCGCAGATCGTCCATCTCCATGATGCCACCGGCCTCTCTGATTTCCTCGATCAGCTTCTCGCCGATGGGGCCGTCGTAAAATACTTTCGGTCCATGTTCCGCAATCGACCTCAGCGTCTCGGCTAAACGCGGCCTTTTTATCCTGTCGCCTACCTAGACAGAGCAATCTTTCGGCAATCAGGCTGATTTCGGTGAATCGGCGGACAAGAGATACCAGCTAGCTGCTCGTTACCTTCCACGGGGCGTTCGTAGCCGGGTTGATGAGAATCTCCACCAAAGAGCTCTGCTGCCGTATCAGCTTCTCCTTGCTGACCAAATAATTGGCCAGGTACTGGTTCACGACGTTGCCGGTCTCGCACAAGGCGATCACCGGCTCGAACAAGTCGGACCACCGCAACTTACCGTACTTGCGATGAGCTTCCTTGTAACCGGCGAGCTCGCCCGGCACTGCAATCGCTAGGCCACCTAGCGCAGAATCATTCCGAAGGGAATGGTTAGATTTCGTTGACAGGTTCGCGATTGAAATTTCTCTATTTTATCGTTTACGAGAGGGACAATTCAATTGAACAGACGTCGTACGCAATATGTTGCAATCTTGGGAACGGAGGTTCTTGGACTGCGGTACACAGTTGGCGATGCATAGGTCCATTCGGATCCTTTTCCATTTTTCTTCATACGTCCGACCAGCACCTGGCTTGAACCGCCATGTATTTTCAGAAAAAGCTTACCGATGGTATTGGTCGACTATGAATGTTTTAGGTCTGGTTTTAATAGGTCTAACATGTATCTCGAAGCTGCTTCAATTTAAGAAAGATTGTATCAAAATGGATCTAGACACCTTCGCCAAGGATCAACAGCGATAAAACGGGAAGATAGCTCACCGTATGTTGCCAACGTAGGATTGCCATTAAACATGTTCTCCGTCGCTTTCGCGGGAGCCGTCTCTCGAGCATCCAAATAATCGGCAGTCTTATTTTGAGCGTCCCATATCGTCATTAAAAATCCACCACCTAATCCCATACTGGCAGACGGTGCGAAACGATAAGATTATTTTACAACTCTAATTTGAAATTCGAAAGATTTGCCGAGGATTTCGTTTACCTGTGCAGAGACGCGACTCCCTCGCACAAAAGCGCGGATATCGCGGCGTCCACGGCCGATCCGCCTTTCCTCAGGATGTCCGCGCCGATGTGAGCGCATTCTTGTCCGTTCGTCGACACCGCAGCCTGCCAAACAAATTCAACTGGTTACACTCTGGCGTCAATCATTTTTCCTTTTAAAGTTTACCTTTGTGTACACTTTGAATTCCTCGTCCGATTTCGATTCGGATTTCTTCACGAAGAGTACGACCACGATCGCGATGATCGCGCCTAAAAGAATCAGGCCGATCACTCCCCCGATCAGGAGCTTCTTCTTCCTGTGCGGTCTGCGCCGGTAAACAGTATCCGATTATTGTTTCGATGAAATTTCGAACGATCCGCCGCACAGTGGGGCATCTGACCCGAATACCCGGCAAAAACTATTGCAGCAGCGTTATTTGTAAATTTGAGAGTTGTGCTAATTCGGTTACGTTGCAATTTAGTTGCACAATTCCCTTGAAACATTGAAAAATCGCTAACAAGTACATGACGTTTCAGAAAATGGCCAAGTGTCGCAAAATCTCTTAACCGTCGACGAATTCTGCTGCGTCATCAGTTAGAAGTGAGAATAAAAAGGTATTGAATCATGATTCCTCTTATGTTCAATTGTCCCGGATAACAAAACTTTTACACTTCATGCGAGAAATTGTTTATATCGACTTTTTGTCGGCTTTTTGGGCCAAATGAGATATCACTGTGCGTCAACAAGACAGATTTTTCGATCGCCGCGCCGATTAGTTTGGACAGTTGTTATCGTTATCATCGCCGCCGACTAGTGTAACATCAATAGCGTCTAGCCGTACAGTTCGAACGTGCCGATTCATAGATTAGGAGATTGCAACAGTTTGTTGTCGGACTGAAATAGCAATCATTGATTAAGCCGTCGCCCTGGATGACCGTTGACCTTTCAGATAATACCGGGAGATTTCCGTTTTTATCGCTTTCCAATCGTTAATATAACAATCGAAGTTATTGAAAAAAGTGCTTTGGCATTTCGAGCGAAAGCAACAGACAGTTTTAGCTCCTCCATGGATTTACCATTGAAACGCGATGGTCTAGGCGCTATGAAGTCATCCTTGACATCAGCGAATCACGTACCGGGCAAGTCGTGTTGCAACGATTCGACTAAATGAGAATTACCCGCAAACAGGAATGCGTAATGACTAAACGGAGTGCGGGAGTTAACCGTCAGGAATTTCCCGCTCTAACGTTTTTCACTGGGCTACGCGGTCTGGCATTATCGTCAAACAGAATTGCTTTACCTATCTCTATTGTTACACCCGAAGGACGTGAACAATCGGTAAAAATAAATTTACGAAGCGCAATGAAAAACGAAGCTCGCGATAATTTCAACTTGTTCGCAAGGCGATAAACTTCTGCACGCAGTGCCGAATAACCCGTGACCCCCTTGGGAGTCGCGAAGCGTTTTCTAGGAGGTCGACGCGGTTATTTTTAGCATTTATCTATTATAACGCGATTCTTTAAATTAAATTAAATTAAATATTTAAATACCTATTTTTAAAAAGTGGTCCCCACTCAAAAAACGTTGGGAAACACTGCTTTGGCGGGTCCTAGACAGAGCTTAAATTGGGGCCCATTGCTTCTAAATTTTTTATTCTTATTCTACTCTTATTCTTTTCTGCACCGAATCCGGGCCCCTCCGAATTATGTGCCCTGGACGTTTCTCTTATTTGTTTATCAGTTAATAATGCGGTAGTGTTTGAACGCAGCGGAAATTTAATCCGAACGTCGAGTTTGATCATTTAACGCGTTCCCGCCGGCGGTCTTATTTGTAGTTCTCGGCATCTGAACGCCTCTAAACATGCCGCCGATGGGACAATTGTGTATGTACCACCAGTGGTACAAGTCGTTTCATGGGGCAGCCCTCTATGTATCACTGGTGATACATGCCGGCGGGAACGTGTTAAGGGGGCCGGCATGGTTCGAAATCCATATAAGTATGCAAGGCTCAAAATCTAGACAAACTGCCGCTTCAATATTGCAATGACCATTTTAGAAGTGAAGCAAAGACATGTAGAAACACGGTGGTACGCATTTTTAATTGATTACTTACTTATTTAAGACGTAAAATGTCTAGAAAAGAAAGGCACAGCGTAACATAGCGTGACAGTCAAGGCCAAATGCCTGCCGGCCCCCTTAAGAAACGTAGCTGCGACGATACGTCTTGGGAACTTGATCGTTGTCAAATATTTGCTGCGGTAAACTTCAGTTTGCTTGGCCGATTATAGCGAATCCGTGGTCAGCGTTCGTGCATGCAGCACCGCTAGGAAAAAGATTTAGAAATCTCGACTCGCGTTGCACCGACCGATGGGAGCTCTGTACGTTCGAGAAAAATTCGAGAAAAGTGGCAGGGAAATATAAACTATGAAAATGGTCGTACAGAGAATGCGTAGCGCACCGTGTTGGGACTTGCGACAACGCGGTGCAAAAACGCTTTCGCTGGAAGCGCGCGGACTCGTAAAAAGCGCGCGGTCATTGAATATAAATTGAGCTTTCGATAACCATCGGAAAACCAAAGTTTGTTACGTTGCACACATCCAACACGTGATTAACACGCAGCTGTGGTCTAATGACAATTGCCATCGCGGCAGTCGTCCTGTTAGAACGCGGACACATTCTTCGCTTTTTTTTTTCTCGCGATTCCCAGGAACGAAAAAAAAAAACAAAACGAACATCGAAGTGCTCCGGTAAGTAACGAATTTCGTTAGAACGCTTAAAACATAACCTTGAATTGATTGGAAATCGCACACGGAGACACGAAAACGGCGAAAACGATCACTTCACTGTGACGATCGCGCAAAGGTTCACGCTAAACGATTTTACGGAAAATCGAGGAGAGCGTAGACGCTACTGTGTCGGGTAACGAGCGAACGTCTTATGTTTAGAAAACGACCCTGAATCGCGGCACACCTTTTCGATTAGAGCACGATCATCGAACGATCTCGACGGATGTTTCCTATCGATTGAATAAAAATTCGATCTGCTTCTGAACAATACGCGCCACTTTCCCAACGATTCGCGGAAACGCAACCGGCAACAAACTATGATCGGTCACGGCGAGGAAATTTGGAAAATAAAGAAATATGATTACTAACCCGATCATGATGCGCGTGAAAACACGGCACAGGAGAGCGCTCAACCTTGACTAAACGTTTCGCCAAGCCGATCGTTGCCTCTTATACGTACTCGTTACAATACAGATTCTACTTATTCATCCCCACTACGGTCTCACATTTGATCCTATCAAACGCACCAGAGTTTCTTTGATCTTCCTGATAAAGCCAAGCCAACCACCTCCTCGCGATCGGCTTCCGTTCTATGATCGGCGTACCGATCGATCCCCGATCAATTGCAACGGTTATTAACCATTCTTTGTTACCCGTTGCCGCTCACCGTACCTCTCTACGAATCTCAGGTTTTCTACCGGTTCAAAAATCATTTTCAGGATACGAGCCACGGTATACTACTTACAACTTTACTTTTTACGCGGCAAACGAAATACCGTATGTCGATTATCGATTCACTGATCGATGCACTCTTCCCTGACGAAGAAAAATATGGTAAAAGTGACTGTAATGTAACCGATCGAGTTTTAGTTGCAAACGATAAATTGTCGTGCTGTCGCACGTGTGTTTCCGAGGATATCGTCTATTTTGCATTTGAAATTCGACGCCTCCCAGCATTCTTGGAACACACGAGACAGGAAATAAAGAAAAGTCGAGTCATCCTATTCTTGAATTAGCGCTGGAAAAATTAGTCGATTCGCACGGAACGAATCGCGTTACCCTCTACCGGCAACGAGCAGAATCTCGTCGCGCAGACGAGCAGCGATCGCTTTGAAAACGGTCAAGTCATTTCGTGCGTCTAACAGGTTCGGTGATCTTTCGCGAAAGTTGAGACAATGTCAACCAGGTACGACAGGGCCATCACGGTGTTTTCGCCGGACGGGCATTTGCTCCAGGTGGAATATGCTCAAGAAGCGGTTAGAAAAGGTTCTACGGCGGTACGTCGACAAATCTATCATAACCTCCTTCGTGTTTGCGGTACACTCCGGAGCGTTCATTCTGTGTTTTCACCGTTGAACACGCCGGTTTCCCTTTTGTACATTCTTTCGAGGCCTAGTCTCGTTTTATCGGTTCTTCTCCGACGATTTCATCTGGTTTCGTTTATTTTAGGTCGGTGTCCGCGGCAACGATGTTGTCGTTCTGGGCGTTGAAAAGAAGTCTGTCGCGAAGCTGCAAGAAGAGCGCACAGTCCGTAAAATATGCCTTCTGGACGAACACGTTGTGATGGCGTTCGCAGGTTCGATTCTAAACCGTATCTTCTCGACGTTCGTTCACCGAGAGACTAACCATGATCTTACTTCCCTTAGGCTTGACCGCGGATGCCAGAGTCCTGATAAATCGTGCGCAAATCGAATGTCAGAGCCATAGATTGACCGTAGAAGATCCTGTTACGTTAGAATATATAACCAGGTATATAGCAGGTAAGACAATGCATTGTTCATCCATGAAAACAAGGCGCGTGGAAGCTTAGTGGGACGTACATCCCGCTATATGACTTTGCGTTACACATCTTGGAGATTTCCTGTCGTCCCACTTTCAAACCGTACACCTTCTTTTCGTAAACGAATGGTGGCTACGTATTTTCTTGCGTGTGCATGGAACGATAACTGTATATATATGATATTTCTAGGCTTGAAACAAATGTACACACAAAGTAACGGTAGAAGGCCTTTTGGAATATCGTGTCTCTTAGCCGGGTTCGATTATGACGGAGTCCCACACCTGTACCAAACGGAGCCTTCTGGCATCTACTACGAGTGGAAGGTACGTGTTTGGCACAATTTTTGAAAATTTGGAGAGCAACGAAAACAAAGCATTCGTTTCCCTGTTTAGGCAAATGCTACGGGTAGAAATGCCAAAACAGTCCATGAATTTCTACAAAAATATTATACGCCAGAAGAAGTGGCGACCGAGAAAGGCTCGATAAAACTAGCTATCAGAGCTTTATTAGAAGTAGTACAGTCTGGACAAAAGAATCTAGAAATCGCCGTGATGCGACGCGGTCAACCTTTACAGGTATAAAATTTAGAGCACAGTTCGAACCGAGTTGGTTCGACGATATGTTATTTGTCGCTAACTTATTTATCGTTGCAGATGTTAGATTCCGATACTATCGAAAAGTATGTTACCGAAATTGAAAAGGAGAAAGAGGCAGAAGCTGAGAAGAAGAAGCAGAAGAAGTGATGTCTCTGTACCGAGCTGAGCTTTTGCGATTCATTCGTTGTTTCATTTAAAATAAATACACAGTGCATAGCTAAAAACTGGAACAAAAATATCGACATTCTTTTTTTATTTATACTTTATAGATGTGTCCATAAAAATTATGTATACATTTGCGTATATTTTTAAATACACAATATGAAACCGAAGCTGTACTGTACAGCATCTAGATTGTTTTTTATTCGTATGCTTACAATTATCGAATACTGTATCGTACGTGTGACTCCAATGTAAACAAACAATTCCAGAGTTCTTGTAAAGATTTTTTAGTAAATTTCAATAAACCTACATTCTTTTGTACAAATTAATTTAATAGAAATACCATACTTATAGTTCGAATAAGTATCTACCACGATGGTTGAACAATTGAAACGATGGGAGGTTCCGTAGGGTTTCCCAAGATTTATTTTCCAGGTCGACTACCGCCCGAATCTCTTTGAAATCACCAGCGATATACATGACACCGTACATAACCATAAATAAGCTGACAATGCCTTGTATCAAGATCTGCAATAAATACAAATAATTCGTTAGTAATCATGTATTATACGCACTAAATTCGATGATCGATTAATACTTACATCAATTGGTAAAGTAGTAAACTCTTGTTCCGTTATTCGCAAGTAGGAACGATCTACGAAAATGTCATAGTTAACCTAACATATCAAACGTGTAAATAGCTGAAACGTTAAATACGAAGTTGATACATACGTTGTGCAGCCGAATAAGCAGCATGCAGTATCGACACCAAACCTATTAACGTTATAAATTTATGTAATGTTGAGGCAGGCATCGTATTTATTATGACACCCTCAGAAATGTCTCGCAAAAACAATCATCTGTTCGGTACGTGTCATTAAACCGATCGCAACGCTTCAATAGTTTAGTGGTCAAACGTGCAACTAAACTCGACTTGTGCGTGCAGGAAACTACATTTCTAAAACAAATGTATTTCTATACGTATATATGCATAAGAATAAACATTCTTAATTCTTGCCGGAATGTGCATCACGTCATATACGAAAAGCGGAAAGAACAGGTGGATTGCGATTAAAAAACAATTGCGTTACAGAAAATCAAAAAATATGGAGAAGCTCTAGCGGTTGTTCTTACAGTTACATGTGGATGTGACGCGATAAAAAACCAACTAGAAATAGGAGGGAAATTTGAAATCTAAAGTATATAGTTTATTCTGAAAGTTGATTACAAAATAATGAAATATAATTGAAAATATTCTGACATAGATCAAAACCACGCGTAATCGACGAGCATAGCTTGGAACTTTTGCCGCAGGTGGCGTCATAACGGTTCTTTTTTTTTCGTTAGATTTACTATCACGTATAAAAATGAAATATCAATCACAACCATGACAGCTGACAATTATTTGTGCGTGGTCTAGATTCAGATTTCAAAATCGGCTGACAATCCGATGATACTAATGGGGATAGCGTTCAAAGTGTTCAGTCGCGAGAATTTGAAAATTCGTTTCAGGGAAAGTTATTGGTCATTCGCGTCGTTGTTTCTGTCAGTGTGTAAATGGTAAACAATGTGAAGTACGTAGCCGGAGGTAGACGTATGAAATTTGATCGCCCCTTCGCGTGTGCCGAGTTAAACATGTTTGTTTACAGTTGATAATTGTCCGGATAACAACAAACATGATGGATTACGAATTTAAAATGAAAACTCAAAAAGATCGGACAAAGGTGGAAGATCTTTTCGAATTCGAAGGATGTAAAGTTGGACGGGGCACTTATGGGCACGTCTACAAAGCCCGTAGGAAGGAAGGGTTAGCGAGCTTTTCTAACCTATCTTGTAAAACAGCTCATTTTATTTTATTTCCTTCTTTCGCGTTTTATTCCGACGAATCTTTAACTGAAAATTTCCTTTCACGACAAGAAGATTATAGATTTTGCTAAAGTATTGCATTCGACCGTTTATGTTTAACCGTATCGTGGCACAATACCAATGTCTTGCAGACGTTATTTTCTATTTTATTGTTTTCCAATTTCTCTAGTGTACCGGATGGCGAATTAAAATCTCGACCAGACACAAAGGATTTTGGTTTGAAACAAATCGAAGGCACGGGTCTTTCGATGTCTGCGTGCCGTGAGATCGCTGTAAGTATTCTCTCTTTGATATTCGACGTACAGAAAGTCTTTGTTCTAATGGAATTCTATTTACAGCTACTAAGAGAACTGAAACACATTAACGTAATCACTTTGATCAGAGTTTTCTTGTCCCACAACGATCGTAAAGTTTGGTTATTATTTGATTTTGCGGAGCACGATTTATGGGTACGTCCACATTTATAGGGAAATTTATTTTATTCGAGTATACGCGTCTACGATAATTTTATTCCAATTTGTAGCACATAATAAAGTTTCATAGAGCTGCCAAAGCTAATAAGAAACCCGTTATGGTTCCAAAGGGTATGGTAAAATCGTTGCTGTACCAGATTTTAGATGGTATTCATTACTTACATTCCAACTGGGTGCTTCATAGAGATTTGGTAATTATCAAATTGTATAGGCATTGTTCGTAAGAGCACGATATTACTCTTTAGAATTATAACAAATATTTACAATGCTTCAGAAACCGGCAAATATTTTAGTAATGGGAGAAGGTAACGAAAGAGGACGCGTGAAAATCGCGGACATGGGGTTTGCTAGACTGTTTAACGCTCCTCTAAAACCACTGGCCGATTTGGATCCTGTGGTAGTGACATTTTGGTATAGAGCTCCAGAATTACTCTTAGGGGCTAGACATTATACCAAAGCAATAGGTATAGAATCCACGATAACACGGAGTCGTTTTTCTTACCTTTGTCAACGTTACTTTTATCTTTTTAGACATTTGGGCTATCGGTTGTATATTCGCGGAACTTTTGACGTCGGAGCCCATATTTCATTGTAGGCAAGAAGATATTAAGACTAGCAACCCGTATCATCACGATCAACTGGATAGGTACAGGATGTACATTACTATATGAAACAAATGTTAATTCTTTAGTACAAAATAAAATGATGGAATTGATCGATACTCAGGATATTCAACGTGATGGGATTTCCTCTGGAGAAGGATTGGGAAGATATCAAGAAAATGCCGGAACATCCAACGTTACTGAAAGACTTTAAAAGATCCAAGTAAGTACCCGTTCGGAACGTCTCAGTTCAAATGGTGTCGAAAGTCGAGCTTCAACGCGAATGTCTATTTTTTTCTCGCAGTTACGCAAACTGTTCTCTGACAAAGTACATGGATCGGCATAAAATTAAACCCGATAGCAAGGCGTTTAACCTGGTACGATGGAACCAAATATTCCGATCGCGGTTTCTCCTGAACAGTCAGTCAACGTTACGCGTTCCTTTTTTCAGCTCCAAAAATTGTTGATGATGGATCCCAATAAACGAATCACGTCCGAGCATTCTATGCAGGACGCTTACTTCCAGGAAGAACCACTGCCAACGCAGGAGTACGTGTCTCGGCTTTTCGACGCGATTACGTTCGGTGTGCTCGTTTATCCGTCTAATATTTGCCGTATCATTGCAGCATATTCGCCGGATGTCCCATTCCGTATCCCAAGAGAGAGTTTCTAACGGACGAAGATACAGAGGAAAAGACTGAAAACAAAGCTCGACAGAATCAACAGCAAACGGTAGGCTTACCCGTTCGATCGTTCCAACGGATCTTCTCTGAGATTTTCGATGAAATTGCAGCAGCAGAATCAACAGCAACAAGGAAACGGCGACCACAACCACGGACAGAACGCGAAACGAGTGCGGATGAACGGTCCGCACGGAGCCCCGGAATTTCATCAGCATCAAAGCCACGCGATGACCCACCAACAGCCGCCGGGAATGGTTTACTCTACTGCTCAGCCAACTCAGCCGTCGAACTTTCATCAACGTTTTTAAAGGATCTCTCGATAACGAAATAAAACGATTCGTCGGTCGACCCATTCGGTCGGTAGTTTGCTAATTTAATCGGTCACTGTATCCAACTAATGAGAAAGTAAGCGACTCCTGTATATTCCATTACAGTATAATAGTAAAATTTTATTTATATATATATATATATATGTATGTATATATACATGTATATGTACACCTAGATACGCATAATACCTGCGTGCGCTCGGGAAGCTTCGTCACCCATTCATTTCCACGCCGGACGGTAAAGCCGGTTTACGCACTTGCAGATTATTGTAATCTTCTATTATAATTTCTGGAAAAAAGACACGAGGACCGGGAACGACTTTTATCGAGGAAAGACCGGTCGAAAAAGCAATCGGTGGAAAGAAGCGACAGAGAAAGAGTGAAAATCGGCGTAAAGCGAAAGAGAAAGAGAGAAGGAGAGAGGGATACTTGGACGGAGAAAGAGAGGGTTCTCTCCTTTCGCGGGGGATCGACGAGGAAGGAGCGAGACTGTGATTTAGCGGAGGGGGATTACGCATGCGCTGTAAATCATTTCGTAGCATCGGAGCGGTGTGTCGCGCGCTCCTGAAACGCAGTTTCCGCGAATCGGCGATCGACGAAAAAAGTGTGTGTGCGCGCCGCGTCGCGACGTCGCGTGCTACCTGCGTTCAGGATGCCAATCGAGCAAAGGATCCTCCGTTCGTCGCGTCGGTCAACCTGTTGATCGGGCTAGTAATCAAAGGTGAGAGAACGCATCTCCAGGATCGATCGATATAGTCCATCGATTTTCATTTTCATCGGATTCCGAGTCGCGTGTCCTGGCGCTCATCGTTCGCATCTGCATCCGCACTCGTATTCGCATTCGCATTCGCATTCGTTTCCCTTATACGTACGCGGGCGCGCGCGTTACTTTGTCCGCGATTCCGTTGACGAAAGCTAGGCTCGCGGAGAGGGTCACTTTGAATTTCAAACGAAGTTACGCGGCCCCCCTACTCGTTCGAGCGTGTACCGCGCGCGTTATTTTCCATTTCGAATCGCGGAGCGTTTTCGCAACGCGTCCAACGATGAATCCTAATCGCGCGAGCGCGCGCGCGCTCGTACACGTATAATTAAACATTACCAATCGTACCGGTGAGCTTTCCTATCTGGCGCTCGCGCGTGGATCGGTTTTATTATTTTTTTTTCTCGATATCGCGTACACCTTTGTTTCGAGGTCGCAAACGTCCGAGGAAAGTTTATAGTCGTGGAGCAACTAAGTATTCGCCGCATCGCGATCGCAAACATGCGGCGTTCGAATCGAGCTTCGGAGCTCGCGTTACATAATTCGAAATTTAACGGCCGGCATTTTCATTTCGAAACACTTTCGTTTTCGCTCAGCTTCGACCTTTATTCCGAGAGAAAGAGGAAGAGAGAGAAGAGATGAGAGGAGAGAAACGGGAATTACAAGCCGCGCGAATATGCACACGGCTGGAGACGTCGACGAGCCTCATAGATGCAAAAGTAAAAGTAAAGGGGGGACGATCCTGACCACCGTGTCTCGCGACCAGTCGGGGCCATGACCACGTTGCGACAAGGTAACCACAGTTGCCTTCTATCGTCGTAGAACGATTCGAAATCCCCGGCTCGAACGATCAACGATCCATGCGCGCAGGTGTGTCCGCCGCCGCGTCGCTGAGACGCGACGACGACCGCCGATGGGTCCTTTCTCGATCGTGTTTCGCTTTCCAAATATCGGCGAACGATTCTACGAACGGTCGAGACCGCTGGTCGAAATGTCCTGTGTAGAATCGCGTTTCACACGGCGCGGCGCGACGCGACGCGACGCGTCATACGGAGAGATAGAAAACATCCGGATGTCCCTGATCACGGCTATACATGGACATTTAGAAACGGGCCCCGTCCACGCACGGTTTTTCTCGAAACGGGCCGACAATCGCGAAACGATGCGATACCGAAATGGCAGCGGGTCTCGCGCACGTGCGCTCCTACCGATCGCACGGCGACCAACCAAGTCCGGGATCTCAGCTGCGGCTCGCAGCTGCGCGATATCCGTTTTCCCGGAAACGTTTTTATCGAAAACCCGGTCCTCCGTATTGCCCTCGACTTTGATCGTCGACCGATTTCCGAATTCTCTCGCGCGTTCCACTCCGTCTTCTGGATCCTCCCGTCTCGTTTGTTCCGCGTCGGTTTTTCCGGATTTTCGGACGTACCGAGAGAGAAGCGACATTAGGCGACAGCCGAAACTTCTTCTGTCAGAAGTGAAAGACGTGGGAAGAGAGGAGAGCAGATAGTCAGCGAGAACACGCGCGCGCGCGTGCGTTCGCGAGATCGAAACAGAACGAGTACACGAGAGACAGAGAAGAAAGGCGAGGTCAACAAGGTACCCGATATGGTATCCCGTGTCCGCCGTGAGCGTTATTTCATATAGTATAGGTGTGCCTAAATGCACACCTATACGATATACATACTCGGGCGAATTCGTGCGTACGTCCACAATGGCTTGCTCTCCGGTTGCCTACTATTAGCAAGTCGTCGCGATACGACAAACCGAATCGAATCACGATCGAAAGCGCGCGCGCGCCTGCAAGTCGTTCCACTGTTTCTCCGTTCGAACTTGGGCGCGATCACGCTCGATCACGCTCGATCACGCTCGATCGCGAACGTCACCGAAATTTTCATCCCGGCGCCAAAACCTTTTCCTTTTCTCCTCCTGTCTAGTCTGTCGCGACTTTCGCGTCGGCTAACGTAATCTTTTCCGCCTAGACGTCGACCCACGCTGCAACCGACGACGATCGATCTCGATCTCGATCTCGTTTCGTTTCGTTCGGTTTCTCGGCGGACCGGACGGCCGGCCGAGAAGGTAGGCGCGCGATTCCGTTGTCGAAAAACGTTCCCGTGGTCCCGACCTTTCCGGATCGCGGCGGCAAAAGTCCGCGAGAGGCCCGGCCAACAGAAAAAACCAGATCGTTCCGTTTATTTTTTCCTCGTTTCGATCGCGGCCTTCCTAAGATGGCCAGCGACCGTAATTGTAGACACGCGAGTGCGAACTTCGAGGTCGTCGGCAGGAACGACGACTGCAGGAAGCTCCGATGGCTTAGTACGGCTGCAGCAAGGCGTACTAGCCATGAATCATTTCGTCCAGCTTTTATTGGCCGATGCGCGCTCGGAATTATACATCGCGAATCTTCCTGCCCCGATGCCGATTCCGATTCCGATTCCGATTCCGATTCCGACTTCGACATTCGAATTGAAATCACGATCGAATTCCTCGGTCGTTCCGTTACCATCTACGGGACGTTCGATGCTTCGATCATCCGATCAGCATTTCCGGAGACTCGGAAGATCAGAGCTGCCGGGATCTCGATCGACGGGAGTCGCCGCGAATCGGATCCTTCCGAACGTCGGCCCTTCGGTCCGTTGGCGATTTATCGCGGGTCGGCTTGCATCGTGGTCCTTAATATTCGAGAATCTATTTTTAAACGTGACTAGAGGTATGTGCATGCGTACAGTGACGCAATCCTATGGTCTTTCCCCCTCTTTCTCGTTCTTCCTCTCCCGCCCTTTCACTCTTACTATCTCGCGCTTTTTCTCATTTCCAGCTTCCTCTTTCTCTCGCTGACCCCCTCATCTTCGTTCCTTTCTTCCTTTCCTCCTTTCTTCTTTTCTCGGGCCTCTTTCCCATGTTTGTACCGCACTCTCGATCTCGATCCCGATCCCGATCCCGATCCCGATCCCAATCTCCGTCTCGATCTCGGCAGGTGTTCGTCACGCGAAGTACGCTATTTTTCTTTCGACGTGAAAACCGTTTGACCGCGTCTCGCACGTGGACTGTTTTCGAAGATTCGAAAATGAATTTCGTCGAGCTAATTGTGCCGGTCGAACCACTGTGCGGACGGTTCGGTTCCACCGGTGCAGTTGGCATCGTTTCTCCAAGTTCATGAATTCCCTTCGCGTTTATTTTTGTTCACCGAAGGCGACAAAAGTGAAAAAGGCCGTGTCCATTACGGAACGACGAACGATGCGTCATTTTGTTTCGAGCGGCAGGTTTACTTGCCTCGATTCGCCTCGACCCGCCTCGCCTCGCCTTGTCTTGCCTCGCCTCGCCTCGCCTCGCGCAAGGAATACAGAACCGGCGAGAACAATCGGCGCGGCGGCGCGCGACGTTTCTGCATCTTTCGGGAGGAAATTCACTCGTTCACTCGGTTCGTCCTGTTTCAGGCTGGAGGCACGGATTTCCACAAATGCGGTCAACATGGACTCCAATGTTGGTCTCGACTATATCGTGGACAATCCCGATTACTGCGTCAAACTCGCTTCGGGTAAGTCCGAGATAAACAGCACACCTCGAGCAATCAAGGAGAGAGTACAAACATCGGATACCCTAATCTAGAAATTCTCAGAATAGATATACGGTCAAAGTATATCAAATTATATATAAGTGACGAGTCCGACTCGAGATTGTAGGTCAAGGGGTTAACAAATCCTTGAAAATAATTTAAAAAAAAACTACTACTCTCTCCTTCGCTTGTTTCGCGAGTCGTACAACCGATCGTTGCGTTCAATTCGAATTTCAGCTTTGGACACCGCCTGTCCCTCGGTGAAGAAACAAGTGGTGGATCTGCTTTCGGCGCTTTGCGTGTACAGTCAAGATGGAAGGCAGAGGGTTATCGACACTCTTCACGCGTACCAGGTGCCGAGCACGTTCAAAACTTGCCATACTCTCGAGGCCTTCCATCGGCAAACACCGGGACGGTTCTCGCTCTTCGAAGCGTACAATGTACATACGCGCGCATTGCACAGCGTTTTGCCCGAGAAACCGACGTAAATTCAATTTAAAAACTTTTGCGGGAGACGTACAATTTTTCCGAGGTGGTCGATCGTACAAGGAATCATGACTTTTGTCTCGTTAAAAGTTAAAATGTGTTTCTTGCCCCGTAATGCGATACGTTAAGATGTATGATATATAATATTCTGACCTTGAGCCTACGAACAACGCTCTGTAATGGTTTTCGGGAGGAATGTCCTATCGCGCGCTGGGTAATTCGCCGCGTAGATACGCAGCTGCGACGAATCTCTGGGCTTATCGGATGTTGATGTTAAGGTTAAAGTCGCGAAGGTAATCTGGTGTGCTCGCGATACAGAAATTTGCGTAGATCGGCGGCGCGCGTGCGAGAACGGGAGAACCGTCTCGAGGAGGCTTCGACGAGGACGATGTTCCTTCGACACGATCGAACTTGAGGAAACGTTGCAGGAACGTAAAGGGGAACGGTACAGATTGCGGATCGTGGTCGACGAGCTGCGGAAAGCCACCGCGGAGGATTATCAGACAGGACTGCTGGCCTTCGTCAACTGTTTGGTCATCTCCACCCCGGTGCTCAAGGACCGCATACGAATCCGCAACGAGTTCATCGGTTGGTAGAGCAAGAGCTTCCTCTCGACTCGAGAGAGAGAGAGAGAGAGAACCCGATCGAAGAAATTGACCACCGGTCTTTTCCGTTTCAGGCCTGAAGCTTCTTCCGGTCCTGAACGAGCTGCGGTGAGTACTCTTCGACGACCTGGATTCGAGGTATTAACTGATTAACACCTTAACATTGTTGAATAATAAATAATAATGAACGTTACGAAAGGGCGCCTTATTGTACCCACACCTTCTCATTTGCACCTAATGCAACGTTAATGTCGCGCATGCATCGAGCGCCGTACGCATCAAGCCAGAACCATTAAGCAATTGTGTATCAAGGATTGGTTGACTAACGAGCGAAGCATTCATCCAGCCTATGCAGCGCGCAACGAATTGCATGCACTAATCCAAACACACTGGTGGACAGAATTATAAGACGCTCCTATTTAATTATACCGTTACCGGGATCTGTACCTAGACGCAGACAGATTTAAGCGGAAAGAAAACTTACCGCGTCCACCACGATCTAAACAAACAAAAGCAGTCCAAATACAACTCTATACACTATAGTCTATAAACTCTTTGGGGCTAGGTGGGTTAAAAATGCATGGTGGGATATATTTTAACCCACCTCGGTAAGTTGCGTGTGTTGCTGTGACTAAGGTTGGCGCAAAATTCTCTGCAACTAAGTTTTTTAACGACCAGAAATTCCTTTTCTCAGTAATTTTCATGGTGTCTTATAATTTTGAACATCAATGCACAATCATTGGTTGTAGCGCGCGATCATTTTTTCCCCCCTGGCGTACCGTCGCTAATGAGTCTCGACAGTCAGTACAGTCTGCAGTCGATAGCCCATAGCGTCGGTGTACCCATCAGGGTGCTGCGCGCGTGTTACATTTTTTCTGTTCGCATTGTTGTGTAAACAATGGCCCGTCGAGCGAACAAACCGCAGAGGAAAAGACCGGCCGCCGCGTCGCGCCGCGCTCGCGACAATTATTTGTGGCGAATCACGATGCGTCGGCTTCGCGTTCGTATCCTTTTCTTTGGTCTCCGTTTAAATCACTCTCTACACCACAGTCTACAGGAATAGTACGATCTGTCATTCCTCCGCGGGATGACGGCCGTACAAACTATTCTCGATCGAACAAAACTATTCGAACGAGCCGCTTCAACCCCTCGCGCGCCACCATTTTCTTTGCATCCAGGACCGATCGGAGCTTCTTCGTCGTTTAGAATTTCCCAGAGGAAACGGGGAATTCCTAGTTGTTCGTATCTCTATATTTTCGCTAACACGTTCGATGCCATCTTACGCTACAATCTAATTAATTTCGGTAGGGACAAACATGATATTCGGTAGGGAATATCATTAGGAAACAATGGAAAGGTGTCGGTCGACGTGCAAACGATTAAACAGAATTTTACCGCGATAGCGCGTTTCGTTCCGACTTCTTTGTCGACGCTGCAAGGCGCCAGAAAGAGCATAGCAATTCGCGAGATCGCACCCCGGCGCGAACGGAATCTCGCGTCGACTGCGTTTTTCTCTTTCTCCGAGTTTCCGCGAAAGGGACCCGAAGAACAGAGAAACGAGGAGCGGCGGGTGTCCTGCGAGAACGCTCGCGTGAAACGGCGTAGAGCCAGGAAAGAGAAAAAGAAAACGCGAAGAAACATCCGGCTCGAAGGCTCGAAGGCTCCGAAGGGAGTGAAGAGAGCCCGAATTAACTCTTCGCGCGCAGTGCACCTGCAGCTGCGGCTCGCTGGAGATGCTACCGCGATCTTCTTCCGACGACCAGTCAGTCTCTGTTTTCCCGTGCGGTTACAGTTTTTCGCGTGGTCTACGCCAACGTCGTCGTCGTCGTCGTCGTCAACGTCAACGACGCAACCAGCCATCCGATCGGCTTCCGATCGGCCTCGACAGTCTCGGCTCGGACGATTTCGTTTCGCTGGGTAAGACGCAATCGTACGCGGAGCGATTTTCGATCTCGACTTTCGCTGCACGCCGCGCCGCGCCGGGCCGGGCCGGGCCGAAAGATCGACGAGCCGCAACGAACACGTCGACTATTTTCGGGCGTGCATCGCGGAGACGGGACTCGGCTTCCCGTGTTTTCCCAAACTCCGCGCACCGACGGAATTCTTCCCGATATTCGACCGAAGAGGAGCTTCGCTCAGCGGAACGTTGAAACGGTGGTCACCGGTGACCGGTGGAATTACTTTGAATTATTTATTTACGCGGAAATGAAACGATCGTCGCGAATAACTAGATTCTGCGATTGAAATGGGCGGAATCTGTGCGAAACGCGTGAAATTCGCGTGGCGGTGAACGCGTTAACGAGACATCATTCGTCTTTGCCGTTCTCGTTCGCACGCGATGCGCGCGTGCCGGTATATTAGATTATGAGGAACACGTATTTACACTCCGGCCGTGTAAGAATAACCGGATAACGGATCGCGCGTTCCAAACGGAAGCGACACCGATTCATGATTCACCGTTGATGCTCCGCTGTGTCAGGTCGCGCGGATGTAACGCGAAAGCGCTAACAACGAGCCGTTGAGAAGCTATCAGGAAATCGAAACGTTCGTTCCTGAAGAATAGGTAGAGAAAACGAGGGTAAGAAAGAGTGTGTGTGAGAGAGAGAGGGAAAGCGAGCGCGTGTAAGAGAGAAAACGAAAGCCGAGGCGGAGAAATTGAAATGCTAGAAAAGACACGTGCGCCGAGCGGTAGACGAAAATAGAGCGAACAACTGAGAAACCCGTAAAATGTACCCGGATCGGGAAGGTGACGAGGATTGTTCTTACAGGAAGAGCCACGCTCCGGATCTGAGGGTTCAGCTCGACGTGTTCGACGACCAACGAGAGGCCGACGAGGAGTTGTCGAACCACGGACCACCGGGGATCGACCTTTCTTCTCACGTGGACGTGTTCTACGCGATTCTCGGACAAGTAAGAGTGCGCGGAGCGCCGGCAAACCGACGCGTCTAAATCCGTGGAAAGGTAAATCCGAGGCTCGTCTGATTCGCAGATCGCGGACACCCCGCAAGAGATCCCATTCCTGAGCGTGCTTCAACATCTGCTGCGGCTGGACCCCAAAGACCCTGCCAGCGACTTAGCATGGGACACGGCGGAGACGTTGGTGCATAGAGCGACGCTTTTAGAAAACCGAGAAGACGCCACCAAGTTGCTGCGATCGCCCAGTCTCCAGGTAATTTTAACAAGCTTCGCTCCCTCTCCGTTTCCTCTGTTCCTTTCCTCTTCCACCGACTAGATTTCCTTTCGGTATATTCGCGATGGAAACAGAGAGTGGGCCGTGGATGCAGAGTCGTTGACAGGGATTCGAGAGAAATTGGCTATTGCGATTCGGGCTGGCCGCAATTATCCGTGCAATAAAGACCGTCGCCCACTTAACAACACCGTGCACTTGGCGACACCTCGCCAACGTCGTATTCGTTCCTATCGAAACGAGGAAAAAGGAAATAAGAGGAGTATCGATGCGGTGCTGTTAATCGGGGACGACATCGGTACACCAAATTGTCTGTAACGAATATTTGAAAATTTATTACACGCTTCAAAACATTCAACTTTAATGTTTTATGCAAAATAAAAATGATTTGTACCGATTACGACGAAGAGAGGCCAAACAGACATTTCTTTCAGAATCGTTTTAACAAGTCGAGACTAATACGTTAAAGCTTTCGCATTGATTTCATCCGTCTGCCGCTTTAAATCACACCTACTCGTTTTAGCGATAAAGTCCTCGAGGGGTTAAGCAGGCGACAGCCATAATTTTTAATGCGAGCTCGAACGCGATGTGGTGGACTTACAGGCCGTTTCTTTTACAGACGAATCTGTGCTGTCATTGTAGAGGCAACGAACAGTCTTGCGGAACGTCTCGGAAGGCGTCGCTGCCCGCGGGCAATTCGACGAGCAATCCAGCGACGGTGACGGTGACGGTGACGAACACGTCGTCGTCTTCCTCGCCTTTGCCACCTTTGCCGCCGCTGCCGCCCCCGCCACCGCCTCTCGATCCATCGGTGGCACCGAACTCGTCGAGCCAAGGCCGGTTTTTCACGCCGCCTCCGCCTCCGCCGTTTCTTACCGCCAACGCGACGCAAGCCGATGTATCGATGGAACCGCCGCCGCCTCTGCCGCCGCCGTTGCACGTGTCCCCGGTCGCAAGGGCGCCTACCCCCGAGCCGCCGAATAATCACGCGAGGCTGCTGCCGCAACAGGAAATACCCACCCCCAAGGCGAAAATGAAAACCATCAATTGGAACAAGATACCCAATCATAAAGTATAATGCCTAACTGCTACCGTTGCCCCTGCTTGCTCTCCGATAGATCCTACGATTCTCGTTGTTAACGATACTTCCTGTCGCGCAGGTGATCGGCAAGCGAAACATTTGGTCGCTGGTCGCGGACGAACACCAAAACTCCCCCATGGCGGACATAGACTGGGCAGAGATGGAGGGTCTCTTCTGCCAACAAGTGCCGCCGATGCTTCCGGCCGCATCCTCTTGCTCCGCTCCCTACGGAGCCAACTCCGACGTCGAGAGGCGGCGACGAGAACCGACCGAGGTGCGTATCGTCAAAATTCTCTCTCTTCTCAAAAGTCTATTCTCATTGAAACCAGATTCGCAAGTAAATCCAGCTCGTTTAACCGTTCGCCAATGAATAATCGCCGATTATTTCAGATCGCGCTGCTGGACGGCAAGAGGAGCTTGAACGTCAACATATTTCTGAAGCAATTTCGAAGGTAAGAATGACGAGAGCGTGTCCGCGTTTCAACGTATTGATCACCGTGTGCGTTGGCTCGCAGTTCGAACGAAGACATTATCCAGCTGATCAGGGAGGGTGGTCACGACGAGATCGGGGCAGAGAAGCTGCGCGGCCTTCTCAAGATTCTGCCCGAGGTGGACGAGCTGGAGATGCTGAAGAGCTTCGACGGTGACAAGTCGAAGCTCGGAAACGCCGAGAAATTCTTTCTGCAACTCGTCCAAGTGCCAAAGTAAGCTGCTACGCGCAATCGTAACGGCATAGTGGAAAGAGTACAAGACAAATTGAGGGATTAAACTTTTGCATTTACATTCAGCTTTCAGTGCGCTCTTCTATGGAATTGATCATTCCGAATTGTACTCTTTTTACACGAAGGAATCGTTCTCGATCCGACTAATCTTCGGTCCCTTTTGCTCTCCCAAAGCTACAAGCTGCGCATAGAGTGCATGCTCTTGAAAGAAGAGTTCGCCGCCAACATGGGCTACCTGGAGCCGAGCATCAATTCGATGATCCTCGCCGGTGAGGACCTGATGACGAACAAGCCGCTCCAAGAGGTGCTGTACATGGTTCTCGTCGCTGGAAATTTCCTGAATTCGGTGAGATTCGAATGCTGTGACGAATGCCGTCACTCTTGAAAGGATATTGATCGCGATCGTTGAGAATCAATGTACCGTAGGGCGGCTACGCTGGAAACGCAGCCGGAGTTAAGCTGTCGTCTCTGCAAAAGCTGACCGAGATCCGAGCGAACAAGCCTGGGATGAATCTGATTCACTACGTTGCTCTGGTAAAGTAGACTTTCTGTTCGTTTATCTCGGAGCCGCCTAATTAATCTTTCCGAAATGTTGCGCGCCGCAGCAAGCCGAGAGGAAACGGAAGGACTTGCTGGACTTCGCGAAGAGCATGAACACGCTCGAAGCCGCCACCAAGTGAGTGCATTCAAGTTTGAACGTTCTTTCGAACGAGTCTCCTCGATATCTCAAAGAAAGAAGAGCCGACTTGCTTTCCTTTCCTAATCACCGGCACAATTATCGACGATCATTCGACCGTTGTGTTTCCGGGGTCAAGGACCACCACGGAGCAGCTGAGCAACGAGTTCAACGCTCTCGATACCAAGATCAAGAAGATCAAGGCGCAGATCCAACTCGCCTCCACGGAGGCTGACATACAGGAGCAAATGGCGCAGTTCCTGCAGATGGCGGAGCAGGAGATGAGCCAGTTGAAGCGGGACACGGAGGAGCTCGAGACCGTCCGACGATCGCTCGCAGAGTTCTTCTGCGAGGACGCGAACGCGTTCAAGATCGAGGAGTGCTTCAGGATATTCCACCAGTTCTGCCAGAAGTTTAATCAGGCTGTCGCGGAGAACGAGAGGCGACGGATCCAGGAGGAACAGGTGCTGGCCAGGCGCAAGCAGCGGGAAGAACAGTTGCTGGCCAAGAAGCGATTGCGTACGGGTTCCTCTTTCATTTTATGCGATTCTATCCTATCCTGTTTCACGCGTATCCAATTTTGTTTTGTATTTTATCGCGAAGTCGGGCACGAACGTGTTTGCTTGGTCTAATGGTATTTGCGTTTCGTCCTTCACAGTCACGAATCAAGCGGAGACGCCGGCCTCCGAGTCGGAGTCGAACATACTCGATTACGATGCCCTCTTCGATCTTCATACCGGTTTGCCTCAGCGAAATTACAATCGTAACGATGCCAAGGTAGTTAAGCGACGTCTCTTCCATTAGGATTCGTTTTACCAGTTACGTCTTTCTCGTCTCAGATGAAAAGGTTGCAAAACGGAGGAATGACGTCCGACGAGGACGTCTCGATCGCCGGATCCCCGAGCATCCGACGACGGTTGGGCTCCTGTTCCGGTGGGGCCATCGATCAACAATCTACCAAAGAAGATTCTACCTACTCGCCAGGTTTGACCCGCGATAACTACGTTAACCGATTTTCCATCTTGTCGGCGTATACTATGAAGAGAGTGGCTAATAATTATTGGTGTCAATAACCTCCTAGTTTGCTCTTTTGAACAGACGTGACACCGAACGGTACTCTCCGTCGTCGCAGAAGCCGGATACCCAGCGAGGACGACGACGGTAACCTGATGGACTTTTTGAGGACCTCGGGACAGGACAACGCTCGCGAGAGAAAGTCATGGGGTAGTCTAGGTATATAGATGAACTCGTCGGCGAATCGAGGGAACCGATCGGCTAAACGAATTCTGTCGACAGATCGTTCGTGGGCGCGAAGGGCGCGCGGCCAGTCTCGCAGGAGCGACCTGCTGACGGCCGATTTTTCCACCGATAGAGAGAGGCCGAGTTCCCCGTCGCCTCTGGTGGAGAACAAACCCTTCTTACAGGAGGAAGAGGAAACGAAACCCGCAGGGTAATGAAAATCGAATTGATCTTTCGCGCTTGTACCTGTTCTCACCGGGTTGTTGCGTACGACATGTCCGATTTATATATGCGTGTGTCGAAACAGAAAAGCGTGGCGACAGAAAATCGAGGCGTGGCTGTCGGAGAACGAGAAAGAAGATCGCGCGGGCGAACAACTCCAAAGGAAAGCGCGACAATTGCACCAGGCGGCGAATCGACGGTCCTTCGAAGACTCGGGTAAGTGTCTTCCGGCGCGTTCTCTCCGTGATCCGATTGATACACGCGTGTTCGTCTGATCCGTAGAAAGCGAAGGCAAGACAAACACCCCCACCGAAGCGAATTCCACGCACGATCCATGCCCTCAGATGTACGACTGGCGTCCATCGGTCGAAAAGACGGACGTGATGCGCACGATGGAGGCTATAGAAGGTTCTTTCGACGATCGTTACCGGCAGTTGATACGTACTTCCTGCCAAATAACGTCCGCGTTTTCGTTCCAGAAGCCGAAACGCATCCGTCGCAAAAGGACAAATCTCCCTGGAGGAAATCCAGCTTGAACGTGCAGAACAGCGTGGAGGAGACCGATCCGCGATACTCGCGACGATCGAGATCGAAACTCGGAGGCACGGAAAACGCTCTCGCCTCCGGCACCTTGCAGGTTCGCAAATATCATCTTCTCGTTGGTGTCGTTGCGATTCGACTGATCCGTTTCTTTAAAAAAATGCACGTTTTTACGCAGTCGATCAAAGAGGAAGACAGAAAGCGGAACCGAACGAACGAGAACGCGAATTTGGACAGTCAGGACGAGTTGACGATCTACCTGCGTCAACCGTACGGCAATACTCAGGCCACCGGCTCGCGGAGATTCACAAAGTACAAGAGGGGCCTGGAAGAGGAGAAGATCAGCGACAAGATAGAGATCGACTCCGACAACATCGAGACACCGCCGGCCACGAGGAAGCTGTTCGGCCCGCCGAAGGAAGTGAAGCCGGTCGAGAAGGAGCCGTGCAAGAGAGAGCGTTGCAACGGGTCCTTCCAGAGTCGGTGCAACGAGTCGGTCAGAAACGCGGCCGCCAAGACTGCGAATCACGGCGGCGGCGGCGGCGGCGGCGGCAACAACGCCAGCACCGGAGACTTTGGCACGGGTGAGTAGCCTGAATACGTTCTCACTCGTTCGGAGCGTAACCCTCGGGAATCTTCATCTTGTTTCTCCGACTGCTCAGGTGGACAACGCTTTGAAATGACAGAGAATCCGAGTTTTCTCTTTCACCGATCCGATAAAAATATTTCGCTTGTTTCAGTGACCTTAGCATAGTCCACGTATCCTAATTTTTGGTTCCATCAGCGACGAGATCGCGTTTCACCGTTAAACGATCGTCGTTTCAGGTAACTTCGACCGGTACTCGGCGACCAGGAGAACGCGGAGGTACAAAAAGGTGCAGGACTCGCCGGAGAAGGAGTTGAAGCAGGACGCGGGTCAATCGGAACAACCGTTCGAGGAGAAACCGGTTCAACGTCCGCACACGTTGCCCTTGTCCGAGCAGCCATCCCTGGACGTAGGGGCGGAGGACGGTTCCAGCCACGACCAGGACTCGATGCTGCGGGCCTGGCAGGAGAAACTGAAGCGGCGCGAGGCGTCCTCGTTCGACATCGACGCGGCGCTCGCCGACATCGCCCGTTCCGGAGAGGATCTTCAACGGTTGTCCAGGCCGATCGCGTTCACGCGCCGAAGCTCGAGGTTGCCGGTCAGCCAACCGCCGCCGCCGGTTCTCGCGGTGACCAACACCGTGTTGAGCCCCGTGATGCAAGAATCTCGACCTCGGGAGCCCTCGATGACGGTCCTCGCGGAGAGAGCCGTCACCAGTCGAGAACGCCAGAGGAGCATGATCGATCCTAGTCAGGTGAAGGAGGCGATTCGGTTGACCAACAACCCGCCGAGCCAGGTGAACCAGGCTCGGAACGGTAGCACGGTGCAGTCGCCTCGAGATCGAACTCAGCTCTCGGACTCGCGCCGAAGGTCCACTTCCTCCGCGGACGGCGCGATGGAGGAGGAAGAGGACAGCAGCGAGGATCGAACGGACTCGATCAACGATTCGAAACTGCCCAGAAGGCCGGCCACCGGTCAAGTCTTCGAGAACACGACCGGTGACAACGCGGATGGAAAGGGGTCGCAACCGGTGACGAGCAGCCCCGTGTTTCAGGGCAGATACGTGCCCGAGATCAGCGTGACGACCTCCCCCGGACTGCCCTCGAAGACTCGAGATCAAGACATGAACGACGAGGGATTCGAGGAGTCCCAGAGCTTGGTCTCGGAGACTTTGAGCCAAGAAACTTCCTCCGGCAATTACGAGACGGACACGCACGACTCGACCCGCTGTTCCCCGGCGGAATTGCGCTTCTCCGAGAACGACACCGTCCGCGTACCTCAGAACGCCGCCGGGGAAGACGACCACGCGAAAAAGCCGATCGATCAACCGTTCGGATCGCCGATCAAAGGCTTCGGGAAACGAGGAGGCTCCATGAGGGTCACCGCCGAGAGGTCCAGCTTCCTGCCGAAACGTACCAACAGCGTGAAACGAGACAGCGTGAACGCGAACGCGGGATCCGTCGCCTCGAACAATCCGTCGAGAAACGAGGTGGAGAGGTCGGGCTCCAGAAGCAGCCTGCGCAGCTCCAGGAGTTCCTTGAACAGCGCCACTTCGGTCAACACCGTGAGAAACTTGGTGCCGAACCATGCTCGGCTGAGGACCTACACGTCCGCCATCCGGGCACTGACGAACGACCTTCGCAAGAGTCCGTCGAGCACACCGCTCCCGCCGAAGAATCTCGAAAAGCGACGAACCAACCCTCGCACCACCGTCACCAGGATACCCGCCAGCAGGAGCAGCAGCAGTGGAAGCAGCGTCGGACCTGCAGCCATTACCGCCAAAACCATTCGAAGATCTCTCGGGGTGAGTCAAGTTTTATCGAGGTTCCTCGCGTTTCGCGATAATCGAGCACTGCTTCAGAAATCGTTCAACAGCAGTTTCATTCGTGGAACAAGCTGTTCTAGGATATTCAATAATACGGAGCTTCTAAGGTTTCGTTCGAACAATGTTTCCAGGCATCGGGCGACGCGCCAAAAGGGAACAAGAGCCGAACGATCGGCTCGACCGGCAGCAGTAACACCGGGAATGTCGCGAGTCAACGATCGCTGCTGTCCCTGGATCGATCCAACATCGAGAAGCTGCCGGCTGCGAGGAGCAAGTTGATCCATCCTCGGACCACCGCGAAAAGCCACGGTTTCATGAGACCCACGGCCGCGAGCGTGAACAAGGGCTCGAATCCCAACCTTCCCAGAAGCGTGAAGGGTTTGGTGAAATGATCGCGTCCTCCGTCGATTAATCTGCACGAGATTCCGTTACATTTTCACGTCGACGATCGCAGCCACGATTTAGGGCAATTTCATTCGTTCTCGTGCTCGGCTCGACGTCCTTTCAGTCATCCGAACCGATGGTCGAGTGAGCTGGCGGCTTTCCGGAGGATCGCCGCCATCTTCGTCCGACTATCGATATTAATTCTAATTATTCCTTCCAGTCTCTCGGGACGCATTTACAAGTATGTAATATATGTATAAGTGTACTAACGAAACGACGTGTACGACGTATGTAAGTTTCATGGATGATAGCACGCGAGTTGTAGGCCACGATGATCGTTGGTGAATTAACGAGTTGAATAAACATAATTTAATTTTGTTCGACGCCAGATTCTCTCCTCCGTCGAACGAAGTCTGTGTCGGTTCTTTGGATATACATCGACGAAACGTTTTACGAAACTGGAATCCCGCGGCTGGAAACAGGTACCGCGGAGTATGTACTCTGTTTGCCACGCGTTCATCGGTATTACATTAACAAAAAACGATAGGTATCTACATATGTTACACGACGCGTGAATAGTGTTTAGGTACGTACAAAAAGTATTCGGGCTCGCAACAGGTTCCGAATCGACCGAGGAGAACTATACTCTGGTCGGTGGAAGATCTTGCGAGCACGATACAGTAAGAATACTAGAATTCGCCTAGTCTGTCGGGCGAACGGAACGATCGGTGGAGAACACCAGTCAACGGAAACTGAGCGAAACAAACGGGAGATCGTCGACGATTCGACGCGAGAAACTCGAGCTCGAGACGTCGAAAAGTCGAAACGCACTGGACGGTTTACGTTTTAACAGGTCGGTCGCGGAAACCGAGAAACACCGGGCTCTGCGGCGCGAGGATAAACTCGAACTGTAAACCGAGCTCCTCGTCCACGACGATCTCGAATTCCCGGATAATCTGCGGAAGAAAAGAGTCGAGTTATTAACCGTGGATCGCGTGTAACGTTGGGCAACCAAAATAGTCCGCGTCGATTCTTCGGTCTTTATTGTCTCTCCCGGAGAGACACAATAAATAAATAAATTTATGAATGCGGGGCCAATTGGTCAGAGTGGAAGGGGCAGGTTTCACACGCGTTCTTGGCTCTGGCGAACTATTGGCTGAAGCGGTTACGCGCGTACTATGCAGCGTGCGACGTCAGAGAGCCTAAACGTAGGGACTACGGAAGCGTCAGAGGTGGGGATAGGTGGAGCGAGTGGGATACCCGTTTCGCGAGACTTCCGAGACACGAACAGTACAAAGAAAATGCAACGAACGGAGTTCTCTACCGGTAAAAGTTGCTGCTCCTCGTGTCAAAGAAGCGTTTGAACTGGACATCTCGAGGACAATTCGAGTCGACACAGGAGAAATGGTAGAAGCGGCGCGAACATTCTTGGTTACCCGAGGCGAAATAATAGAGATAGGAACCTTAGCCAGAATGAGCTGCAACGCGAGGTCGACGAAACGTTTCCCCGGGCATATCCTCCTACCGGCTCCGAACGGTGCGACCAGCAACGGCGAATGGGGAGTGACGGGTTTGAGCCACCTCTCGGGCATGTACTCCGCGGCATTTTTGAAGTTCTCCTCGTCGAGACCGGCTATCCAAGTGTGCAGTATCACCACGGTCTACGAAAGAAACGGAAGAATCGGTGAGAGGACGCCGTCTCTCTTTCTCTCCGAGGCGTTATCCGACCGCGAAAAATGATATCGCTGTCACTCACTCCGGCGGTAAGATGATATTCGTCGAGCTGAATGGGTTCGTCCAGGATCCGAGCGACGCAGGTTGTCGTGGGAATCACTCTGAGGGCAAACCAAGTCGACGAAAGTCTTGGGATTTCGAGATTCGAACGGCTATAGTTTAGGTGAAAGATCAAAGTGCGCGGCGGGTACCTACCGGAAGGACTCTGTTATGCAGGCGCGCAGATACTTTGCCTTTCGCAGATCGTCGACGGTCAGGTCGCAGCCGGGCGGCGCCAACGAGCACGCCTCCTCGTACAGTCGTGCTTGCACCTGCGGGTTGCGTCCGATCAAGTCGAACAGGAACACCAGAGTGTTCCCGAGCTGCGTGACCGAGAACAAAATCGGGTAATTACGCGATCAGACTTCCGAAACCTAAAGGATGACGGACGGTCGAATCTTCTAGATCCGGATCTCACCGTGTGGATGCCAGCCGCGATAAAGTCGACGATCGCCGCCTTTTTGTCGCGCATGTCGAGACTCTTTTGCCGCATGATCGACTGGAAAACCGCCTCCACGGACTCGTCTTTGGCATCGTCCCGCTTCTCGCGAATTGTAGTCTCGACGATCTCCGAGATGATGCTGAAACCAAAGGATCGGCGGGAGCCGGTGACGTAGAGACGCAGTTAACCACCGCGAATCGGTCGAGAACGGTCTCTCGCACCTGTATATAGCGTCCTCGCTCTCTATCAGCTGTTTGTACGCGGACGTTGGCAGCAACTTCCAAAGCGGCAATCCGTAAAAGGCGTCGCGCGATGCGGTGAAGTGAACCCGTACGGCTTCCGCCAGTCTCGCGGTGGTCGTCTTGGTCGAATCGGGCTTTAAGAAGCCGAGGTGCCGGCCCAGGATCAGCGTGCAAGTGCCTAAGAGAGACAGAGAGAAAGAGAGAGTGAAAGAAATTCGAAATTCAAAACGAGCACGGCTTTCGCGTCAGCTTACTTTCCAGTCCCATTTTATAGGCGAGCTCCTCGAATCCCGTTACCTTGTACCCCGTGCGTCGCCGACGAATCAAATCGACGAAGGAATCGGCGACAATGTTCAGCGCCGGGAAGAAGCCAAGGACGGTGTTGGCCCCGGTCAGCTCTGACGTAAGCGCGGTCCGAAGATCGTGCCACATTTGCCCCTGTCTATCGAATTGTTCGCTTAAATCGATTCTCTCGTGGGTGCTCGCGTCGGAGTCGCGATCGCGAGCCTAAATAATGCGAGATACATTCGTCCGATCGGCGAAACCACGTTACAGGATTGGGTCATGGTCGAATAACACTGGACAATATTTTAAGACATCCCGTTTAACTCTCGTTGTCGCGCGTGTATAGATTTAACCCTTTGCACTCGACTGTCTCCTCCGAGTCACCGCTAAACGACTAGACTATAATTCAGAACAATTTCAACAGTTCAGATTCTGTTTAACAATGGACAAAATCGTCGAAAGGTCAAAATGGACTTTATGAATTCTCGCGTCGCATAGTTTTGTTACAGTGTAGCGTAACCGCTCGTTAGAGCTCGACCTTGGCACCGACATTCCACGATTTCGGTCCGACTACTCACTCGTTGACCAGGCCAAGATTCGTGTAACGATCCCGACGGGTCCGCCGGTAGTGCGATATCACCTCCTGCGGAGGACGAAGCGGATATCTGGATCCTCGTCGAAGAACTGCCTCGATGTCGCGGCGGGAGAACACCGAGATCACCGGGAAGTTCCATAGTGCCTCTTCCTTGCAGAGCGGCCCGTAACGTCGATGCAGATCTATTCTTGAATTAGAAACAGCGAGCTCAGTTCAAACATCCCATTCCCATCGGAATCGTCGAGGAGCGCGCAGGACATCGAAACGATCATCGTTCGGCGAGCCTCTGTTCCTCAAGGACGGCCAAACTCCTTACCTTTGTAAGCATCGTGGATCTTGTTCAACCGATAGCTACCGAACCACGAGAATATCCACCTGGTGCCGAGGATCGGCAGCGAGTACGGACCCGGCACGTCCGACACCGTCTTGCAGTTACTTTTCTTGCTGCTTCCCTCGTGTTTTTCCTCGGTCGAAGCTGTCGATCGCCGCAAAAACTTTACTGAAAGGTTCGACGCCGCGGTCGATGGATCCCTCTTTTTTCCCCCCTAGCGAAACTACGCGAGCAACATTTCGCGTTCGCAACGTCCAGACATTGCGAGGCAACTTCGCGCATCCGAGATCAGCCTGCCAAACACGCTCCGTCTTATCCCTTTTGCCTGTCCAGTCGTAAGTTGCAATGCAATCGTGGCGATTGCTTTCACGCCGGCCAATTGACGGAACACGCCAAATCGATTAATTTTATCGCATCCACGCTTCGTCCTGCGTTGCAACTTGCAACTGCACAAGCAAAAGGGACGACGAAAGGCGGAGCGTGCGAGGCGGAGCGGTCTTACAGTCTAAAACGATCGCGTCGATGAGTTTAGCCTTGAAAAGTACGAAATCAAAAATGATACTGGTTTCGTCTCTACGCATTAGTCGGTAATATCGTAGCTCTTGGTCGATCGATTCTGCGCTCCCGCTCGGCTTCGTAACGCCCATTTTCGCTACGTTTCATGATTTCTGTGAACGCGCGATCATCGGCTTCGTGGTTGTCGATTTTCCGACGAAATCAACGGTGCCTCGCAGCCTACAATTGAAAGTGTACCATGCGCGCAGCAGCACGGGTACTAGATCCAAATACCATGATTGTCCAGCATTAGCCGCCTGGCGTCCTTGCCACGCAAATGCCAAAGAGGAGACCCCTCGGGGCAGCCATCGGCGTCGCGTCGAGGATGTCTCGCAATGTTTGGACATAGCTCCGAACATAGTTCCACGCTTTCTTGGCCGTTTGGCGCGCTCGTGCGAGCGCAAGAAAGTCGTTTCTAAGGTTGAAGGACGCGAGAACAGCACGACCTTGTCGCGCATAACCGCGAGCTCCACGCTTAGAAAGGGGACCATGACCGTAAGCGCGGTGCGGGGCGGTGCGGAGCGGCGAGGCACCGAGTCGCTTCAAATTGAAGGTCAAACGCCTTCGAACACGCCTCTACGAGTACAATTTTCTCACTTCCTTTCTCTCTTTCTTTTATTCTTTCTTCGCCGGGTCTCGGACGGGCCGGCCCGACGCGGACCGGCGCGTGTGCACTGACACTGACACTGACCCCGCGTAAACGCGATTTTAGAACGTTTTCGCGTCGCTCTCGGCCTCTCGTCGAAAACACTCGAAGGGTGCGAATACGCCAGCGAGAGCGACTACTCGCAGAACCGCGTACACTGTTTTAAGTTAAGCTTAAACTAAATTTCTAGGGTATTGTTGCTCACCATTTTTCTTGTGGAAGGCTCCAGCCCAGAACCACCAGGCAGGTCGATAGCTGGTGGCGAGGATCAAAAGGGTCAGGAGCGCAGCGGCGAGCACCTCGAACCAGGCGCTCGAAACCAACATTTAGGAGCGCTACGGGCGAAATTGTTGCGTCAACGATGGAAACGTTCTGTTTACCGCTCGGGCCTGTCCTTGTCTCGGCGATTCCCTCGATACGTCTCGCAAAACTGTCACCGAACCAGCCGCGGCAAATAATCTCTTAATTTGTAATCGCGACCGTCCGTTATCGCGCCGATAAAGAAAGTACACCGAGAGAGAGAAAGAGGGAGGGAGAGAGAGAGAGAGAGAGAGAGAGAGCCGGGGAAACGATTTGTTCGGCGGTCGCGACGATCCCCACGCGAAACGCGAAACGCGAACCGTGAGGAGAGTCGATCGAGGGAACCGGCGATCCTCGCGTATCGCGAGTCACCCACCGGGCGCAAACGATTTCTCGGCCGGCACAGCTTGCGAACACGGAGTCGAGCGAAATGAAACGAAACGAAACGAAACGAAACGATACGAAACGAGAGCGATGAGTCGGGATGCGCGCGAGTCGCGTCACGCCGCGAATAAAGGCCGAAAAAACTGACGGGTCTCGCTGGTTCTCCGAGCGAGACTGCCCCCGGCGTTATTTATGGACCGACGTTTCTCCTATATAGCGGGAATACGTACAATGCGTATTTGCAACGTGTCGATAACGCGTGTCGCCCTCGTTGACCCGGCCGGGCCGCTCCTGCATCGCGTCGCTAATCTCCGGAGCTGTTACACGGATCGCAGAGCACACGCTCTCGGATACGCTGCCACGGCGCGGCAGCCGATACCACGCGCGATACCCCCGGCATAATAGCGTGTTTCCTCGGCGTTCCTGTCGCCTTGTCGCCTTGTCGCGAATCGTGAATCGCCGCACGGTGCCGGGCTATTTCGCCCGAAAAACCGGGGAAAAAACTATGCTAGCGTTATTTATAGGTTCAAGGCCACAACACGGTGGACTTTTGTCCGCACTTTCGGATCAAATGGCCACTGTGCGCCGACACGCGATACCGATGCCGATGTCTATGAGGGAACATTCCCGAGAGAAATTCGAGAATCGCTCTCGCGTTTCGCACGGCAAAGGTGAAAAATATTTGCCGTAGACCGACGAACCGAGCGAGCATCGACATCGAGGCGAACAACGATTCGGCAAACAGAGACACGCGCAGCCCGTGATATCTGGGAACGTCTCCGGTTAATTGTGTGCCCAGATAATGAGACGGCAGAACGTCGCCGCACCGCGCCGCTGCCGGTCATTCTAATAGCAAACACCGATTAGGAGACGGCAGACGACGCTGGCAAACTTGCGAAACGCGAAGGATTTTCGAACCGCGGACCGTACGCGTATCGAGCAAACTAGTCCCTCTCCCAGTTTCGTTCTCCCCCGACTTAATTCCTCGCCTTAAAATTACGTTTCCTAGCTGTGTTGTTCCGCGGAAAGACAAGGAATCCGATTCGTAAACGTTTCCCTTGAAAGTGAAAAACTGTTGCGAGACGAGCCAGCATACCGGCATCTCCGGCGAAAGTCGGCGCGAATGTTTGCCGACTAATTATCGGGAAGCAAATGTTATCCGTCGCGATCTTTCCCGACACGCGATAACACGAATCCCGTGTGTCTCATTCGTTGGTTTGTCGAACGTTTACGTATGCGCAGCGACTCGCGGTCGAACGCATTCCATGGGGAATTTGTCGTTGATCGCTGATTTTCGATCCTTCTTCGGCTACGCGACGAACAACTGAATTTTATTAGCGCGAACGCTGCAATCTTCGGTGCAGTATAACATTCTATCGCGCGCGAATCCTCTGGCAGAATGCGAAAACGAGTATCGACCGAGGAAAGATGGAAATTCTCGGAATGTCCTGCACGAGTTTAACCAGATTTGACTTTCTTTACGCGAAATAGAGAGTAACGGCTGTCGTTGGCAACGGACTCGTTCGCGAGCTAGCAATAGCGGGATCGTTGGATCGCGTTCGCGTCGGACACTAGCCCCGAATGATTTCTGTTGGCTCGGCGTACGATGCACCGTGCACCGTCGCGTCCCGTCGTCGAGAAGCGAACGTTCGAAGAGCTCGCGAACCCGGAAACACGAGATCCCGTGTGCGAGAACTCGCATGCTCGCGTGACGAGTACAAACGAGCGGGCCTACCGGTAAACAATATAATGAAGCGTTCTTGTACTTACGGGAGGGTGAACGTAGATCCGGGGGACAGTTAAAAAAGAGACACCGAGAGAGAACAGGTCGTCGTGGCCGTCGTTGATCGCGGATGGTGATGGTAGTAATGTTCGGGGCAATGATGATGATAATGATGATGATGATGGTGATGATGATGCTGATGGCGATGATAGCGGTGTGGTGGTGGTTCACGGCGACGGTGGTGGTGGTGGTGGTGGTGGTAGTGGTGGTGGTAGTCGGTGGCGGTGGAAATCGGTACCGGCACGCTGGTAGTGGTAATGGCGATGGTAATGGTAATGGTAGGTAGCGGTGGTAGTGGTAGCGCAGGCGGTAGAATCGACCGTAACCGATAAGAAGAGAAATTCGACTGCGAACGAGCGGAAGGACGGTGGAACGGGAGAGCGGTTGACAGATAGGGTACGAAGAGCGAACCAAGTTCGATTCGCGAGCGTGTCGCGCGTCTAACGGACGAGCCGGCAACACTTGGAGAGCGAAAAACGGCACGGCACGACGCGACGTCGAGTTTTCGAACACGCGAGCAACGGGACGAGCAAATTCGACGAGCCGCGCGAGCGCGCGGCCGAGCTATACCGAACGAGCGTTAATTGCCGTTAATCGGTAGTTTGTCGTCAGGCCGCCTCGGGCCTGTGGAGTATCCGATCTTCGGATCGGCGGAATCGTGGATCCGTTCGTGAGTATCAATGGGAAAAAAGGGACAAAAGTGTTTGGAGCGGATGTGAAGGAAGGCTCCGTCTCCGCTCCGCCGTTACTCTCCGAGAACCAAGAGGAACTTTATTATCTGTCCTGTTAGCTGTCCTCTGTTTACATGCGCCGACGCGCGGCGCTCCCCTCTCGCGCCGTTCTGGCTCCGGGCTGCTCCGAGCATCGGACTCTGAACGCCGATGCCCTGCCCTGCCCTGCCACGCTATCCCTCGATATGCCTTGCCATGCCTCGGTCATCTCATGCCCGTGCCGATCCTCTTCGACTCGCGAAACTCTCGGAGGGGGTAGTTTCGCGGCGAGTGGGGAGTGTGGGGACCCGAAGAGAGAACGAGCATACGATACGCTCGGGAGATGGCGGTCGAGATCGCGGTTTCGGTCGCGGACTCCGCTTCTGCTGCTTCTGCTTGTGCTTCTGGTTCTGGTTCTGGTTCTGGTTCTGGTTCTGGTTTTACCAGCGAACGAATTTACCAGAGGCGATGCACCGTTGCCACCAGTTGCTGCCACCTCCGGACAAGATCGCTTTCGCGATCGCACACGCTTTTCTCTTCAAACCACCACTGCGTGGTACGCGGCTTACGCGCGACGCATGACGGAGCGAGAACGATCGTTTGTTCGAAAATCGTTGGAGGCTCGCGAATTTTTCGAATTTTCCCCGCTGGGCAAAAACCAAAATTCGAGGTAGCCCGATACAGTCGAGATCGGGCCGGGTACACGTGGCACACGTGGCACGCGTGGCACGCCTTTTACAAGAGTAAGGTGAACGCGGCCACAAAACACGCGCCTGCGAGTCACGCACACGCCTCTACGGTCTCCGCGCTCGACGTATCGCAGCCGCGCCGAAGATGATCGGCCAACGTTGACCAACCAGGAAGCGATCACGGATAACTGGTCGCTCGCCGGAATTCTGTCCGCGGCGATTACACGTTTCTGTGGTCTGTTTTAAAATTGGAATCCTCCTCGGAACTCGTTTAACGTTATGCCATTAAATCAGGAATTTCCTCGGCTCGGCTCGGCTCGGCGCGACTCGATTCGTCCGAACGTGTACTTCCTGAAACGAGACGAGTCCCGCGGGAGTGAGTTCGCGAACGGAGATAGCGTGCATCGACTGTTCGATTCGAGCGGCGAATTGTAATTTCTCTCGATCGAAAGAACGAACCGTGCCTCCCTGTGCGCACTTCTTTTATGTACTGTTACTCGGATTCGTCGTACACGGGGACACCGGTGAAAACGAACGGCAGAACTTCCGCGAAGACGTCGATATTCGGATACAGGCTACGTCCGAGACCCTCGATCATCGCCAAGCTCAGGATCACGCTGCTGAACGATCCGTCCTGCTTCACTCTGTGGCGAATCATTGCCGAGAAAAATTCGCTCATAACCGTGGTCACGTTCACCTGAATCGATGCAGTTCAGATATTCTATGCGGTTTCTCGAAAGAAGAGACCCGAGGGAATCTCGGACCTCTCCCTTCGGAAAAAATCAGACCGTAGCGATAAGCGTTATATCGCGTGTTTGCTTGTTCTTTTTCTCCGATTACGTTTGCCTTGCTGTTCAAGTGAGTGTCGACGATCCTTCGCAGCGTGGTCTTGAAACCCTCCGGATCCGGACACGTTTCCGGACTGTGCTTGAGAATGTACTCCGCCGCCAGTTCACCCTGCAAGCATAATCGACAACGTTAGGCGTAGCCCGTTTCTCGTTTCTCGTTTCTCGTTTCTCGGGGTTCGATCGACTCGAACCGATCGGCGATCGAAGAATCGGTAAGGAGGCAGACGACGACTAGACTGTGGATATTTTTGCAAAATCAACGTTCTTTGCATCGAGTCGAATCTTTCTTTCTCTAATCGTTCTAGCAAGCCGAGGCCATTGACTCGCTTTTAGCACGAACACGTAAAATCCGCAGTCCAATGGTGATCGAGTACGTACTTACGTTACCCATCAGTACGGAGCGAAACACGTCTCTGAGATTCCGCTGACATTGAGCGTTCAACGACACCACCAAACCGCAATCGAGTATGATCAAGCGCGGATAGATCGTCCAGTAACTGCGATCGATAAGCCTCCAAAGCCACGATAGCGATCCTTCGGTTGACTCTCGATCCGTCTCGACCAAAATGTTGCCGGGATGCAAGTCGCAGTGTATAAAGTTGTCCCTAAACACCTGAAACCGAGGATCGACCGTTTTCGTTCATGTTTACGTTTACGTTTACGTTTACGTTTTCGTGCAGCCCAAAGATCTACGTATAACGCGACCGATTCCGACCATCTTTAGGATCGTTTTGATTCCAATCTTCGCCAGCTTCTCTTGAAACTTGTTGTCTTCGTATTCCAGGTAGTCCGAGATGGAGGAGCCCTCGTGAAAACTCTCGACGAGTATTTCGCGCCGCGTAAAATTCACGAAAGGTTGCGGGAATACGACGTTCTTCTTCTCGGAGAAGTTCGCCGAAAATTTCATTAGATTCCTGGCTTCCCGGTTCATGTCGACCTTCAACCAACACGGATAGCAAAGACAAACAGAGATTACGATGACGACTATGTCAGGCCTAACGAAAGCGGATTTAAGGGATCACTTGGTTTTCCATGATTTGCGAGAATTCGTTGATGCAGTCGTTCAGACTAAGCCAGTAGAACTCCGGCACGACGTACGTCGCGCATTTGCAAACTCCTCTCATGATGCACAGATCTCGTCTGACACGAACAAAGTGGAAATGATCGATTAGATCGCGCGTTACCGTCGCGACGCCGCGACGCCGCTATGTCGCACCTCAGCTGATCCTTGATTCCAGGGTGTAGAATCTTAACCGCCACCGGCTGCAATTTTCCATGCTGAATTCCAGCTTCTCCGTCGACCTCGCGGCTCGCTGTTCCATCTGAAATTCGTGTACACGTTCCCTACAATATCCCGCGAGCGAGCGAGCGAGATCGTGTTTGTACCGTGTACCGTCGTATTTACCGATCAGCTCGAGCAACGATCCGAGCTTCAAGTATTCGGCAACTGCAAAAAGATTCGGTGAACGAAAAACTCTGGGAAACCGCGCTGCGATCGCATCTACCATTCGTTTCCGTTCGTCTGCTGATCCGCAGACATGTGGGTACAACGTACGAGATTCGTCTGTCGGTCGGTCGATCGGTCGGTTTACCTTACGACAGCAAAACTTTCTAATTTACTTTGAACGAACGTTGACATTCGTGGGTTTTGCGCTGCCTCGACGCGAGCGTTCAAATCTACCCACGCCTTGTACACCTATCGGCCAGAGACAAGACGATTAGACGAACAAACGACGCGTTGCTTTGCCCTCGTCGCGTCGTGCTAACCTGAGCGCAACATCCGGATCCGATCGGCGCTTTGTTCTCGAACTTGACGAATATCTCCCTCCAACGCGAGCCGTAGATCGACTTGAGCAACTGCTTCGTGTAGAACCAGGAATGCGGCGAAACGGTGCGCTGTAGTTGCGCCAGCGTGCAACAGATATCCTCGGGGAACAGATCTTTCCGCGTGGACGCCCACTGGCCAAACTTTATGAAAATTGGTCCGAGAAACTCGATACCTGTACAGAAGTTCGAACGCGTTTAGCGTAAAGCGGTTAACTTGTTGATCGCCGCGTCAATTTTCAGTGAGACTCGAGGCACGTAAAACCATGTTTTCACGATAATACAGTCGCTCTACCTTATCTCGAATCTACGAACACCGGGGCCTTAAATATCGGAGCTCTTAAATTCTTTTAAACTGTCTCCTGCTCGAAAAATTGCAGCTACTCGTCTTCATCGTGAACGCGTAAAGTCTGCAGTCTGGTTACGACAATCATTTTGAAGCGAGTCAACGGTGACTGGCGATCGCCACGGCGATCAACGTGTCGATAAATTCATTTCCAACGAGGAAGGACGTTCTGTCGTTACTTTTCCGAAGAATGCCCGGGAACGCGTGTCGCATGCAGACACGCGTGACCAAATAAGCGACGGTCAGCCCAACAGCGACAGATCCTATCACGAATACTCTTGCCGCGATCAAGACAGCGTTCCGAATTCCAGCAAAGAAATTGTCCCGATCTTTGGTCGTCTCGACGAACGACTCGTTCTCGCGAAACAGCGAGCGTCGATCGGGCTCGTACGAGAGGATCAGAACAGCTTTGACGATCCGCTTCGAGCACTCGCCATTGATCCGTCTGATCGTGCTAGCGTGCCAAAATCGGATCGTGTCCACGTATTCGCGATTCGGTTTTATCAATCGAGAATTTTCCCTACGAATCCAAACGCGTCTCATCGCGTCGATCGCTCTCGAAAAGTTCAAACGAGATCCCATTGCTGGTTCTCGTACATACAGACAAACGAGAATTTTCAAAAGGCCTCCATTAATTAGGCTCGCACTGGGCACTCAAATACGGTTCAACGTTTAACAGCGTAGACCGATTCATCGTGAATTCCGAGGGAATTCCGACATGTAGTCACAGAACAAGCTGTGTACGCGGCCTTTCCACTCGATGCACCATAATTCTTTGAATGGCTATGACGGCCTTGTATTTTTCAATTTGATTCGGATTGAAGGAGAATTTTCAAGAATCGATTCTCCTCTTTCTTTTGTTCGATGAATTCTCAGGATGTATTCTCATGTTCGTGAAAACATAGCTACCTCTCGAACGCTCACGATCCCAATAATTATCCGCTGACCGTGTCGAGCTGACTGTCAATCGCCAAAAGAGGAGATCTCTCGTACGCGACAATGTTTGTGTATTTTTATGCAAGTTACTAATGATTCGCGCCGCCATGGTCCTAAGATACAATGGAAATACCGGCAAGAATCATTTGCTTCATTAAAATCTGAATTTAGCGCCATTACAGGTAGCGGAAATAGGCTGAAACTGTTAGCCAAACATCTTTACCGATTAATTCGGAATGTACCGCTAGGTGGAGAAGGTATGAAATTCCGATCTCGAAATACCATAGTTCGATAAAATAGAAATCTAACGAAGCGACTGTATCGTTGTACAAGTTACGTCAGGATAAATTAGAGGGTGCTGCTAATACTCCAACGGCATTGTTGACTTTTCATATTTGCGGATGTCAATTTAGACAGGACAGACCGATAATATTATAGTAGCGAATATAGTAATCAGAATGTCTCATTCCAAAGGTATATTTAATGAAACTCAAAAGTATTCTATACACACGTTGTAATTGTTCCTTTACTTATAAGTCAATGAACGCGTTAAATCTATGCGGCTGCTTACTGAAAAGCCTTTACTTTTTATCAAAGTAAACAAGAACGATAGTAAATAATCGTGTCGGGTATCATTAACTGAAAACATATCCGAAAAAGGCATTATAACTTTCACTTTCTCGTTTTATGGTGGAAACCGAGCAGGCAGAAAGAATCACTATGGCAATAAGAAGATCAATATCGGCGATAAAGGAAAAGAGGTGTTGAAGAATCTAGACGAGGACAGTTTGGTCGTGCAACAATTTCGTGTTTATGCGGCCGAGTTGGATGACAAACACGATCGGTTCGAGAGAATCCTGAAAATTGGCAGAGACATCGCTATAGAGAGCAAAAGAATTATCTTTCTTTTACACAGCATAGATAAAGAAAGCAAACAAGACAGCGTATTACAAGAGGCGAAAATAAGACTGCAAAATGTTGCGCAGAATCAATTTAAACGAATCGCGCTCGAATTGGAGAACGAGGATGCGTATCAATACTTGAAAGCTTATCGCAGCAGTTTAGAAGAATATATAGAAGCGTTTACTTTCTATCATTACTTGCACAGTAATCATTTGGAAGGCTGGGTGGAATTGGAGAAAATGATTACTTACACGGTCCCGGATCAATCAGAAGCGAAAACGATAAATACTTTGGTCACTCCGTACGAGTACATCTTGGGAATCGCGGATCTAACCGGGGAACTTATGCGTAGATGTATCAACAACTTAACGCACGACACTGCTAGTTGCTATCAAATGTGCACCTTTGTCAGAAATATGTACACAGGTTTCCTCGGCTGTACGAACATCTCTAATAAAGAAATGAACAGAAAACTGTCCACTCTCAAGCAGAGTCTTTATAAAATAGAGAATGTTTGTTACACCATTAAAGTCAGGGGTTCCGAGATACCAAAGCACATACTTATAGAGGTGGCAACGGATAACTACGAAGAAAGCGACGAGGGTTACCAAGTGTATTAATCGCTCGCGTGCATTGTAAAATAATATATATTTCGTTGTTCACTTTACATCGTCCATGTTCAATTTCAATCGTGAAATTAATCTTCGGCTTTCATTATTGGACAAACTGAATCAGCTAATTTTTCGAAAATATTTCATCTTTCAGTCTTACACGACTCACTTTGTGTAATTACATTACATTATCCAATCATATATTTACATATCCGATACCATACAGAATTGTTCGTAATATATATTTTTTGTTTATTCTCGATTTTGTTACATCAAGCAACATAGCAAACATTAAGCGTACTATTAAATTTGTATAAACAGTTCCAAATTTATCTTAATTTCATTACAAAAATATTCAATATTCTTTTTAATAATCGATCGTATCGTCGTCCCAATCACTGTCAGATTTATCAAAGTATTCGTTATAGTCTGAATATTCCTCTTCGCTTAACGGTTCATATTCGGATTCATCTACAGATTCTACTTCTGAATTGTCTGTAGATAAATCTTCTAATTCTGACAATGCGTCTAAGACCGTTTGCGATATTCTTCTGTGACTTCGTTTACCACCCTTATTAGCTGCATTTGCCGGTTTGGGTGTGTGTTTGTACTCTTCTTTGTGCTGAGAACTTATACGATAACACTTTGTACCGTAAGGACACTCTTTTCTGTTATCCGGAATATTGTAATCAGGATCCACGGGATGACTGTATTCGGCTTTGTGTCGTACATTTTTCCTACATGGAAATAATATCTGTATAACACATTTTGAGATCGAAAAGCAAAACAAAATTACCTGTAACATTTTTCTCCATATTTGCATTTCTCTCTACGTGCTTTTGATGTTGGATTAGCAGGTACATTCTGCTTGTTTGCTTGTTCCAAAGCGTGAGCATTATTTTGTCTTGTCGAGTTTGATGTCTGCATTTTATCGTTGTTGTTGGAGCTAGCATAAAGAAATACAAACTCGTTTAGAACTATGTTATCGGGAGATACCAAATACTATGTTAATATTGAAATTGAACCTAGTTGCGCAAGCATTATCGACATTTTGATCCGTTGATTCTGTAACAGCTACCCGATTTGATAAATTCTCTTTGATCGTAGAAATTTCTTCGTTCTTTGCTGTGGTCGTGTTATTATTATCTGTCGATGCAACGTTTGGTACATTGTTAAATGATCGTGCGTTATCTCCTTCTCCTGACTCTGAACAGTGCATTTTATCAGGAATCTCGCAATTTGTGTCTCCTTCAGCCTAGAGTCGTTGACAGAAAACTTATGAAAATTAAATTGTACTAAACAAAACAAAACAAAACATTAATTTTATACTTTTCGTTTCACTGCGTGTTCCTGGTTAATTTCCATGGTGGAAGGTACAGGCATGATTTTAAACCAACATTTATCAGATACCAAGGAACAAATGTCACCTGGTTTAATCGACACAGTAGCACCCAACTTCAGAAGTTGCCATCGCGAAGTTTCAGAAGATTTCAAGTAACACGATGCGATCTAATGCTAACAAAATAAGACCTATAGAAAACTATGTATGTACACATTCATTCATAATACGCACAAGACATCAAGTTTACATTACCGGTGTTATCGTCATCTCATTGTTGGGCGACAAGTTGATCGTTGCTGCATATTTGTCGATTCGGCCATTTCCTCTCTGAAATGAATTACATATACCGAAATGAGCCCGCAGCAAATCAAATATTCGGAAGGTGACAATTCTCGGAAGGTGAAAGTCTTGTGGTTAAATTTTAGGCGCAATTCTTCGAAAACAACAACGCCACGTGACATCGAAAATGGGTTGACGCGTGCGCGAAGAAACTTTTAAACGTAACGGAAATTTCAATTCAAAAGCGATCTCGAAACGTTGCTAAGTTTTTTGCTTTGAATCGTGGTTAAATGGTCAAGTGTCACGTCCATTCGTTCACTTACTTCAGTGGCAACGCTTCGTCCGATGATATTATCACCGATTTCTAAGTTTGCTTTCTCCACCAAGTCGTTATCCACGCGAAGTATTTGTAATTTTTTCATATTTTTCGCTTATAAAATGTTTACCAAAATTTGACAACTGTTATCTATATCATAGACCGATGACGAACCACATTTTTGTTCCAGCGATAGAAAAACGAAAATAATCGTAGTCGGCCAAGTGTGCAGTGCGATTCAAAATGGGTGTACCTACATATTGTATATGCGCTTCCGAAAGTAATTCGACAATTTTGGGCAACCGTTTGGTTAAGAAACGTACACAGGGGCGGTAACAATTAAAATTTTTTCATTTATAATTACAAAGAATGTACACCTTTACAAACAAATGAAGTGAAATGCGAAGAGAATTAGATATTCGATGCGATGTCGTAAAGCTCTGTGTGTAAGTGTCTCATAAAAAAGTCGTCGAGTAGGAAATGATCAATGAATTTTCCACTTATTCGTGTGAATGTAATCAGCCAGATTAATCTGCCAATGTAAAACATAATTATCAAAATATCTTCTCGAATCGTTGTATCGTCTGTATCAAGCGAATAGCTACAATTATTACTCTTAATCGTCGTTTTAATTTTAAATACGTACGCTTTCGATACGAAGAAATCTTGTTCGCTTTACAAAACGAAAAAACAAAGCATTTATCCGGCATGATCAAAGTATAATATATATACATACATATATGTATGTATGTATGCATGTATATATATATACATGCGTTATGCTATGAACTGGAATAATGAAATAATTAATAGCATCACCGTTCGGTTCTACGAACTTCGATCAGTGCCAGACGTGAAACAAGACGCACCATTTATTGTACATTATGGATCCGTTCTGCACACAATGTAGGAACATCAGAAATCTCGAATTCGATCAATCAAACACAGTTTGGTATTTAACAGGCCATTTTCAGCTTCAGTTCCTCTTGAATCATTCGCCTTATTGTTAGCACACGACAACGCGACTCACGACGTTTAATATAATTCTCACTTTCATGGCTTACAATTAGGTAATTAATTAGTATATCAGCATACACACGTATCACAGCATACCTCCGGGAACTTGCCATATATAAAACGATTAATATTATTACATGCTCGTCGTTCATTAAAAACCAGACCACGGCGGTGTGTAAAGTAACATGTTCGATAAAAAGTTCGTAACTAAAAGATACAGTATGTATGTACAACCCTCCTTCGAATATCTTCAAAATCACGGTACCTTTTCGTTTTAGTGGAATTTTATAAATCATTGATCGATAGAACTTTCGTAACATGGAAACGGAATCTTATTAACATACACAGAAATGTTAAGAATACTTTGTATTTTATTATAATTAGATTGCGGATCTTTATGCAATTTTCCGTTCTCGTAAATCATTTTGTGAATATAAGAATGAAAGATAAATTTCTGTTATCTGCCACAAGACGTTTGCGATGAAAAATCAAATAAACGCGCTACAATTAATTCGTATCGATGCGCCGATAATGTTGCACTTAAAAATTCTACTCGTACAATAAAAGCTTAAAAATCCGCAGTCCAGTTATAATGAATCGCATCGTAAAGTAATTCTAACAAATTTTATTATGAAAACGAAGATATTATTGCTGTGACTAGCAGTTTCCTACAATGGAAATATTAATTCAGTTTTTTTTTAACAACGTTAAAACATTCTTGACGGATATTATTGTCTAGGAAACTCTGCTTAACTCATTCTTAATTGCGTAAGTCATATAGCTAGCTTGATTACCGTGTTTTACATCTTAAACTCAATTCATTTGTATTTTCCTGCTAAAGGTTTCTGAAAAATGCCCGTAAAAAAGGGTGCAATATTTGCCATCGTTTTCAAGTCATTTCCAGAAAATTACAACAATACAAAATTGTTCTTATGTGTTGCATTACATATATATTTATATAAATTAATAAATAGTATCGCCGTATGGAATATTCCGTTTGAAATACTGTCTATTATTAGAATATTCGATAACCATTTGTTTATACATTCATACCTCATAATACGTACAGCTTTGTATCTAACAACCACGTGTCCGCTCGTGCTCGTGTAAATCGTACCACAGATATATGTAAATGTATATTTTTCCAAGTAATATTCATTGCAAAAGTCATTCATTGCTTTTAGTTTGATGAATCGAATTAAAAGAGTCCATTGAAAATTTTCATCGATCATTCGTTTGTTATTAAAATATGTAATAACATTTCGTAGCTTTCAGATACAAAGTGGCATTTTATGCAAAGTCCTCAACTGATCGTACATCTTCGATGTACTCATTATAGATTTCCAATAAAGCGAACAAGTTTCTTAGAAAACCATTCAAACAACTATGTAATAAAATAAATAAAAGATCCATCGTCGGAATTAACTTACAATTTAGTTCAAACGAAGAGACTACGTTTCTGGATTATAATTAACAGAAAATAAAGTATACGGTAGGAATATTGAATATATGTTTCTACTAAATACCTCAAACACTTATAACTAACAAGATAAAAAAATAATAATACTAACAAAACTTTAAGGGTGAAATATTTAAACTTGAACTTTAGCCCTCTTTTTCCTTGTATACTATTACTCGAGAGAAAAGAATTAGCTGGTATAGTAACGAGTCGATCAAATCAGAATACTGCTAAAAATATTTCCTATTTACTCATTATTCTGACTGATTACAATGGTTGCATTTCTCGTCAATCTATATTGCAAAAGCATATGTAGTTTGAAATCAAGTCGTTAAACGAATGCAATTCAATCTTAATAATATAAAAGTTCTTAATCATATACGTAAGCATTTAGTATTAATATTGTTTGGTTCCGATTCTTTTAATTAACAGGACCTTATTGGAATGATATAGTGTACAGCGTACAAGATCAAATGTACTTATGTATACATATATTACATGTATACACGATTTACTTATTACTTTTGCTGAATTTTCTTACGAAATAAGTGTAACACTAAAAAAGTGAAATGCCTCCCACATGTAAACGAAACAAAGAGGATGGAAAGCCAGTATAAATTGTATGCACCAGAATAATCAACTTACGAAATAAAAAACGGTGTCTTTATAAGCATTAAGCTATCTCAGATGCCTTTACGATAATTCTTTGATTATCCGTCTTTAAACAGTACTGGAATAACTTTCGCTTGGCCATACGTAATATAAGTGACGATAATGGGTATATGGAAACTGCATTTTTGAGGACTGCAGTACACGCAACGACGGGACGTATTCATCTTCTTGCTTTGAACGCACGTTGTTGAACGCATCTGGTTCTGGCTATACTATAGTACCTCCACCCTCCACTGGACTGACAACATGAAGAGCGTTCCCAACTTGTCCTACTCCTGGCTGCAATCAAAAGTCATACGGATATTAACTATGGAAAATTGTTTTCGTTTGTCCACAGAGAAGTTCTGTAATTACTCAAGCAGTTTGAGAGAACGATTCTGAATTCTATCGTAGATGTGCATCGAACCCTCCTAATCAATGGTCTAAGATGCCTTGACAAAGGCACGATCACTACCAAATCGAGCAAATATAAATGTACTATACTACTCAGTCCAATGATGCAGTAAACAAGTCAGTCAAGAAAACAATATAAATTGTACGTACCATGCGATAACTCGGGGAAGATTCATCCACGATTCTCTTGCATCAGCCAAAGCATGGTATGGAACATTAATCTTTCCAATCAAAGTAACAAAATATAATGCCCCACCGGCTTAAGAAACAAGCACAAGCATCTTCCGATATAAAATTATAAAACTGTCACTATAAAAGAAGCAATGCACACTATGTATATATATATATATGTATATGAAAATTATCACAAAAAGTTTGAACTTGTTAAATCGCTATAACAGATAAGGAGCATTGGGATGTTCCGACGATAGAAACGCTTTATGCAAAGCACCAGGAAATTCGATCCAACTTCGTGAATTTAAAAAAATGATGATTAAGAAATATAATTGTATAATCATGCCAAACATTGCAATCAATAAAACAACGTGGTATAACACAACTATCAGCAGTTATATACATATATGTCTACAATATGCATATAGAAGAAGTACCAACTAACTTGAGTATCTCAAATATCTTGCTTATTATTAATAATAAAAAACAATGCCAGAAGAAAACATGATTAGATTTAGGAGGATAAATTTTATAAGTAATATCAAGGCTATGCAAAGGTCACAACATTGTAGACCATTGGATTTGCCTCGACTTTGGTAACTATGCGAAATGTAACTTTGAGAGAATTCTTAAAAAATTGTACTATTATCATTAGTAACCAAAATATTTGAGGTGCTCCATTTAGTTGGAACACCTATGTGTGCATATGTGTATTCTCAGTTTTACCTGGGGCTTCTGCATCGCATTCTATATAAATTCAAGCAGGAAGCAAGCAGCAACGTTTCATTCAATTGTTTCGCTTTATTGTACAACAAGGCAATTCATTGTTTCAACAAAGGATTAAATGTCACATTATTATAATCTGGGACAATAGTTTGACTAAGTAATTCATTGACTTTCTATCCATTCGCTAAGCTAAGCTAATAACACTTTACAGGAAAGAAAGAAGGGTTTAAGGGGCCTGCCCTGTTACAAAATCTTATGGGGCGCAAACAATGTTACTCTCAATGATGCAAACCAAACATAAATATCTTCTATTTGTAATTATACTAATGTACTCCTTCGATATTCGTAATGAATATATTTTGACCAGATGATCTTTAGGCACAGATATAAATGGAGGCTCGTACTATGAATGAATGTGAATCTCCATTTCTTATTGTATTATATGTATATATATATACTATTTACTACTCATGTATATACGTGTGCTATTTAATCAAAGTGAAAATTATTTGAAAATTTTCGCGAAAAAAACTTTCCCTAGTTAATTTCGTGATTGCATGCAAGATTAAAAATTCTACTTGTTAACAACACTCGACCAAAATTTACGCATTCATAGTACTATCCGTCCGTACATTTCTGTAATTGATATGTAATACGAACTACAAGATAATGCTAGAAGGTTCTCAATATTTTCCAATGGCACCATTCATAATATACACTGCTTTGGATAAAGTGTAAACTAGGATTTAATTTGTAAATATGAGAAATATAGGTAATTCTCAAATAAAAATCTATCAAAATCAGCACATATATATATGTATATATACATATGCATATATATACAACACACACAATGCCGCGAGGACAATATTTCTTACAATAGTAAAGTTTAAAAATAACAAAACTACACCCCACGTTTCTTTCGCGTTCGATAAACTCGGGTGTCAAAAAGAGCGTCTATCGCCCGATATAATTCATCAACGATAATGATAGAAAAATTGTCCGAAGCATCGTCGTATCTTCAATTTGTTTCGTTCGATAGCGATAACGATTGTGTATCTTCTTGTTCTACTTATATACAAATTGGAATTTGTCACTAAAGAGACCCTACTTCAGAAAGTTGCGACAACAGTTGAAGATGGGTTACATCATAGATCGTTAGGTCGCAAGGAAGTAATATTGGTGTAAGGATTGCTATGATGGTGTGGCCTGTGCAGAGTGCTGCTGATGGTGAGAGGACCTACCATTTGACCAGGTCTCGCCCATGTGTAGACATATCCATCTTGACACGCGGTTACGAAGCAATCTTCCCTAAACACTAACTCGGTCAATCTTTCGTGCGCCAACTTCTTGCATACCAGTGGCTCTAATACCGGACACTGATCGAACCTAGGGCACAGGGCAGTTCCTATCAACCTCATCGAGTCGTCCATCACAGAACTAACCTTTTTATTCGCACCTACTAAACTTCCACCGACACTGTTCGTATTACTACTCGCGTTCAAGTTAGCGGCGGCTTTGTCGCCACCACTGTTCTGCATTATTGTGCTATTCGACGCACCACTACCTCTCATTGTGAGGCTAAAGTTCCTTTTATGATTATCACCACCTTTACGTTCGCCGAAACCGAGACCGGCTAGCCTCTGCGTCAACGAATTTACAGTTGATACAGCGGTATTTGTACTTGTGCTATTGTTACTACTTTCATTGTTACCACTCGCGTTCTCTTTGTAATTAACGTTGTTCAAATTATTGTGTTTAGAATTGTTCGAATGATGATTCGCTGTCGCGCCGTTCCCACTATTTACTGCTCCCAGAGTAGGAAGAATACCAGAACCGGCTACAGAGGGCCTCTGCTTCGTACACATCGGCTTCTGTCTCAACTCGGCTTCGGTAATATCCCATAAACATAGTTGAGTGTCCTGCGACACGCTGCCGAGCCTGTAGCAGGTGCCGCCCGACACTCTCAACTCGGATCCGCAAGAGTTTCTGTTCGAATGAACACCTTGGGAAGTCGTCGACAGACGATTCGATTTCTCGCAGAAGTGATTGTGATTGTTGTGCGGCAACGTTTCGTCGTCCGATCCGCTGAAGTCGGGATCGTGATCGCCGTAGGACGTGGTGTACGGATCGAAGGCTACTACGCTTACCCAACTATGATGTCCCTGACCTCTCGCTACCACTCTCTTCTCATGGAAACTCCAAATCGTTACAAGATCGTCTTCGCCTCCCATAACGACGTATCTTCCGTCCGGTGACCAACATACACATAAAAACCCGCCGAAAAAACTTCTAGCCGAGCCCACTAATTCCATGGTGTTGTACTGAAACACTCGTAGAAACCCGTCCTGCGAAACCACCGCTAAATTCGAGCCGCACGGGCTGAAGGCGAATTCGTTTATACAGCATCCTTCCGCGCCTATCACCCATCTGTACAATGGATTCCTCGTCGACTTAGTCTTGCAGGTGTAAATAGCATAGCCGTCTCCCGATTTGAACGACTGGTAGTGGGGTGCTGTTGTACCGCACAAAAGTTCTTCGTTATATAAATACAGCTGCCCGGAACTATGCGATACTAAGAAGAGGTTGTTGGAGCCAGGAACCCATTTTATACATGTTACTTTGCTTTTGTCGATCAACCTCTGAAACAGTTAACAATTCTCAACTCAATATATCTAATCTCATTCGCAGCGTAAGCATATATTTCTAGCAATCGATATTAATAATAACAGATTTTTAAAACAACTTTTATCACGATCGTTGGTAGACTGTAGATCTTTATGCAAAATGAAAAGTTTTCTTAGTTTTATCATAAACGCATAAAATCCTCCATGTAATTTATTTGCATTTGAAAAAAAAAACTTTCTATTTGATTTTTGTCTGTAGCAATTGATACAGGAAGTTTTTGTTCCGCATAAGATTCTTCGGTCTAATATTATTAGTGGTAATTATCAGTGAACTATTATTATCATGTTTCAACACAGATAACACAGTGATTTCAACAGAGATTGGCTAAGCGCTAACAGTTCATACGATACTAGGAAGTACATCAAACAGTGTAGTAGCACTACAGTGTGTCATACTAGCTTTTAATCTGTCCGTTGCATAGATAGTCCCATAACATTAGGATTGTACCAATATTACTTTACAATCTCCTTGTACAGAAAGAATTTCCTCTAAATCAAGAATTTACTTTGAGTTATTGATATTTACACAAAATATATTACTTACATCTTCATTGTATAATTTGCTTAACTCCTTCTTTATAGGATCGATCAACTGAATTTGTCCTGTTGAAAAACCAACTAATAACGGAGCACTATCTGCAGTTGCTGTAGTCTGATTAAAATTGTGGCAAGTTGGATTAGTTCCTTTATACAACTTCTTGTCCAATGGCTTGTTTAAGTCCACAGCCTGAAACATTTTGATTAGATAAATATTTGAAATTGTAAGATTTAAACATGATAAAGCATCAAAGGCAATAATTGATCTTAAAATAATTTTTCCCAAAACAACTGGCATAAAATAAAGAGTAAAAAGAAGGATACACCGATCATTTACATAAAGACTACATGCAATGATTACGTATGTCCCTTGGACAAATTTATACTTTCCTTGTCGTAATTACATCGATCGTTAGTGGAAAATAAAGCGCATAAACATATCAGATTTATGGTTTTTCTCTATACCTGTCGTTGTTTATAAGCACAGGCCCGAATGAACAATACATTTGTCGATAGCTAAGAAATTAGGATACTATGTATCGTAAAAGAAAGGTTGTTTTCCAATCAAAATTAGGAGGAGAAATAAACGCATGATCGTTGCGAGTCTCTTATACCATTTTGAAAAATGCTTTCAGAGTTTAAAGTCAACACAGATATACGAATATACTATCGATTCTAACTCGCAAACCAGCTCGTAGAAAGTGCTTAGACCGCCGAAATTTCATTTTGAAGAGTTTAAACAGCTTTCAAGCGAAGACGCGAATTTTCCAATTTTTTCAAATTTTGCAGCATCCTAACCCCTCGTCGGGTTTCGTAGAAGCTAAAACGTTGTATCCAAGCGTACAGATGCACGCACAGAGACGAAGCAAGGCGAATGAAATTTGACATTCGTTCGCGTATAAAGTAAAAGGATTCTGTGTTAGGTGTGGTATTAGTCCGCAAAGATGGAGTCTCGATACGCGTTTTCCAGGTTATGTTTGAACGAATCCATGCTCGATTAAACAGAAATACGTTAGCGGAGGGTATTGAACGGCGAGAAAGCTGGTCCTACCTTTTTGACGCCGCGGTACACGTAAACGTAAAGTTCCTTGCCGAAGTTGAAACACATTCGGTCACCGAGACCTTGCGTGCCCGTGGGGTCCGTTGGGTCCGGCAAAGTAACGAACGACACCCGAACGGATGCGCTTCCCTGACTGTTCGTGTAGCCGACCCTGTTTGGTCTCGAATACTCCGACAGAGTCATCAGCATGTATGTTCCTTCCCGCGTGACAAATTGTGTTTTCAAGTCCTCCTTCCCTCCTCCGTCCAGCTGCACAGCCATCTTACCACCAGCGGTACGACGGAGGAGCTCATCAGATACGAAAAAATCGTTCGTCCGCTTTTGCACTCCTGCACGTCCGTCGACACCCGTTCGTCCGGGTGCCCCGCGAACTTGTCAAACACCGTACCAGTACTCTGCCGTTTCTCAGATATCTCGAAATAGTCCAGCTTACCGGTCCGATGCGAGAACACGGGTAAGGGCGCCTCGAGTTCTATAGCGAAACTGGCCGTGCATTCGCGACCCGCAGCTCACGCTCCCAACCTCGTACGAAGTAACCTTCTCTCCACCGGACTCGTTGCAATTCACAATTTCTCTCTTTCGGAGTCCCGCGTTCGAAAACAGAAATATTATAGAATAGAACACTTTATTCCGGCTTTGCGGTGACTTTCGTTATACGTCTAATATTTCGCCCACACGATATAACAGTAACGAATAGTAGAATAAAAAATACGCTCACAGGAACATTAGATTTTCTGAAGAAACACGAATCGTTCGTTTCTTTTTCCTACACCGACAATCTGCACAAACGTTTGCCCGTGATGTAATAGATTTATCTATGCTTCCGCAAGATACTTTTCTAACGTAGTAAAATCGTGAATAATACGAACTTGTGAGTCAGTACTGTGATTCGATACGTTCAATTGCTTTTACAACGAGCTATTTAACGTCCAAGCGTTTGTCGCGCTGATTTTTGTACAAAACAAAGATTTTCCTATAGTTGATTGTAAAAAACAGAAACAGAAACCGAAAACGATTTAGCGATACTTTTAAATTCTTTCAATATCTTTGCAGTTTAATGTTTCATAAGCGCATGAGGTCTGCAATCTGGAAATTATTTGTTTTCGAAAGCCGTGGTGAAACTTCTGGGATAACGTGTCAGAGAATTAAAGAATGACACGGCCCTGTCAGCGGCATGTTATTAATGCGCGCGCAGCGTCGCCTGTTCGCCTGAACTCGTTGGCTCCGAAGGCCTGTCAGGAACCGGATATTTTGTAAACAACCGAGGCAAAGGGTTAATTAATTTTGCCTACTTTTTTCTACTTCCCGCGTTTCTCTTCCGTTCGGGTTATCAAGAACACTTGTCAGTGCAGCTGTCACTGACTACTTTAAGCTCTGAACCGATCGTCCATCAACTAACCGGTAATGTCGAAGTTATTTTTCTTTTTTTCATAGTACGATAAACGAATACATACACCTGTCCACCGGTACACGTTTGGAGGATGTTTGAAGATCTTTCGAGTTTCTGCCGTTTTATCTTGCGAGTTGCAGGTTTTTGCGAATTCCGATTTATCGAATCGAGATTAAAATAAATGCTGCTACTTTGAAAAGCTCTGTTCGCTGCGATAATTTATCCACCGAAATCAACGGTCACGTGACTTCTTTGATACGGGTGTTCGCTTTACAGATTTCTTCCGGTTTTTCGAATGGCAATTAACTTTCCATGACGCAACTGTAACGAGAGGATTCAAATGTTGCAGCGCTCGATGCGTCTTGAAATACTTGACGATACTGATCGACGAGAGAGACTCTGTTTCGCCAAAAGTAGAATTCCAACGATCGGTAAGTATAGATGCATACGCAAGATTCATTTTATGTTAAATGCTTCGAAACACTTGGTTCTTCATTGAAGTTTTATTACTTCGAACCTGAATTGCACTTTATTTAATGCAATTAACGATCACAATTAAAATATTCCAACCACCAATTGGATTAATGATTAAACTGGTTATTTGATTGTCAATTAGATTAGTGACTAACTGTTAATATTCTTTTCATCATAAAATAAATATGGATCAATTAAATTATAACGATAACATATATATATATATATATAGGTTGTAAAAATATGATTACGTTATTTTAAATTGCGGTTCACAAGTTCGAATGAATTATAGTACGGTGGACATTTTAAATTTTGCGCCCATAACCTATGTTCAGATGTTTGCAGCAAAGGTATCACGTATACATAGTACACGCGTATTCTGTACACAGTACCTGTGTTTATCTAAAAGTTGTGTACCTTATCCAACGCGAATCAATGTTGACTGCATCTTTTTTCTAAATACATTTCTTGTAACTTTATAATTTGTTTAGTTTTACATGATTCACGGATCAAATATGTTTTTCGAATACCTACAATATCGTATGTTTGATTTCCCCAACTTGTGACACCGATGTGTGTGCGTGATAACAAAAGCACGTGGTCTACATGTAAATACCTCGTCTATTTATTAAAATTTGTATAAATACGTGTCGACAATGAATATAAAAAGTCTCTTGTAATTATGGCACGTGGAAAAAGACCGATTCGAGGTGGAAAACGGAAATTCAACCGGCACGACGGTCAACCGAAACCCAAGAAGGGCAAGTTTAACCTAAAAGAAGCTTCGTATGTTAAAGAGCGCGATGTTAAAAACAGGGAAATTGAGAAGCGTAGGCAAATTTTGGAAGAGGAGAAATTGAAACAAGAAGAATTGGTAACCGATAGTTCTGACGAAGAACAGGCGAATCCTTTGCAAGCTTTACTATCTACATTTTCCAACGTTAAAACGTTCCAAAAAACTGCTATAGATTCGAATTCAGAAAGTGACACGTCCGATGACGAAAACGATACTGTAGAACAAAAGGACAGCAATGAAAATTTGGCTGTAAATTCTGACGACGACGCAAGGCTATCCAGTCACAGCGAAAATGAGGAGATTCAAGTCAGAGAAATGGACGAAGAAGATCCTGAAACTGCTAAGGAAGATGCTGGGCATCTCAAAGACCCATTTTCCATTCATCTGCGAGATGATCTAAGCGATAAATTTTACGAGGTAGTTTCCAGTATTCCCCGAATCGTAGAAACACAGAAAATATCATGGCCTATCCTTAGAAATCTTATCTGTGAAATTCCTAAAGCCCCAAAGGATGAAAACGATACGAAGCAAAAACCCAAAGTTTCTATTCTAGAAGATAAACAGTACGCGCGATGCGGTAGCATACCTTCTTTGATCGAAACAGTGGATTGGAACAAATTGTATATAAAAGCACAAATTCAGGGTAATATCGCGAGAGCCAACTACGCGAATATAAAGGATACTGTTGATGCGAATCCGTCGCCTTTGACTCCTTTGCAAAAAGAATTATTTTCAGTGATAAACAATTATCAGGATTTATATTATCCTGAAAGGACCTTTTCTAATGCGGATCAGATAAGATTTATATATTGCTTGCACGCGATTAATCATGCGTTAAAAACTAGAACAAAAGTGCTGCATCACAATGCAAAAATAGCAAAAGCTAAATGTACAAAAATGGCAGAGATCCCCGACGAGTACAGAGATCAGGGTTTAGTTAGACCAAAAATTTTGATAATAGTTCCCTTTAGACATTCTTGTTTGAAAATCGTGGAGCTTTTGATAGCCATTTTGATAGGAGAAGACAAAGGTGGCTCTGTGATGAATAAAAAAAGGTTCATGGACGATTTTAGCGGCAACGAACTCGCAATGCCAAAGAAAAATCCAAAACCGGAAGACTACGAGTTAACGTTTCAAGGGAACACAGACGACACGTTCAAAATTGGAATCTCTATCACGAAAAAGACTCTGAAATTGTATTCTGAATTTTACTCTTCCGATATTATAATTTCGTCTCTGTTAGGTTTGAGAATGTTAGTGGGAGCAGAAGGAGAAGAAGAGAGGGACTACGATTTTCTAGCATCGATAGAATTACTAATTATGGACCAAGCAGAATTGTTTGTAATGCAAAATTGGGACCACATGGTTCACGTTTTGAACCATCTACATTTGCAACCGAAAGATTCGCACAAGACAGATTTCTCTAGAGTTAGAAGTTGGTGCGTAAACGGATGGACTAAATATTACAGACAAACGTTAATATTCTCAGGTATTCATATACCTGAAATTTATGGAGTGTTCAACAAAAGGTGCCACAATTATGCAGGCAAAATCAAAGTAACGAATCCTGTTGCGCTCGGATCTATTTGTCAAGTGGTCGTACAGGTCCCACAGGTGTTTCACAGGTTCGAAGCTACGAGTCATTTTCAAGCCTTGGAGCAGAGAATGGAATTCTTCGCAACGAAAATACTTCCTCAGTACAAAGACAGAATCATGAACCACACGTTGATCTTTTTCCCATCTTACTTTGACTATGTGAAGCTGCGGAATTATTTTAAAAAGGAGGAATACAGTTTCGTACAAATCTGCGAGTACTCCAAGGACTCGAAAGTAGCGAGAGCAAGGGACATGTTTTACCACAGCGATGGTCATTTCCTATTGTACTCGGAGCGATTCCATTTCTTTCGTAGAATAAGAGTGAAGGGTATTAGGCATATTATATTTTACGCACCGCCCACGTTTCCCGGATTCTACAGCGAAATGTGCAATTTGATGCAAGAGTTCAATCAGAATCCACGAGCAGGCTCCGACAGCAACATGACAGTGACTGTTTTGTACTGTAAATACGATATCATGCAACTTTCTGCGATTGTAGGCACAGAAAGAGCTCGTAAGATGCTCGGATCGGAAAAGTCCGTTCACATGCTCGTCACCGGTGAATGAGAGGTCGCAGGTTTACTTAGGAAGAATGTATTTTATACAATTATGTAAATATTTCGTACGTAATACATTAAACAGAACGAAGTCGATGGTGCTTCCGTAAGATACCGTTGATGGCTACAATCTGTACCGTTAATAACAATAAAATGTTTATTCGCATGTATAGTTCTGTTCAATCCCTTTGTTGTACATTTGGAAAATTACTTGAAATAATTACAACTTCGATCGCATCTCCCGGAAACGATTTTCTCCGTACTTGTCGCCTTATCGAACATATATCTGTACGCAGTATCAAAACTAAAATCCTCGCATGTGTTCTCGGAAGGTAATCGGAACTCGGATGGACAATCCAATTTATCGCGTTCAGTCCTCGTTTCAAACATAAATTCTCAGGTCGTGTACAGCGACATAAACATCGATTTATGGCGTTCTAGATCCATTCGAATTTTTACGCGTCAATTTTCATTTACATATTTTCTACAAGAAAATGATTAAGTTCTTAAATATGACTAGATTGTGGTGTATCGATAGACACCCGGTAGGCAAAGTGTTATTGAAATTTCGTCCGTGTCCAATGGGTCAAAATGGACCCGCCACCCTCGGGTTAATTATTCGTTCGCCGTGTCCTGGCTGTTCTGGAAACGATCAGATTTCTCGTCGACGAACACTCGATCTCTGGTTCAATGTCGGCTAGATTAACGTATCGATACTATCAATGGATTAAAATCAATTCGAACGCTACTCGGTTTCTAAGGGATCTCTCGACGATCGATCAATCGTTCTCTGGACTCGTGTTAGCGCTTAGGCTCTCTCTGGTCTGCGTGTTCGGATTTGTTGCGAGATCCCGCGGAGTCGACTCGGTCAAAGCGCTCGAGGACGTCGCCGTGGTTGTTAGAATCGTTAACAAATTCTTTGGCCGCGATGCGGTGCTCGAGGTGGTCGTGGCAACTTCCGGTAGCTCGGTCCGATTACTGTCATCGGACACCGATCTCACCGTCACCTTTTCTAGTTGCGTTTCTGAAAGAGAAAAACGGTTTCAGCATGTTTGCTACACGGCGATCGAGCGTTCTCATATTTTTCGAGCTACACAAATCGGATTAAAGGTTGTCCGTTATAAACTACAGCGTCGGTCATGGTACATAGTAGGATTTCACCGGTTGCACCAGGATTTATTTCACAGTGGTGTTACAACCTTTTTGTCGTTCAAAACCTCTCAGAATAAAGAGATTTTGTCTACTAAATAATCTAGCGATATACTAAACAATCTACTATCGATAGACTGCGGATTTTGATAGAAAATAAAAATTGTGTGAATTAATTCCAACTTTTTAAAATTCAGGTGGAACGCGCGCTTGAAATCGTACTCTGGATCAATCGGAGGGTGCTGTATTTTGGCCTGCCTAGAGCCTCGAAAGAATAGTTTTACCGTTGAAGCTTGAGGGGGTGGTAGGAGAGGGCGGTAATTTGATATTGACGCATTCTATCGGCTTGTTCCTGGCGGTGGTCACGTCTTTGGGGTCCCAGACGAAGGTATAGTATAACGAGAGCAATATGGCGCCCATGCTAACGAATATGACGTAGGCCACTACCGTCAGCACGCGCACCAATTTCTGCTTGTGCTTCGGCTCGTACAGCTTGTCTTTCCTCTCGTCCCCGGCGAACCGTATCTCGTTGCTTGGCTTATGCTCGCGGCTACCCGTTTCCGGGTTCAATTTCTCCGAGTTCAGATTTTGAGTGCTCATTTTTCGCGGCAGCTGCATAATCCACCGCGTCCCTTCCGCGCGTCTCTGAACAGAGATTGAAAGGAGGACACCTCCAACTATGTTACTGACGCGTTTGCACTGTCCAGGGGACACGTCGATTATCCAGGGATCGAAATAAGCAGTCGCAGTATTTCCAAGAACATTTCTTTATGCGATTCCATTTAAAGGGCACAGTCGGATAAGCTGGTCAAATGCGACCCTACCCTTTGTACTGTGATGGCGTTTTTTAAAGCCATTGCCTTAGTTCTACAGTACACATCTCAAAAGGAACCTATTCAAGAGTAACACAACTCTTTCGATCTCTGAGATTATCGTTGAAAGTCCAGTTCGATGACCTTCAGATGCGTTATCAAGGTCAACAACGTGACACGAGTAACTTTGACGAACTATTGCCGATACCAGGGAATGCTTCGGGATTGAGTAGTTAGGTTCAAAGGGACACGTGTCAAGATGCACGGATACCATAACCTTCGCGCGAGTTGGAACGTTAAAAGTGCAAACAGATATTATTCAAAGTAGATGCATCTGTACAGACAAGTAACGTTACTGGTGTCACGAACCTTGACAGGACACAACAAGGCCGTCGGGACGATTAAGGTGTGCCTTTTCGTAAATAATTACCAAAATTCGAGCTCGAACCGCGACGGGCCGCCGGAAGTCATCAACGGGAGCTTCGAGAGAAACATGCCTGCGTGGAAATTTCTCGAGGCTCGAGTATTTATATCTTTACCGGATTGTTTACAGTAATCGTCAACGATCGGTAAAGACTGCCGGGTTTCGAGGCTCGTCCACGGGAAATGCTCTTGGAGGATATTTTCGTCGGCGCACAGATCACAGAGCTTCGATCGGAGATCGTTTTTTCACCATTTCCGAGTTCGTTTAGGTTGTCCCACCGTTACGAGGCTTTCGATCGCGAGATAGGGACAAGGAGAGAGGGAGAGAGAGAAGCTAGCTCACTAGATAGGGCGTTACCGCGCAGGAAAGCTGCAAGCTCCGCGAACGCGATACAGAAGCGCTCCAGTTTCCACGGTTATGGCCGAGCAAGCTAGCCGAGAGCTTTCGAGGCTTCCGAGGACGCGCCGCGAGCACGAAATTTTCCTTTTAGCCTGGTTACGAACTATTCCACGATTATTTCTGTTCATTGACTCGCGGATCAACCTTTCCCACCAACGGCCGCTGCTGAAAAACACACCCATTCGACGATACCGGCGTGCTTTCACTGCGCAAGCTCGGGAACCTTGACTCCGGCGTGCTTCGTTTCGCAAGCCTCAAGGGCTGCTCGACTTTACAGGATTCGTCGCCGCAGCAAATGCCCTTAAATCGATGCTACCGATGCGATGTCCTTATTAGCCCGCCAAGGCTCGCATCCGTCGTGCAAACATTGCGAACGAAGCTCGCGCGAGGAGCTTTCGGTATAGCTTGCAGAAAACTGCGAGCTTTTCAAATGTTCGACGATCGTCTCGCGAGGCCTTGCGAAATTGAATTTGAACAGGATCGAGGAGGCAAGTTTTGCTAAAGCTCGTTCGTAGTATCCGCTTTAGCGATTTTATACGATTACGGTGAAAGCTCGAGCCCGGGATTGAGATTTGCGAATTTACCGATCATCTCCGTTTCGAGTTAAAGGGCTTCCGTAGAAGTGACAAAGAACCGATTAAAAATGTTGCGCAAGCATTTTACATAAGCTCGAGCTTGCGTCGCAGCTGGCGCGAAAACGTGAGCCTCGCCGTAGGAACATTGTCCATCCTCCAGTGGATTTCGCAACGATCACACCGGCCATTTTCCAAGGTTTCGCTGTTTTTCATCAAATTACCTAAGTAACAGACTGTGTATAGACTCCGGATCTTCATTTGAAATCAAAATTCCCGGTTTCAAATGCTATCTACTCGTTTTCGAACGAGTATGACATTGAACATTTATTCATGACAAAAATGACGAGGTGTAATTTAAAACAGTAAGAACATTAGAAGAAATACCGTCATATTATTGTCAACCTGTTAAACATATTAAGAAGGAAAATCAATTTCTATTTCTATTTCTATTTCTAGCTTTTTGCAATTCAGTTTAGAAAATTGTTATCTTGCGTAATATTTGGAACAATGAATTTTCGGGAATTTGTTTGATCAATCAGTTGCGGTTGTTAAAAACCGGACATTTCATGTGCAAGAAAAATTTTTATGCAAGTGGCAAGTGATTAATTAGATCGCACGACGAGTATACTCGTCGTACACAGCTGTAGGGTTAAATGAATTGTAGCAGATTTTTCTGTAAAGGAGTGGGAGTATTTGTGTTAGGCTCTGAAACGCTTCGCGATGTTCTGCGGATGTATGTACATACTATATGTCGAACGTTTATGACGCAGGGGAAAAATAGCCCGGCGAATTGAAAAATTCGTAAACGTTCCGAGGCCTTCGGTTCTAGAGAGCAGCCGAGGCTCTCGGCGTTTGCTCGTTGCTCGCAAAGGAGGCGCGCCTTTGTCTTCACAGCGTTAAGACGTCATTCTTCGATCACTCGGAGAGCAAACAGAGGCTTTCGATCGAGGGGAAAAGAACGAAATCGTTTCTATTCCACGGGAGAGTCTTGTTTCTTTTCTCGGTTCGGCCGAATCCTTCGCCGATTCGGAATCTCGTCGCGTCAACCCAGAAGCAAATCGTTCAAATTAGATAAGAGTTGAAGAAGCCCGGCCGCCGAAGCCAAGCCCCGATCGTTTTTAGAAATTGCAAAATCGTTGTATCGATGCAACGCCGAGGAAGCCATAATGGATCGACCTGACCCTGTTTCAGTTATTACGCGAACAATACGGATAATCGTCGCGCGCCGATCGAACGGCGATCTTATTTCTAAGGTTTTAATCGCTGCCTTTCATCCCACCCAAACCGGAACATTCCAATCTCCTCGAATCCTAGCTATACCAGTCTGAACACGAACGAAAACTACAGTCGCTCAAAGTGAAAATTGCACGTAATGTATATATCGACGGATATTTTAGCCGAGTTCTTACGAAATCTGAATAAACTCAATCCTGTTATTATTACAAAGGAGTATATTTAGGGCTCGATAGTTCTAGGATCAAATCCGGCGATTACCGATACAGACTGCACGATTTATTCGCACGGTTTAATGTAGCGTGCGTATACCTTCTACACGTTCTGAAATCGTTATTTACCTTTGGAATTGATCGCAATATTAGCGAGCGGTTGCAACGGCGGGTTCGATTCCAGACGATCGGCGAACTTCCAGTTACGCGAGGCATTTATGGCAAGCCGATCGAGAGACTCTTTTCCATCTGTCGCAAGGTTCGATCGATGGATCAACGCGACTATTCCAACGGTGCTCGACAATTCCTCTTGAAAGGACTTCGATCGGTAATTCCTAGCATCTTTAGCGGGCCAAATCTCGGTGTCCGTAACATTTGTCTCCTGGACGAACGCAGTCGTGTTTGTCCAAGGACTTACTGGAATGTGCTCTTCCTCCTTGATGAAACCCTGCGGTCCGTCGGCGAGAACGGTCGTAGAGTTCGCAAGGAGGAGCGTCTTCTCGGTTCTGGATTCAGTTTCGAGTCTCTGGTTGCTCGAGTTCGACCCAGCGGAGGCGTGTCTCAACTTCCTTTGCTGTTCCGTCAGGAACATCTTCAGGATCAGCAGAGACTCGTTCAGGCTTTCGTGTCGCTTGTTCAGCCGACTCTTGTCGTCGACATCGTCGTCGGCGATGCGCCAAACGAATTTGCCGGCTCTTAAAAGCGGAATCTCGGCCGCGGTAGTATCATCGGCCATCAAAAAATTCAGTTCAGGATCACCCGCCTGGTGAACCGGCCGTCGCAGAAGCTTCGGGTCCGGCGGGACCCAGAGGAACAGATAGTAGGCGCTGAGAACTATAGCCACGAAACTGACGGAGAACATGTAGGCCACTACGGTGACCAGGCGGATCAGCTTCTTCGGTGCCTTGGTTTCGTATAGGTCCGCGTTCGGGTCCTTCTTGTTGGGATCGGCGTTCGCCGCGGCGGCTTCTGGTTCGCTCATCCTGCCTCGAGTTTATATCGAATTTCTTGGTCGATTCTCACTTCTCGCTCGCTGTAACATCCATCCTCTCGCGTTGGAATCAACGCGCGCGCGATCCACGAGTTACATTCCGGTGGAGAGTTACATTCCTGGAAAATTTCACCGAACGTGTTCGCGCGTGTGCGCTCGTCTTCGAGGAATTTGTTCGATTCGGGAAGAGTCGAGGACTTTTAGCATCCACGGTCTAATCCGTCGGTGCTCGATTCGAAATGATTCACCACGCGCGTAGACTGCTCGTCGTGTTCCTCCAAACGAAGACGAGGAAGCGTCCCGGCAGCGCATGCACGCACGACTGCAACTTTCTCGGCGTACGTTCGTAGAAAACCGCCCGTTCCTTCAGCACGTGTTAGCCCCGCGCGCGCGCAAGCGTCCTTACCCCGTTCGTGCCACGGTCCGTGCGCGAATTCTTCGTTCGCAGTCCGGTTCATCAGCCATCTCTCACCTCGACCCTTCCGAGAAGCCCGAGAAATTCTCTTGCTCGTCGTCGGAAAGGTCGCAAAGGTCGCTAATTTTCTTCCGTTCGCTCGCGCGGAAAGGTCTCGCCGCACTGGCCAGCAGAAGCGTTCGAATTTCCATGATCGCGAGGATAAGAGGATGCGTCAACGCCGACCGAATTTATTTCCTGGCGGCTGGTCGAAGCGACGGTCTCGTCCTGAGACTGCTTCGAGAGCGTCTGGAAAAACGTTGCGCAAATCTTCGGTATTGTTGAGAACCTTCGAAGTCGAGGAACGAGAAGTCCGGGAACTATAGAGCGAATCATAAATTCGTGCGTCTCTTTTATATACTACTAAACCGCGGATATTATGCATTTATTTGAACATCTCGCGACGAAGGTACGTTGCATCAGGGGTACCCATAAGTAATCAATTATTTCCAAAGAATTTGTTTTGCCTTTGGTTCTATACCGATCGTTGAAGAGGAGACACGTATTCTTTTGCAGTTTTCGGTAAAGCAGCCTGTGTTCAAAATATTCTAAAAAGTATAATCTTTTTTCAGAAATCGTGATAAGGATGTGAGACGAAATGGAAAGGCATATAGGCAAGGAATATGGGTACCGTATCAATTAGTAAGAGAGTGACGTATGAGGAAACGCACGAATTTGTGCGTCAGCCGAAGATATAGTGGTACCTGGAATCGCTGTTCTGGATTCGACAAAGAGCGCGGCGAACTCGATGATGCAACGCTGGAATTTTGCGAAGTTTCTTCTGGTCGGGGACTCGGCGTGTACGACAGATTAGGGACGCGTTGTTGATTGCTCAACACACGGAACAGTTGAGTCAACAGGTCGTTCGAGCCTTCGAAACAAGGTATCGGGATCGTCGATTGATTGTTTTGTTGAGCAATCAATGAATTCAGTGTTGGCAACAGTGTTGGGGCGTAGAGCAGCACCGCTAATCTACAAACGGTTAACCGATATATAAAAACGAACCGATCGATATAGGCATTTCACTCGAAATTCATCTTTTTGTAAATCACATTCAATTTTTGCGCTTAAATTCGAGCGAATTTGATTTGCAAAAATCGAACTGGTAGTAGAACGAAAGAAATAATGCGGTTAGAAAGGCATGCTAGGCGAGTGAAATAAAATTTTTGAGGCTCGAACCGTAGCAATCGAACGGTCATTCCGTTCGGGTCCAGCGCCGGATTGGATAATGCAGGTTGCACCATCGGAGTGCAAGCGGTATGCACGTTGCTTCTCGGTGTTGGCACTCTTTTCTGCGTTCGAATATTTTTCTGAAGCATTCTCGTTAAATTCCTCGCCTGATCGTTCATTAAACTGGTCCCCTCTTGTTGCAACTTCCGGAAACGATTCTCCTCGCGTCGCGCGAAAGCGTTTTCAAAGCATTTCATCCGCTTGATCGCGCGTTTCTCCGCGCGATCGTCGCTCGATCCTCGCAGCATGCTCTCGGGATTCCGTCCGGAGTCGTCTTGATGAAGATTCGACTTCATCGACGATGGCAATATCGACCCGTTTGCCATAAAGCCGGTCTGCTTACAATCCTCGTGTTTGACATCGGAGTCGATGCGGATCGACGTTTCCGGTTCACGTTTCTCGTCGAATCTTTGGCAAGCTTCCATCGACGCCTTTTCATCGACGATGGCATCGACGATCCAGAGATGCAATAATTAAAAATTATAATCCTTTAATCTTGATTTTAATTTTCGAACAGATTACATACATTTTTCATCGGAGGCGTTGGCTTCGGTGTGGCTTCGGTGTTGGCGGTGATCGAGGATTTCCCAGAACTGTCGGCCATGTTGGTCGCGTCGCGTTTGCTTCCAGAGTCCAAGATAATGTTGTTGGTCGCGTGTAAACTCGTGCTCGTGTTTTCACCCGGGAAAAATTTATGAACTTCGGGTCTAGGAAGTGTTTGGTCGCGTCTCGAGTCGTTGGTCGAGGGTGTCGAGTCTTGAGAGAGGATCACAGCAACGTTGTGCGTCGAACAGACAGCCGTGGAGTCGTTGTTCAAGATTTTTGGCCTGCACGAGCGACTTCCGGGGTCTCTTATGGGGTAAACGTCGTTCTGCGAATTCTAGTAAACGAATTTTAACACTTTCGGTGGCAATCGCTACGCGCTGTTTTGCTATTTTACTATTTAGACCAAGCGTTGATAGAGTATTGTACCTATGAAGAATAATGGTACGATTTCGGTAAACAGTTTACCTGGAAAGAGTTCCGGCAGGTCCTCCAATTCGTATGATCTACAATCGAATCTCTCCCCCTTCTCGCATGATGCCTCCTCCTCGAGGAAACATTAATTTTCTCTCGATTTAAAGTGTCTTGCGAGCGAACGATAGTCTCTCTCTGACTTCCCAACGAATTCGCACCGTTACACCCGTATTTCTTCGCGAGGGAGCATTCCTTCCAGTCCGTCTGCGACTAGGAAACATTCGATTTTCAAATGTGCTGACAAAATGGGACATTTGCAAGAGATTAATGTTCGAATACCGTTTGACGCAGGGGAACGGTGTTGCACGGTATCAAGGGAAGCAGCATTTTCGTTCTGGTCAATTCTCTTTCCATTGCCGCGTACCTCTCTTCCATCTGTCTTATGTATTCCAGTAGATATTGGTCGGTTGTGTTTCTGTAATTCCACGAGATAAAGAGCCAAGGATAGTCACGTGACTTTTGCAGAGTCACGTTCACAGCCTTCAGCCACCGACTCAAGATCCGTTTTGGTCTTGATCCGACGAGTCTTAAGTCTGTGACTATGATCTATGGATTCTTGGCTCTAAACCTACCATCGCCGGTTAAGCGACCGGTTTCAGATATTTTATTTTACAATTGTTGAAATATGTGTGTGTGTGTGTGTGTGTGTGTGTGTGTGTGTTTCTTTTGATAACTATAACAAGCGACTTGGCGGGCAACGAACGTCTTCTCTAAGCATAACCTTTCAAGGGATTTTTTGTACTAACATTCTAGGCGTTCTAAGACAGGGATCATCGAGAACAATAAAGTTCAGATCAAGCGTGAACCCATCGTTTCTGGAGAAAGGAACTCTTGTCAGCTGTGCGAACGGTGTTCCCTGTTGTGCTCGGGCAGCCAAAAGTTGTCGAAGGCACTCGTTACGTCTCCATTGTTCGCTTTGATCGTCTACTGACTCCAAAAATATCTGTCTTCCGAACATACTTGTAAATTTGATTGGTATACGGGGAATTTCGTTGGGTTTCGGTAATAGTCGAAAGTGGTGCGCGTCCGTTTAGGCTATGTGCTGTCCATCGTTTGTTTTTTCCTTCGTTTCGCCGGCGAAGTTCTGCTCGCGAAACTTGAAGATCGCCGCTAACAACTTTCGGCCAGCGATCATTATTCTTCTACTGTCTCGTTCGAGAGATCAATTCCTCTATCTAATTTTCGCTCTAGGAAACTTTTCATAGATTTTCCCGCGTTTATTTCATCGTGGTGTTTGACGGTGTTCGGCTCTGTGTATTTCTTCTTCTTCCAATTCGATCCAGGTCGTGTTTATACTTTCGGTATTCCCTAATCGTTAGGGGCTGCTTATTTTACACAATTTTCTTGTTTCCCCTCTCGGACATTATATTTTCCTTCACTCTCGAGCGAGGGAGCTAACTACATAGGAGTTGTTAGCGTTCCCCCGCTCGAAGATCTGCTAAATATTTACCAAACGAGCACGTATCTTGTCCGTGTAGCTTCGAGAATAGACTGATATTTTTAGAGGGGAATATCTTGGGGCCCGATTATAACAAGAAACGCGTGTTGTTAGTGTTAATCGACTTTCGTTGTTTGACAAGTCTGCTCGCGTAATACGCATCGCACGCGTCCCATTTCCTACAATCGATTTTTCCTAGAAATAGGAACAAGTTCGATATACGTACCCGCAAATCCGAGTCGAGTTCGATATTCGAGTTTTATTTTTTAAATTTCGAATACTACTCGAAAGCTACTGGGTGTCGATAACAGAGCTTCTACTTGCATATTTTAGTGCTCTTCTCGATTTTATTATAAACTGTTCTGCTCGATTTCCAAAAGCGGAATCCAACATATATGTATACTACCTCAGAGTACTTACACTGGTCTACAGTATCGTTCCATGTAAAAATCACTCGCGTATACGGTAGCGTTTACGATTAAAGCAGAAAAAGTTTCTATAAATACAAAAATTTGACTTTCTTTTCAAAATTAAATTTCTCAAAGCCTGAAGCAACGAAGAATAACATCTTTGGGATTCGTGTTTAACCTATAAAAATCTATGAGAATCGCTTATTGGTTATATCGTAACGAAACATTTTGATGGGGCGGTGAATTGTCAGATTTGAACCTGGTTGCAGTACGCTATCCAATCTGTACGTAGCTTTGTCGTCTGCTGATGGACATTTTGATCTTGCGTGTGCGTCACGTGCCAGTGTATCATAATCGGTCGTATGGAAAATAAAGATCGCAAAGGTCCAGATCGTTTCCGCTATGCGTCAGACGAAACGGATTAAAGTATTCCGCGGCTGATCGGTTACAACTCTGCTGCTGTCTGTGCACAAAAATACAAAGGAACGGTGACGTAGCTCTGGTTATGAAGGATCTAACAGTTCTGTTTCATCATCCGGTAGTTTTCTCGTGGAATGGTCAGCCTTCTCCGAAATCCGAATACGTCCGGTAGCGTAAGTACCGTCAAAAATATATCTGCGGATTCTGTCACAGCTTGGTCGCACCATTTCGCTGTCATCGTTGATGGAATGTAAACATAACCTCTCCGCGTCGCTACTGCTGTTCCATTTCCGAAAATTCTAAACTGTAAATAGGCTCGTGTATGCGTCTTTATGCTCTAAGACGTTCACTGCCAAGTATTACTCGAGAAGAGTCGAAGCGATACAGTGGATGAAAAGAAAACTGGAAAATTGAAATTTATTGTGGCAATCGCTAATTTCACTACCATGTAATTGGGTTATTTGCCAATTGAAACCTGGTCAAATAGTAACGGCGGTCAATCAGTTGTTCAATGGTGGTTTTTAATCCGAGGGTTTGTTAGGGTGCTGTATTCTTCGATGCATCCGTGAATATGGACGACGAGGAATGCTTCCAGCAGGTGTTGACATCTGAAGAAGACGAGGACTTTCAGAGACTAGAAACTGTACCGATCGTGTCGGTTCCTCTGATACTAGGTGTAAGCATCGTCTTACATGGAATAATCGGACATCTTTAAACTTTTTCCCATGATATCACGAGGTTTCTTTCTTTCAGGTCTGTTTAGAAATAGCCGGAATTGTGTTCGTGTGCGTTTGGCCCGAGGAGCAGAACAAATGCGACACTTATTTTGTATATTTGTATCTCCACTGTGCCTACTGGTTAATCGTCATGCTAACGGATCATCTTGTGAAAAAGAAACACCACAACTTGCGTATCTACGGTTATCTTGACTTTTATCAATCAACGTATCAGAATATAAGGACACCCCTGTTTATAGCCTCTTTGTGGGTCACGTGTTATTTACTGTTGGCCGTTGTTCTGCATCATACGCACAAAGTGAATTACGAGCAATACTGTAGAGAGTCGGAGTGGTTCACTCCCTTGAATTATATTGTACTATTAACAACTATAGAGTTGACGATTATAGTGCCAGTATATGTACATTATATTAGTAAGTATATACTAGACTGGTCGGGCGGGCTTGAAAACTGTTATAAAATCGACTTTGTAACGGCTACTTTGTTTCGAGCCCTGCCCTGTAGGAAATACATGGTTGTACAGGACCTTGTGGAAAATCTGATTGTTATAATTTGTAGAAAGAGTTCTGAAGTTCAACCGTTTGCGTCCTCAACCGGATGTCACACGAGAGGAATGGTTGTCATCTTTTAACCATGACAGTTATGCGGGCAGAGAGGAAGTAGGTTACCACCCTAGAGGATCGAACTTGGAGGAGTTGCTAGAGAAACAGGCAGATTTGATAAGATACCTGCTAGACTACAATGTTACTCTGAGCCATAAAATGATGTTACTAGCAATTAAACGTAGACTGCCGGAGCAATAAATTATTTATGGAAACTATTAACTTGTTCATTAATCAAACGAGTCGATCAAAGAAACAGAAGAGAGTGACGAATCGAATTGCGCCCTGGTCGGCGACCGATGCAAAGGTTTAGATCAAAATATTTCGCATGTATAGAAACCATAGATGGTAAGAAGAAAGAGAGAATATACGTTCAACTTGTGCAATCTTTCCACGTTTGATTTTACATGTTTTACGTTCACCGCACCAATGTGTCGTGTTTATTAAACTTCTTGTAACGTACTATAATCTCTGTGATAAAAATGTATATACGTATAACTACGATTCGAATAAAGTGTAGGTATATTTTTTGATCGTACGATAATAACTCGTCGTCGCTTTATCGATGCAACAGCCAGTCGGTACAACGGTGATTTCCTTGAAAACAGCATTTACTCTTTACCGATACGTTACAAAAGTTGGTGATGTAAGACACGAGAAATCAATTTAAAACGGTATCGCGCGATGTCTTTAAACAATGCTCCTCCCGGGCGACGATGGATGCTCGAACAACGATGGGTCGTCAATCAACACGTGTGTAATAATGCTTCTGTTGTATAATTTAATATTAACATTATAACACAAGTCTATATTTATCCATACTTTTTTTTTTATACATTTGTATACGTGTATATTCCTATAAATGCCTAATAATACCTATTTTACGTAGATGTAAACCCAACGCAATATGTACGCAGAGACCGAGGAGAATGTTTCAAAGCCTTACGCATTGGTCCGTTAATTAACGCGACGCAATTAGCTTCTACCGTCCACAGGACACCATGGAAAATCGACAAGCGGTTTCCCAGGTAGAACGACTCGGAAACGGTCGCATTGCGTCGAAACAAAGGGAGATACGTTCGCAGGAAAGCTCTACGTATATTCCGCCAGGCTTAGACTCGTTACACGCTATCGTACGTACGCTTTTTTTTTTACGGTATATAAAACTAACTTACACGTATGGAACACTCAATTATACAACGCTATAAAACGTACAAGCTTGTACTCCGTCGAGATTTCCTAGACACTCATGATCGCGACGTCTCGCCTCGCTCGGAACGCGAAACGACCGTATCTATCTATCTACCTATCTATCTATCAACGAGGTGGTGTCGACGACGCAACAACTTCTGTTGTTCTCATCTCTGAAAAGTTTGTACTACGCTTAGGCCAGCCATTTCTGCTGTACGTGTATGTGTACGTGTGAGTCTGTTTGTACGCAAGGTGGCCGATGAAAGCATACGTGCTCGATCCTCTGAGAAACTATTCGAGATGTAAAACGAGTTTTTAATGGAAATTGCACGGTACGAGGGGGCAAGTTTTCTAGCAGAAACTTTCTTTAAGGGTCTAGCTTTGGCCTCTGAATGGAACTCTTTGTTTTCTTCTAGGTTGTTGGACCCTTTTCAGTAAAATTGGAAAGTAACCGTAGAACTACCGTTCCAGTCAGAATATCAGATTTAAGACTTTTTCAACAGTAGAACTATCGATGCAGTTGGAATGTCAGATTGGAGACTTCGTAACGATACAACGAAAAATCGTTTCCGCTAGAAATTTGCCCCTGCAAGCTCGTGTTTGCCGTGACAAATTTTTCTTGTATCTTCGATGGTTCGAGCATTGGTTCGGTGCAAAAGTTTCTGCCCGACTTTGTATTACAACAAAACAAGGAATCGCGCACGAACCATTACACCGACCTTATATACTTCGAACGTCTGTTTAAACATCTGTACTTGAAACATCTCGCACCTTCGACATTGTTTTCTATCGTTAAAAGTGAACGAGATACTCGAGGTGTTCGAACCTATCCTTGCACCAGGCACGCTGTACGCGTGTGACGTATTACGTATTACGTATGTACATGAAACACGTTAGTCCTTTTGTCCCGAGATTTTACGAACGTACGCCGAGTGTTCCTCATTATTGTCGTAACTAGAAGTATGTCAGACTTCTCGTTGAAAAACGAAAGGGCATTTGGTTTTCCGAGAGGGAGAACTAATTGCGCGGTGAAGGCTTGCGTTCACGAAATAAAGAAAGACGGAAAGAAAAGGGCTGTTGTACTTCTGAAGAACTGCATGCACCGAATTGGCTGAAATTTCGTAAATCGAACGCAGTTACTAATCGAATGTTCTTATAAACCTAATCCAAGGTTGTAACTTGGCTCATTGTAATTTTCGACACTCGAGGGATGTTTTATATTCTACTTTTGCTTTTTTCTCTCCAAACACTGTCATTATTTGTTTCACCTATTATACTACACGTGCCGGGGCAAGATTGGAAATGACATTGAAATGGTGAACAATTTTTTTTCGAGACAGCGAAAATCCTTCTCGTAATCATTGTTTTTGTTAAACAAAAAAACCCATGTTGAAAATTTTAGCCAATTCGCAGCATGGGGGTTTTCGGAAGTTCAGCTAAGGAAAGAGTTCCCTAAGGCTGATCCGTTTGCTTCGGCTACTCGAGAATCGGAGAAGCGCTAAACCGAACGACAGAGAGAAAAAGGATTCGCGTTCAAGGACTATAAACCGTCCCGAAAAGCAGCCGGCCATCGACCTCGATTCGCGCACAATCGTGCTTTCCGCTTCGATCGGTCAGCACGCTTTTCATAGCGTCAACTAATTGTAAGGTGCGGTCTAAACGAGGTTCTCGCTCGCTGCTGTTTCACCGACAAATCAGAAGCTTGGTTTGGCCAGATAGTCAAACCTAATCTGTGATAGTATTTTTGTACTCGCGCACAACTCTTTTCGTGGAAATTGTCTGATTCGTCGATGAAGAGAGTGAGTGAGAGAGAGAGAGAGGAAAATAGAAAGAGAGAGAGTGAATTGTCGCGAATCGCTGGGCTCTTCGTGCGCGATGTGTGTGCTCTCTCCTAACGAGGACTCGAGGATTCTGCCCGATCGAGGATGGAATCACGCGTGCGTAGCTCTCGCAACGTTCCCGCTCGGCGAGGGCTACTCCTCGGCCTCCATCATCTTCAGCATCCTGACCACCTGGGCGTGCTCTTCGAGCAACCTCGCGAACTCTCCCCTCCTGGTCTCTGCCTCGACCTGCATTTGCTTGATCCTCTCTCTGGGACCACCCGGACTGTCCATCGGTGTCTGCGTCGACGAGTTCTTCGAGCTGCTTTCGTTCGACAAACCGTCCATGTCCGAGTTCTCGCTCGATATCGAGTGCGAGTCCACGTCGTCCACGATCAGGCTACAGAAAATAGAGAAACATTCGATCACTCTGTCCGGTATCAATTTTCAATAAGTCGTTCGTTTTCGTTTTAATGCGCCGAACGCGTGATATTCAGAGACGTCAATTTTAGACAATTTATCGGACGAGAAATGGTCGGTTTGTACAAATGTTATTTCGATTCGAAGTATGTGTCATCTATTACGATACCGACGGTATATATCTCGCCAATTTTATTTGAATTTTGGTCACGTCCGACTCGACGTTATAGGGCAAGTGGTTAAACACGTGCGAACAATGTTTGCGAAGCCAGTGGGAAGATAGTACTAACAGCACATCCGTCTTTTTGAAAACGATGAAAGAGACACGAGAGATGCCAGAGGTCGAATTTTTGGAATGTTTCCGACTCGAAATTCGAGTCGAACAGATTCGCATTTCCTGGTAGGGAGGACGTAATTTTCGTAGCTGGTCCGAACTATCGACGTTCCGTCCTGCAGCATTGTAGTCGTAACAATTGTCGCTTGCGTCAATGTTACGTCATTGGTACTGAAGCACGTAGCCCCAGACAATGGATAACGGATCGAGAATACGTACGATTTTTCGCGGTCGTTTCGATCAAGATTCTCGCACTTGCCCTTTAGCTTGGAACGCGTCATGCGAGGGGATGCAAGGGGATGCGAGGGGTTGCGAGGGGAAGGGGAAAAGAGGACACTCGAAAATTCGGAAGTCTCTTGCGTCACGACCCACGACCATAATCGTTCGAGCTGCTCCTCGTGATACGGCGCAGTGTCCCGACAAATATAATACCAGCCAACTGGACAAAACTATCGCGTTCATTTTTACGTGTTTTCACTTTAAATGAAATTCCAAAAAATCGATACGACTGTTTCAATGAACTCGAAATTATAGCAAATCATATTATCGCGCATTCTCGTTTTCGAGACTTGTCCTTGCACGAATTTTTTCAGAAAAACTATCGAGCTTTTGCGTTGAGATTTTCCACACGTATTCGTTGGTATCTGAAGCGAATGTGTGATTTTTCGAAGTAAAAATAATAGAAATTACACGAGTTATGTATTTTTTAAATGCGCAAAACCCGCAATGTCACGAGGATCAACCCTTATGTTTTCAGATGAAATTTTCGGTTTTCCCCAGATGGCTCGCGCCATTCGAAGCTGCTTGTCCGCGTGCAACCTGCAACTTATTGCGAGAGACCTTCGAGAGAGCGCGTCCGTTATTTGTGAGCCAGACCGAATTGATAGCGCATCAGCATGATCATATAATCTGAGAATATCGACTGGCACCCCCACGCAAACTTTTCCACGGAAGCAGATTACAGAAAGGTCGTATTGGAAATTTACTCCCACGAAAATTCTGGAAATAACAGACTTCTGTGCGCACGATTTGCAGCCGCGTTGCACCGCACAGTTGTTGCACCGAGCTATTGCACCTATCGGTACCGACGGAGAAACATCGATAGCTTTCTTTTCGATTCTTTTCTCGGTGAACGACATTTTTCAACAATCAATTTCCCGCCGTCTTTCTACCGTGAAATAATTTCTTTGGTCTTTGGAAAATTGGTTTGCTTCGTACCTAAATGCGCCATAGATTTCCCTCCCCGACGTCATCTTGGAAGTGCAACGTCAGCTGACGGTCCTGGAACAGAAAATTCGTTTCAGTGGGACACCCCCTTCGGACGAATTTCTTGATTGCTATAGCTACAATTTCCCGTTGTAACTTTTTCCGGTGGTTCGGAAAAAATTGATCGATTTTCGATCGGGAAATTGTCGTGTCCCGAGATAGATCGAATCGATCAGATGTCGAATGCGAGGTGGCATGGGAAGGTGCAGAGCGAGAAAACGAAACGGCCACGAGGAAGTACGAAATAATCGTTATCGCGCATTATATCGAGCGTGTGCACGAAGCTCTCTCTCTCTCTCTCTCTCTCTCTCTCTCTCTCTCCTTCTCTCTCTACGATATGTATGTGCTTGCTCGTTGTCTCGAAATAAACGGGGCGTCTTTTACGCACCGTGTCTTAACCAGAGAGGCGTGTAACGCGATCACGCATGCCTGGACAATCGAGCCACTGTAATCGTCTTAGCGCAATTGCCAAAATGCTCGTAAATCATTCGCAGCGGTCTTAATATCGTTGCCTCGCTCTCGAACGAGATGTTTATATTGCCTCGGCAACGACCACCGAACCGTTACACGTGCTCCGCTTGCCTTCCGATTCAATGAAATCGTCGTTCATCGTATTTATCCACCCCCGACGAATTGCCCTTTAACGCTGTAAACATTTCACGTTCCAACGATTATGTACTCGAATGGGGACTCCAACACGTGTCCCAATTTTTTTCCCCCCAAAAGGTATTGCTTATTCGTAATCGGCAAGAAATGCGTCGAGTTGACGCGAGGGACGGGGCGTAATTATTTTTTTCGGGATCACTTCGAGGATCTACGGTTCGGCGGCGATCGTGTTGACAAACACTAAGATCGATATCGAAAACGAAAGTTCGCGACGGGACTCGTACAAGGAAAGCGGAAAGCGGAAAGACTGCCTCGCAGACGACACGTGCGTGTTTACGCCGAAGAAGGACACGGCTCTCGGCGTTAGGAGCATTTACACGTGCACGGTCGAGCGTCACATCCTCGTACGTCACGCGAGACTACTACGATAGCCACGACAATATATTTCTCGCGGTAAAAGTTGCACAAGATTGTAACACTCCTGGCTCGTCCAATAGATCACGATATCCTCGATCAACGTCTCGAGAATCTATACATATGTCGACAAAACGATGATCGGCAGCGCGTAGGTAGAGCGGTTGTTCTTTCTAAAATAGGAACGCGAACGCAAATCCGTCTCGGTCGGAGCCTTGGCCCCATAGAGCGGTGCTTGCGTCCGTTTCGTTAATAAAATGGTTAATTAAAAGCCACGTGACCCGAGAACCGTCCTCTTCTTAACACCGAGTGCCGCCTCCTCGCTCGCATATATCACCGACACAATAGCTTTTTAAATCAATTTTTGCACTTGAGAATCAATTTTCGCTACAATCTGTCATCCATTCGCTACAATTTATTATGCTTTTTTGAGTCAGTCTCGTGACAGAAATCGTTGATTAAGAGTCGCGTGGTCCGAGATGAATCGTCGAGATCTTAATAAGCTATCGTCTTGGGAGTACGTTTGACGAGAATGATGATGCGCGGTGGCCGATGGTGGCGTGTTAATTGCGATAATAAAAACATCGAGAAAGATAAAGGGAGAGAGAGAGAGAGAGGGTAAGTTTCGTGAGACGCGCGTCTCTATCTCAGCGGCGAGGCCACTAGAGAAAAGGTAAAACGCAATAGCAACAATGCAACACAGAATTGTCTTTATTCGGTAGAAACCGGGAATCGACCTTCGCGAGCCGGAGCGGAGAGGATCGAGCTCGAAGAACGGGAGTCGACGTTACGAGTGGTTCGCGACCTTAGACAATGCGCGCGCGAGCCCCGGCACACGAGACACGAGACAACCACGAGCCGTGACCACTTCTTCTCTCCTCTAGACTATAGAGGGAGACAAAGAGGGCAAGAAAAAGAGACCTAACTCCGGCGCGGCGGCGGCGGCGGCGACGACGACGAAGAGGAAAGTAGCTCGGCCGACTCCTCGTATTATTACACCGGATAAACGTCAGAACCGTTTAGAACCAGTTGCAACGTCTCCACTCGAGATTCCTGCGTCGATTTCCAGTCGAACATTTTCGCGACGGCGCGACGGGAGAGCACTTCGCTCTAATTGCATACCATATCGCCTCGTCCCGTCCCGTCCCGTTCCGTCCTGCCTCGTGTCGCCTCGCCTCGCCTCGCCCCGTCCCGTCTCGTTCCATCTCGTTCCATCTCGTCCCACCTCACCTCGGGATCAATTGAAATCCGAACCGATTTCGAGCGGTTCCGCTGCACAGTGGATGCGACCGGACTTTGGTCAGACACGGGTCGCGCAGCCACACCGGAAGATCCACGGATCCCCCAAGACACCGAACTATTTTTCCACGACCACGTCGTCTTTGAGCGACCGTGGCGGGAAATTTCATATCGGGACGCGATCGACTACCTAGGCACAAGTGTCAGCGCACGGAGACCGCTAGCAAAACGGATAATAAATTAAGAAGGTGTTTCCCTCGGTCTAGAAACAACGAACCGACCTCGACCGAGACGATCCGCGGTCGACGAGTCACAGAATTACAATCGTTGTTGACAGCGAGTCTTTACGGAAAATCAAAACTGTCCGGCTCGATCGCAGGGAACCGAAGCTGAATAGTTGAAACGAATCGAAAATAGAACGATAGTTATTTCTCTCATGAATGCATCGAACCCGCAGAGTCTAGTCGTGACAGAAAATTTCACAGAGGACGCGTTCTACCGCACAATTCAGTTTTCCCTCTGCACCTCGAAGAAAGACTAACTAACCAGCAACGCAAGTTCGTTTCGCAGATCCACCCTTCGAATTTCCTTAAGGGAGAACAGTTTTCTGTTGTTGATATTTCGGTGGCGGGAAATTTCACGTCAGTCGATACCCACCTTGGACTACCTGTGCACGGTTCAGTTTCGTCCGTGTGACTCCGGCTCGGCTGCCGCTGCTGGCACAGATGCGTGTATATATATATATTTGAGGTGTTTCCCGTCGTCGAGAACGGATCGAAGCAGAGTTCGGATTGCCGATGAGAAAATGGAAAGCTCGAAGCGCGGGAGAGTAAATGGCTGAACGGTCGACCGAACAGAAACTGGCAGAGTCGAATCGAGGAGGCTAATTCCGAGAGTGGAAGCGACGTTCACCGCTCGACGGATTCGCGCAGACTGATCAACTCGGTCCCTCTATTGCCGCGCGCTACAACCTCGACCACAGGTTACCGCTCCACCGGAGAAGGGGATGCAACCGACAAACGTTTTATTTCGTGGCAACCCTCTCTTCCCCGCCCCCGCGCTCTCGTCACCGGTCGACGGTCGACGGTCTACGTTCTACGGTCTACGGTCTACGGCACTCTACGGTCTTTCGCTGTTTTCATGCACCCGACCAGGTACTTCCAGGTACTTTCATGCACCCGACTGTGTTCCCCGGTACCCATCGATTCCGATCCGAGTTATCGATCGACCGCGCTTTTCACACGGATTTTCAGTCGAACCGGAGTCGTTTTCGGACGCTTGTCTTTGTCGCATCCATCGCTTCCATTTAGAGCCGTACAATCTACACAATTTATAAGATCAAAAATGATTAGGTCAACCCTTAACGGACCAATTCCGCCATATAAGCGGCATGGCACTTTTACTTATTGGGTCCAAAATTTCATCAAAATTGTTTTCCATGTTATATTTAAATTTTACTCTATTCACCAGTTACAAAAAAGACACGGTTCTGCCGTTTCCTCTATCCTCTTTCGCGAATAGAATCCCGATATTTCGAGAGCGCGCATATTTGAAATGATCGCGGTTTCGCTGCACACAAAAATAATTGATCTTTTTCGGGCGGCTGAATCACACGGGATCGGAGTCGTAGGTTGTCGTCCGATGAAAATTTTGCATGGCTCGCCGATGAACAAGCTCCGCGAAATTAGTTGCGCTCTTCTATTTCCGCGGCTTGCTTAATTTTTAACTTGGACCGATTATTCCCGGCCGGGCTGTCTCTCCCCCGGGCGATCGATCGGTATTGTCGCGGCTAGGAGCGTCATCGATTTTCCAGGTTTTCCTCGGAGACAATTAACGATTGTCCGGTAATTGTTTTCCTCCGTGATTGTGTCGAGCAGCGTCACCCGGCCGACATACCCGGGCCGAGGGAAAAAGTAATTTGCGATAGAAAATTGGATTACGCTCGAGGGAGCCGACTCGGCGACTATGTTGCTCGGCCGCGGGCCTTGGCTCGGGGAAAACCTCGCCGTGCTGACAAACTTTCCGAAAGAAAGCCGACGATCGAACACCGATCCTTCTCCGAACCGGATACCGGCAGCTTAATTCATCCAAGACGCGTCGAATGAATCACTCCCGATGACGTTCGCGCTTCTTCCCGACTTTCAATGTTGTACGGATCCCTGCCGTTTCACGGAACTCGAATAAACATGGAAAATCCTCGCTGCGTTATGCTAATTCGGCATAGCCACCGTCCATCAAACGATCAATTACGAATCTTACTCTTCTTCGTAAAAAAAAATCGCAAGAAACACACAAAACCCAGGCGGCAAGGAACGCGTTAAGAATAAAATCGATTTTTGTATTTTTCTTTGCTGGCAATGCGTGGCAAACATTTTTAGCAGCCGGTAGATTCAGCGCGAATAGATTCGACGAGGTGCCCGAGTCGGAAAAAAAGCTTTATCTCGAACTGCTCTCTAAATCGAGTGTTTTTGTTTCCTCTCGATAGCGCTCGTGATTTGGACATCATTTTCTCGTTTAGTTTATCTCCGGCTGGACGTATTAACGCGTCGGCTACCGAACCAACTGCCAGTGAAATGAATAGAAGACCGAATACATTGTACTCGGTGAGGCAAGAACCGAAATGGCGAAATCTATGGTGGCGGATTCTCGTATAGATTTTGATCCCCTATTATTCTCCGGGTAAAGTGAATCTGTTACTAAATGTTCGTCGAAAGTGTTGCAAACGTAGAAAGATCCGCAGTTTACTAATAAATAGACGAACGATATATATCGTAATGTGTATCGAACTGTGACGGCGTTAATTAGGAGTGGCTCTCTCGCCACTCTTTCCACTTTATCGTGTTCCGACAAAGTCCGCATTGGCAATGAATTTTTCAATCGCAAGCCTCGCGCGATAACACTGATCTCGCTATTACGAGACCCCATGTCTCCGGTTTATACGTTTCGCCAGACTGCTGATCTTATCCATTCATAACAAAAACCAGCACATAGGCGAAAATTAAAACACAGGAAGGCGTAAAAATCGAAGAGCAACGTTCATTAACTTTGACACGTTCGCGTCCTGCATCTATTTCAACAATAATCGTCGTAGTTAATCGTGGAAAATTTGCGTTCGGCGTAAAAATGCTCGGTCCAGCGATCGCGATCGTTGAATCGACGTCTGGCGGGGGCTATAGGTGATCTATGGATCACGAGGTTGTAGCGTGGCGGCGGATTTCAGGGTCGTCGCAAACACTAAACGGACCAGACGAAAACCATACAACTTCTGCGAGAATCCGGTGGTAAATTATTTCGGTTGAACGCTAATTTTGTCGTGGTATGCTTTGCCGCAGAGAGAGAGAGAGAGAGAGAGAGAGAGAGAGAGAGAGAGAGAGAGAGAAATCCGCGCGGTGGTTAAACACCGTCGCGCGTCGAGCTTCGAGCTTGTACAGTTTGCATTCCGAGTTAACCCTTTTTGCAGATCGGAGACATATCATAATTAAAGATATACATCATATTCGGTTGCCTGCATATGTCAACTTTTCGTAAAATGAGTAAAACCTGCAAAAAAAGAATTAATTTGGAGTGCAGAACCTGTAACGAGCCGAGCCGAGCCGAGCCGTCTTCTCTTCGCAACGTTGTGTGTTACGTCCTGTGTGTTGTATGTGTGTGCGTCCTTCCAAGCTTATCTCGACTCATCCCGTTCTTTTCTTCTGTTCGGATCTCGGCTCTGCTATGCTCTGTTCAGCCTCCTTTTCTGACTCTCTTTGTCCGCCGCTTTCGGGGGCATTTGCTCGTCGATTGGCTCCCTATTTTCGCTCGTTAAAGTCAATGTTCAATGCACACGCCGACCCAGCCAGGGTCAACACCTCCCTCGAGGCTGAGAAAAGCTCGCCGACGCGCTGTGCGACGCGCGGCGTGCTGTGCCGCGCCGCGCCGCGCCGCGCCGTGTCGACCGGCCGCAATCCACCGTGAAAAACCTGCCCGTTTCCACGGGGAGTCGAAAAACCCGAGCTACTTTTTATACACACCGTGTCGTCTTTCCCCGGCTCCGGCGTATTTTTATCCGGGGAGACCCCATAACAACGCCGGGGGTGAGATCCGCTACTGTTCGGAGCCAATAACCTCCCAGTCGTTATCCCTGTCTTGGAATCCGGCCGAAAATCTGAATCGAGTATTCCGCCTACTCGAAGGTTCATACCGATTCGTACAATCCAATTATTTGGACGTTGTGTAAATGTAGCGCAGTTCAGGCTAGATATTTCAGGTTTGTTAGTGAACGCGTCGAGCGCCACGCCAGTGCACATAAAAGTCACACAAAATCGAAACAACCTGGGATAAACAAATTGCAACATACTCGTCGAAACAAACTGATTTTCAACTTTAAAATTGCATTCAGAAGTTCAGCGGCGACCAAGTGTGCGGTTCACAGGAGAACGAAACAAAGATTCGTTTTCTTGGCTGATCAAATTAGTCTGCTACCACTGAAGATCAAAAGACTCGGACGTCCGACAAGATGAACACTTGCCAAGTCCAATGGGCAAACTTTTCAGTAATAAATCACATCTTTCGTGGACACTCGCGAGACGTAACAATAGAATTTTTAGCACTCTCGTTTTCTAACAACTTGGAAATTCCCACGGACACGCCGGCGTTCCAAACATTATTGTACGTCCTTCGCTTATTAATATAATAAGTTATTATACTTACTTCAGCGACGAACCTTTCGAGTCTGTTCGCTGAAGACGCAAACAATGAACGTAACTGTTTAAATATCACAGGATCGGTACACGTTTCACGTGTACAAGATTTTATCGCATGATCTGATTCTCTAATAGCAATATTTTTAATCTCGGAGAAAATTTTCGTCGGCAAACAGTTGAGAAAACAATTGACGCGTCGTATTCTGTGCCCTGTGCCAATACCTTCGTTATTGCTATTAATATAATTCTATTTAAAAAATAGGATAGTCTGGTCATTAAAGTTGCAAACTCTTCGTCTGCAGCCTTGGTCGAAGGTTAACATTTTGGAATCACGAAGCAATTCCTGATTTGTCCTTTGTTTCCTCCGAGAGAATATGTATCTATTACACGGAGCGTTCGGTGGATTCGATCGCGTAAATTTTAGAGCAACGAGAGCGTGTTTATAGATCCTTATTTCGAGCATCGACCCGACGACCGTGTCAGAGGTGTTGTCCGGCGGAAGGTCGAGGTGTGCTTCTTTCTCGTCTCGGGACATCGCGAAAAAAGCGTTGAACGAGCCCGGGAGACGGTAAAATAAATAAAACCGCACGGGAAAATAAATAACAGCCTTTGTTATCTGAATAGCGCTCCACGCCGAGGGATCGTGAGGAGTTGATGGACGGGTCGTGCGTCAGCGATAATGATCGTGGAACAATGTCGCGACTCCGAATCGGATCGGATCGGATCGAGGGCGAGTCGGAAAGAGAGAGCCCTCGCGACGACCTCCGTCCAAGATGAGAACTGTCTCCGAGATAACTATGTGCGTCAATGCTGATACCGTATCTAATCTGGCTCTCCTCGTTTTTGCATAGATCGTAATCTCCGAACGTCGTGGGAAGCCGTGTTCCCTTTCGACGCACAGAAAGACCCTCTCTCCCTTTCCCTCCTCAGGGGATCATTTCTCCCGGATGGAGACCGATCTCTTCGATTCGCCGTTGAATACCCTCGAATTTCAACCGGAAAAGTATTAAACAACGAGAGTTTCAACCTCTGAAATCATTTCTATCGAATTTTTCATATTCGCCGGCCGCTGTGCAACGCGCGCTGGATCGCCGCGTATACGAAGCCTTAAAATACGAGACGGATCGTCGGAGCTGTGCTCTCGCGAATCCGAATACGTCAAAGCCGTCCTTTGTCAAGGCCGTTGTTTCGCTCGCGAGACTAGAACTTTTCCGGATCGCCGGCTAAACGAACGAGATTGTTTCCGTGAACTGTTACCGACGGTCCTCGGAACCGTCCACTCGACCACGATGATGTATTGGGTCAAGCAACAACGATATACACAAAAGTTGCATGGTATAGAATATTGCGACGCGATCATTTGATATGCGTGCGAACGCGTTTCGGAGAATTCGGGGTCACCTTGATTTCTTTCAATGGAAAGACCTATCTTTCGGATCGCGAATCGATAGAGTATCGTATTCTGCGTAAAAGTACGTTCACCTTCGTATAGCCTAAACCTAACAGTTAACCAGATATTATCGAAATAATTTTCCACGTGTACTCAGCATACTCGAGGGACACGAGTTCGAGCACCTCTAAGTAGCAGGCACGTATTGAACATTATTTCGATGATATCTCGTTAACCATTAGGTTCAGGACATACGAAGGTGTATGTGTACTTATTTTAAACCGAATGATTTCGTCAAACGCAAGAGGAGGTTCGTAAATACGGAAAGCTTACGTGAGTTCGATACACGCGCACTGCAAAGAATGCGTGTATCGATAGACGAATAGACGTCATTCGAGTTATCAGCCACTCGATTAACCTTCTACATACCACTGTTCCCAAATGGGAGCAAAACTCTGTTAACTTTTCCTTACGCCCACTCAACCTTTATTTTTATTCCCAATTTTTTTTTTATAGCACACCTTTATTGCCGAGTCGCACGCAAGCGAATTTTCAATATCGCCCCTTTGGTTAATGGCGTTTCTAAAAATGATCCGTTTGTCGGTGTTTCTTACCGTTTAGTTGTCGTCACGTCGATTGGAATTTTTGCTATTTTTACCGATGTTTCCGACGATCTCGATTCATATTTTTCTAACTGAATTCTGTTCTTCCTTTAACTTCAATATTGTATGTATTTTGCATTCGCTTAATCTTTCTTCACCGACCTATTTCTAACACCGTAAGTAAGCGCAAATAAACGACGTACACACTTTATAAATTAGGCTGTACAATGCATGTATCCACTTCAGGATCTTCTACACAACCGAGGATCGAAAATCTACAGCAGAGGGTCTAAATGAAATAACGGAGGTCCGCAACGACCTTGAAAAGGGCAGATAGGTTTAGCTAAATTTAAGTAGCCCCGTTTCCTGTTTGTCCTCCCTCTCTGAGAATCGCGTGGGCCGCAACATTGCCTTTTCCGGTGAAAGCGCTCCTCCTCGGCGAGTGTTTCATAGTCCGTAGACCGAAGGCTATAGACGTAGTAAATTGCGCGGAGACGACTGTGGTATCGGCCAACGGAAAAAGGGACTAACAATAAGAAAACGAGACCTTGGATTCGGAACATGACTGAACGCGGCGATCCGTTTGTTTCTCTTAGCGAAAATCGCGAGGGCAGCGGGAGCGATTCCGCGCATACCGATACAACGCTCGCGCACAGTTCATAAATTCGCATTTCTTCAGGGTTCGTGCTCCTCTCGTCGATTCTAATCAATCGGAGCCGCCCTGGCCATCGTACATCGAACATCGAACTTTTCTGGCAGCTAACCAGACCAATATTCTTCCTACGATTAATCTTTTACACTCGGAGTCTCTCCCCGGATCGTCGAACTGCTAGAGTGGGTGCGGGAAGTATTCGTACACCCTTTAAAAAAACAAATGAATTTTTACGCTATCGGTTGACAAAACCATTAAAGAAGTTTCAAAAAGAAATTGAAGGTGGGTGGCTCGGTAATTGGCTGAAGGGTTAGCAGATTCAGGGGAGTTCGCAGGCGCCCGAATAAACCGCAAATGGCCGTTTCGAGTGGGCGAACTTGGGCGGAAGTTTTCAAAAGGATCAAGAGCTGTCGCCTGGGACCGATCGAATTGGAATGTCCGCACGTGGACGCATAACGAATTCTTCGGAGAATAAGAGTGCCGAGAATCCTTTCCGCCCGTGGCAGTTAGGAACATCCGGTCATGCCACGACGTACGCTGAAACTCTATAAGCCGCCGAAGAGTATTTTTGTCCGTGGATATTATCGATTGCATATACCCCTGATTCGTTCTCCCTCTTTCTCTCTCTTTCTATAGCGCGCGCGCACACGTTTACCACTAACGTACACAGCGGATCAAAAAAGTATTGGCACGGTTGCCTTTTTGACAGCGACGATGCGAATGCAGAAAATAGCACAGCGATGCAACATAGATTCTATACTATTTTTCACAGCGAATAAACAACGGTGCTTAATAATGTATCGCGAAGCGGTACGGCAAAAAGAACGAAAATCTCGGGATCGAAAAAGCGCAAAACACATACACGCTCATGGCACATTTGTTCTTTCTGTGACAATACGGATTAAACGAACAGCATGTTCGTACAATCTAAACGCGTCGTTGTACTTGGGACAGAAAAATTATTCGAGTATTTCAAAGGAAATTATTTCGATGCGTTGAAAGATAAAAAGGCCATCGAAAGATACGCGTGTAAACGCTCGAAATTTGTCTAGTGTTTTCATTCCTTTCACTTGTTTATTACTTTTTAGATAATACGTCATCGATGTGGCCGAAGCAGTATATTATTTCTGGACACGATATCTAGAGCGTATCGATATACACATGTTTTTAATGTACCCTATCGCAAAAAGCTGAGTGCGCCAACAGTTTTTAGATACACCGTGTCGATTCGTTTCTTTATTTTTCCACCTACGCGTGGCTTCGTCAAGAGATTCTGAAGCCGACGAACGAGACACGCGTGCCCATCTTACCCGTTTACAAATACACTGCCCGTGCACGGATAAATTAAAAGATTATTTTTGTGGGAACGTCGATCGAGAATCGTATAGAGTGTCGATTGCATTCTCGACAGGATTGCTTCGGGATAACATGCGAAAATGAATCTCTATAGAATATCGATCAAATGAAACTACAAAAGAGCGCCGATTAAATTTCTGCAGTAAATTCGGAAATAAACGTGTGGAGGATATCGAGCGAAAAAATCCTCGTAGCAGGTTATTTTAATGGAAACGTTGTTAATATATAAACGCGTATGGAATCGCATTCGATCGAGCGTCTACGCAAATTTCCGAGAATTTTATTGAAAAATTTAATGTTCTATTCTGGTCAATCGTTCGTCGCGCGTTTTAACCATTTCCCGTATGACAGGTTTTCGCAGAAAATATTACATATATTTGTTCGTTAATATTTCGAATTGGTGTAAAATTGAGTCAAGAATAAAATACCGTAAAATTGGAATAATAATCCTTTCTCAAGCAAAAATATAAGCGTAGTTATCTTCGAAACCTTTAGTCTCTTGTTCTTCTCCGACTAATCTTCCACGGAGGGGTCGCGGAAGAACGGTAGAACCACGGTTCCAGCTCGTGGAGTGTAATCCGCGAAAATTCTAGCCTTCTTCGGGGATCGATTGAACCGTTTCTGCTTCCAGAAAGAGAGAGAGAGAGAGAGAGACAGAGAGGGGGAGGGAGCGAGATACGGGTGGTAGCTTGTTCCTGGAGGAACGGCGATCGATCCCTGTCTCGGAACCAGAAGCAGGATATTTTCGAGCGAAGATCCCGGTCGATCTTCTCGCGGTGCCGAAATCGGATTAAGGGCGAAAAGTCTGCCGCGATCGAGCGGCTAAAGCTGAAGCATCGGCTAACGGCGGGTCGAGGCTGGGCTAGGCTAGGCGAGGGCTGAAACTTGGTAAATTCGACGGCGAGTGACGTGTCTCGGCAGCGATTGTGATTCACTGCAATGCGTCACGGTGAATAGAGAATCTTATTCTTGGCCCCATCCTCGCTCATTGTTCCCAGTCACCTACTTTCATTTGCCCAATTATATCGTTTGCTTCGCGCGTCACTCTATGGCGTGCCGTGTGTTACACTCTGCAATGGTGTACACCAGAGGTGGCCAGGGTTGAGGCCCCTCAAACGCTTGCTTCCCCCACCAGCCTCTCTTATGCTACACACACCTTGAATTCAGGCAACCTCCTTCAGGCTCAGCCCTGCTGTACATTACGGTGGCCCCTGATTCTCAGCCTACGAATCCTCTTGCTAAAATAGTACTTTGTTCATTGCTCGGCTGCGAATCTTTCTGCAAAATAAAAATCTACTTCCCTCCTTAAGGAGTAACAACCGTGTAATCGTCCGATTTTGAAACTTAATTAGAAACTCGTTTAGATTTAAAATCGTTACGGCTTTTGAATGCAAGAACTTTTTAGGGAAAAATTAAAGACTATCTTGCTGTACACAGACCCCCCGATCGTATCCAATATAGTTAGCGGAAAGTTCGGACAGTTTCGCTTAGCGCGCACGAAATTTCTGGTACTCTTCCTCCGGGTTCGAGCTCCTCGTAAATTCTCGATCGTTTTCCGCCTTGTACGGTAAACAACCGTTGGCGAACGCGCTCCGCGTCAAGCGGGAGCACCGTTTATTTTTAAGGAATCTCTTCTTGGTTTCTCCTAGCCCACCCGCCCACGCGCCTCAAAACTTCTTTCGCGATTCATCGAGTTTTCCTAGCCGGCTGGTATTCCGTAGCATCACGTACTATAAATAGTTTAAATAATAGCGCGATGCGTTCGCCGGCGGGGCCTCGGTTGCCACTGGAAGTACAAATTTTCCGCGAGAAGCAACTTTTCTTGACCTGTCTCTGTCTTTCTAAATTTTCCCGCGGGAATCATCTAAAAATAAGAAGACCCTGTTCTTGCAGTTTTCCGATGGTAAACAGAGTTTTAATTCGTTTCGCATTCATCGTCGTGCGACGCAGTGCGTGCAACGAAGTCGAATCATTATTTCTATTTGGCGACAGCATCCGGAGCAAACGTTTGCTCCGACGAGCTGCAGTCGACGCTGACCCCTGGACCTTGGACGAGTTCATGCACATTGCGAAACGGAACAGCGAGTCCGCCGCTCCAGTACCGTCTCGAAAATCGATGTGTTCGATGACTGTTCGTTTGTACTGTTAATACGTTGACTACCGAAGAATCAAAGTGACACGGTCGAACAGCAAAATAGCGAATTCTGTTCTCTACGACGACCATGCTCGGCAAAAGAAAAATCGCGATCTCTGTACGACGAGTGTGCTCGACAAAAAGAAAATTGGCATATTTGTACGACGAGTGTACGAGTGGTAATTGTGTGAGAAAACTGAATGAGTGCTAAATCGAGAACGCTGTTGGGACAGGGGCGAGAGCGCGCCCTGTAGTGAGAAAACTCTTCATCTTTCCGTTTGGTAAATCAGGCCGGCGCGGTGGGGCCAAGCGCGAAGGATCGCGGAATGTAAACGGTATAAATTGATTGTTACGCCATTGGGTTAAGCTGTCAAACACGTGGCATCTCGACAAAGCCCGCGAAGCCGCGATCAACTACCGCCATTTTGCTGTTCAGATGCCGGAGAGAGCGGCTCTGATCCTCTCTCGTGTAATCTCGCTTCGCGGCTGCTCCTAGCAGCTTTCTCTCTCTCTCTCTCTCTCTCTCTCTCTCTCTCTCTCTGCCTTTTTCTCTCTATACGGCGGTGTTATTGCAAACGATTCTTCCGAACGCGAGCCGTACAAGGATAAGCTCGGAGCTTCGAGCGAACACGCTGGCTAATCGCAAAGGCGGAAATTAAAATGCGCGAGAAGCTTCCCGGCTGAACAAACAACAAGAATATTCCTCCCGCGCCGTCGCGTGTCGCGTCCTGTCGCTCGCGATAGATTCTTTGCCCTCTCTCCTCTTCTTTCACACACACACACACACACGCACTCTCTCTCTCTCTCTCTCTCCCTCTCTCTGTCCTCTCTCTAGTCTCTTTCTGCTCTCCGAACGATTTCTGCAGAGATATCCGTGTGTCCGACGACAAATACCAGCGGCACACGCTCGATATCCACGCGTCGAGAGAGAGAGAGAGAGAGAGAGAGAGAGAGAGAGAGAGAATAAAATTGAGAGGGAGAAAAAAAATCGTTTCCACGCCTCTTTTCGAGAGAGCAGCTCGTTCGACGAAGTGGCCGGTTTACAAGATTTACAATTTCTCCGAGCGGAACACGAGCCGAAATGGCGAGTCCCATTGAACGGCTTGCGTCTGCTATTAAGATCGATGCTTAAAGCGGAAAGCTTTTAAAGCCTCGCGGATACACGACTACGAAAAAGATCGTGCCGCGAGTTTTCATCGGCTACAGACAACTTTATGACCGCTCTCGCTCGAGAAACGACCTCTTCTTCCCCCGCGGAACGATAAAAAAATTCCGGGGAATCAGTCCCGGAGATATTCGGATGTCGGAAGCATGATTCATCCTCGCGTAACCGTGAACACCCTGTAATCTTCTCGTAAAAGTGGCAACGAACCGTGGATCTTGCGGATCAGGACGAAAGTAAACAACACACTTGTAGTTTTTAAGGCGCGAATCGTTCTATTTACCAATTTTCCTAAAACTTCTGTTATAGACTCAGAGTATACTACTCTGACTTTGTAAAAATCTCTGGGGTTGATGTTTGGCGCTTAACCTGTTAAAAAACGAACGAGACTTGCACAACTTGCTTGCACTGGCTGCCTCGAGTTCGAAAACGGCGATGACTCGATACGGTTGCAAACCTAATCACTCTATCTAGCAATATTCGAGAAGCTCGTGCACGAGCTATGATACGAACAATTGATTCTTGCGTCGTGTTATGGTTCGAAGTTCGCTATGTTGACTTTATTAGTCAGCTACAAACGTGCGCAGTTTTACTCGCGGAAAGCGAGTCGATTCGGTGAAAAACAATATTAATAACACGTTGACTGTCGCGTCGGTTATACCAATGTTTACCCAAAACTGTATTAGTTTGCAACACATACACAGGAACCACGTACGAGTTTATTCCCGTCTTTAGTAATTTTATTGAGCTGCGAGAAATGTCATTCTTCGATTGAACTCTTGACTCTTTCTACCGTTTCGAATTGCATCCTACTTTTGTCAGAAATGCATCAAATCCGCAGTATAGTCAGAATTGGGTTATTTCGATGAATTTTAACGTAAAATTTTGTTCGTCCCGGTTTACACGGGACAACCTCCTTGGTATTGGATCGGAGCGAATGATCGAGCTTTTCTTCTTTAGCTGGAATAAAGATCCGAGCAGAAGGCGAAACCGAACAGCTATTTCCGTCTAACAAAGCGAAAAGTCGATTCGCGTTCGAAAGCAGCATTGCGCGCCGCGTTGATATCGTGCAGGGCGTGCAGGTGGCAAAAATAACCTAACCGGCACGAGTCTAGCATGACCGACGATGGAAGGTAATCAGAAGCTCAGGTAACGAATGACGAGAGGGGAATCGTCATTGCCGTCGTCATGGTGAATCGATGACGAAGGCATTGCTTCGCGCCACCGGCTCGATAAACCCGCGGCGTACCTATCTATGTATGTACAATATCTATGTATGTACATGTATGCAATGGAACGTCTACGCAAGAACCTTCTCCCTATTTGGGACGAAAAATGATTCTCCATAGGTCCTGTCTTCAGTTTTCATATATATATATATACGAATCCTTTTGCATTTCTGAGTCTATTAGCCCAGAAATTCCTTTACAGATATAGAAAAACAATTACTACTGGTCTAATCTAATTGCAAGTCTAGATTGTCATTCGAGTGTCCGGGATCTAGGAGATGATGTTGTAGAAAATAAATTCGGGAAAGCGGAAAATTGCGGTGGAGGAAGGAAGCTGAGTCACAGGTGAATAAGCACCGACGTTCATGTCCAAGCCGAGCAACGTCCAAAAACCGAAATTGTCACGGAAAAGTTTTGTCTAGCGCGGGGAATCGATGTTTCAACATTTAAGTCGGCAAATAAGGAGACAGAGACGCGTCGGCTTGCACAACGGTGGGAATAATATTTGTTCGTCGCGTTTTCGGTGGTTCTCTTTTCTTTTTTTTTTCTGGTGCGCGCGAGAAACGAGACAGGAAACTCTGGAATTCATGGCACAAAGGTAACTCGGTTGCCCAATATTCCGAGCTGACGTCAGTGCAGGGTTGTTGGCGCCACTGTCCTATGACGTCATTAGGGGTGTATTTGGGGTGGGAGGCGGGGTGGTCGAGCGTCAGAGGCGTAGGGTTCAGAAAGCAGCGATAAGAATTTTTCCAATAACCTCTCCCCGGACAAATGAAATGCCTAGATTTTTTCGCGCAAACTGCCCAATATTTTTGCCGTTGTTCCCGGCAAATATTATCACTTGCAAAACTCTGCGCGTACGCGTGCGAAGTTTTCGAGTGGCTGACGCACAAAGCGAAAGCATCCAACGTTTTTCGATCGAAATACCTCTTTTACCCCTCCAATTTGAACAGATTTCGAAACCTGTATGAACAAATATGCGCTCTAGACGCGATCTCTTGAAAATATACCAACGATTACGATAATTTACCCTTGTTATCGAACAGTAGCCTAATTTGGACCTGCGCCTATGTCGAACCACCCTGTATCTTGGCAAAGAAAAATAGTTGGGGTATTATTAATGGTATCATTGGTTAAGAATTACGCTTTAGGGTTGGTTTAACCATGTATCTTCCAGAAGAGAAATATTTACAGTGTTATTAGCGGTGCTAATTCACCGTGAATTGTAAATTAGTTCCAACCTAGGCGCTAGTCCAAATTTAGCCGCCCCTATATCGAACCGAATGAAATTTGTTAGTACAGCAATGATAACTGGATCTATATACTTAGTATACCAACTTCGTATAGATCGGTTCATCTTTCGCAGTCTATCCGATCCTGATGAAACGATAAACGATCATCCGTGAAATGCCCAAAAGCTCTGTAGTTTTTCAACGTTTTAAATATAGACGTACGTTTTGCGATCGACTGTACGGAAATTGATAAATTTAGGGGATGCTTTAGCAGTTTGTTCACCGGAGCACGGACTCGAGTGATCGACCGTGCTATTCCAGACGATGGAAAAACCAGCAACGACGGAAATGTACTAACGTATTCGGCTGATCGAATCTAAGCAGCAGCAGTCGCCGCCACGCAGACAGAAATGCACGACAGCACTTCCACCATCGTGTCGCGAGAGATGAATTAACGGAGGTTAAATTTAATCGTGGCTTCTCGTTCGACGCTTTACATTGATAAGAATAGCTCCATTCAAGTCGGGAGAGCTGCCACGGTTTTCGAGAGCCACGAAATTATTCGTTATTTCCTGTTTATTTTTCGTGCTGCTCTCGATACGGAACTGCCCGTTCGTTTCAGATGGATCGATCGTACGGAATCTTGCAGCTAAAATTACTGGGCCGATCCGACCAATTTCGAATTTCTGTTTCTGCTCCGCATTCTTAACCTGCCCGTACACTCTTCTCCAAAAGTAGATACACGCCGCCCCGATATACAAACTGTTCCGCGAGATTTATTCTATTTGATTCTCGTCGTTTCTTAACCCGTTGCACTCGAACCTGTTTTCACTCGAAAACCAACGCATTTCTTCCGACCGAAAATATTTCCACTGTACACGATTTACATTTTTTAAATAATAGCAAAGCAAGAAACCCTAAGAATATTTTTCTGGGAATGGAATTTCGTCGGGGACATGCATCGAAAGGTAATCGCGTCGCGAAACCTTCGTACAAAGCGTATAACATCGCAAAGAAACTGATTGGCTGGTGTCTCGTAGGCAGATACAGCGTTACGAATCAACAGACGACTAGATACGCTTCATCCCCCTTCCCTCGTGGAACCAATAAGTCACGGTTTCCAATTAAAGCTGCCTGTTCCGATACATTTCAGAGCCGTGTATCGTTGAAATCGCGGGGGCCCGTGTCAGTCGGTCGCGTAACAACCGATTCATTGTCACCAAATTGTACCGCTTTATCCGCGCTTATTCATTCGCGCGATTCAACGAACTCGAACGAATGGCTTCTCATAAAAGTGGCAATGCTCCAGAAACGTCATCGCAATTAACCGGCGCACGAGGCTCCGGCCCGAACACGAGCCCGTTACTCTCGCCGTCCATAAATACTAATCTCTAACAGGTATGATGAATTTACAGCCAAATGGAAAACGTTCGATCGAGCCGCTCGTTTGCCAAATCGATCAACGCCCTAACATTCATAGTATAGACAATCGATCAAACGGGTATACGTTCGCGTTTCTAAGAGTTCCATCGATTCTTGTTATTCCGAAAAAAGGAACGATAGATACTCTTCGAGAATCTTCGTGTTCAATTTTAGACACTCCCAAAGAAGGAACCGAGTTACACCGACGTGTCAATAAACACGTTGCGTACGATAAACACCGTGAAGCGTAGCAAACTACAAAAATTTGTGTGCAATACTAAATCGTGTACAAAAGTATAGCAGAATGTTTTTCTCCTCCGCTTCTCATGGTTTTCTAATAATAAATTCTTAAAGACGGCCTATATTCTTGAGAATTCATTGCAAAGTCAATTGTCCGATCAAAACAAGTCGATCGACGCTACCGTAAGAATTGATCAAAAAATTTCTCGGTTCTGCGTCTCGTAATTTTCCGATAATAAATTCGGAAAGGCCGCTCATATTTTATAACGCGAAGAGACGCTTCAACGACAAATCTTAAATGTACCAATCTCTCGAACAGTGCCAAAGGATTAACCGGGAAATAATGCGCTCTACCCACGTCGAGGTTGAGTGGGAAGCGTGGGCGGGAGAGACTCTAGATCTGTGTACAACTCGATTCATACATGATGCAGCGAAACGCGCGACGAGTTAGGGTTAGTCTTTGGATAGCGACTCGCGATGGAAAAATAACGTTCGAACGAGTTATTTGCGCGTTGAGGCTCGGGTTCCGTAGGGCGCAGAATCGGGTCGGGTGGCACGTCGTTTTCATCGTCGAGATCGGCTCGAAAATTCCAGCGGAAAACTCTCGGCTACGCTCGATATGAAGCGGCCTGTGCACGCTCCGACGCTCAAGTCCGTGTCCGTGTCCGTATCCCGCTTTCTCGGCGATTCATTGTCGGTGATACGCTGCACAAACGAACACGGGTCCCTCTTTTTATTGTCGCGACGGCGTGTGACGTCAATTCTCTCTAATCTTGGCGCTCATTTCTGAAAATCATGATAGCGCCGACAGGCCAACGTGCGCGCGACGCGGCCCGACGGACGTTTAGAACGATCATCGGTTTCCTGATTACGACCCTCCTCCGTTTTACAAACGATTTCGCCTTGCCTCGTCTCGCTCTGCCTCGCCTCGCCTCGCCTCGCCTCGCAGCTTTTCGGTTTAAAAACCTCGCAGTACTTCGACAAAGAGAGAGAGAAAGAGAGAACCGAATCTTCGATCATCTCGAATTGAAAACAGGAAGCCGGTAATTCCTTCTGAAGACTCCCAATGACATCGTTACACGGAATCGATTAAATTTTCTAGCATAATCTTTCTCTTTTCAATCATTTGTTACACCTAGGAATACCGGATGAGTCACTTGACTGTACCACCTGAGTTTGCTCATAGCCTAGTCGTTGCATAACAAAAAGTTTCAAACAAAACTTCCTTTATTTTATCGAGATTTGAAGGTGTATACGTGTTTCGAAAGAGTATTGAATTCTGAGTAAAAAAGTATTAAAGTGTATATAAGGTGAAAAAGTTACCGAGAGTTATTCTTCAGTGAAAGTTCATGGAACCTGCGATCCAATAAATTACAGTCGGAGGTTCTGTTACCTAACGCGTCATTTGCAAGCCTGAAAAGGCATCTAAACAGGTGAAGATAAACGCGCGTGGCATTTACGGCCTCCCAAACATTGCTATAAGTCGTCTTTTTTGCGTCATCGAATCAACAACGAACGATGGAACGTATCGTTAAAGATAGGAACGGGTTCTGGTAAATTAATTACATCGGCTTTGATTGTCGGTAATTGCCGCGTCACGCGCAAACACGATAATCCCCCGATTATTACAATGCATTCTGTTTTTCCTCGGTGTCGGATCGGTTTCAAGGAAAAACCAAAGCCTGCTGATACGAAGAAGCCAGAAGAACGATAGATACCGCGGAAACGTACGCGTTCATTGATGCTTTTATTATCGATTCGCATGGTTGCTGTATTAACGACCGATATTACGTAACGACAGCCAAGGTCGAGGTCCGCGACCGTTGTCTCTCGAAGAAACGAAGCTTTTCGGTTTTCTTTTCCTAAACGTAAACGACGATCGGTGTGTTTTAGGAGAAATCGGTGATTGGGAGAATTTTCGCTTATGGCCATGGAGTTTCCATCGACGAATCCGAATCAGACGGGAACAACGATTGCGAAATCACTATTCCACTGTAGGTACGTTATTTTTCTTTGTCTTATATCTACATTTTTATCGTTGCTTTAAGTGATTTATATTTGGCATAATAAATGTCGACAGCCCAGTTGCAATTATAAAGTTAATATTTCGGTCCGAGTAACCGAGTCGATCGAATTCTTTTAGGATTCGGAGAGGATTTCATTTCAGCTCGATTATTGAAATGCTAACATTTATTAACGTATAAGTATAGACAAAATAGGCATTGCGTGAATATACAGTACACAGTGCGTGCTACAGACATACGAACGTGCGGTGTGAATCGAATATAGGAACATCGGAGCAATGTGTTATCTTGAACCATTAATTTTTCGAAGGAGGAATGCAGGCGGAAACTCGTTTGCGAACTTTCCGCGACGATGGACGCACGCGCGTACGATACCACCCGGTTGTTTGTCTCGTTCGAAAGTAAACTCGAAGCAATAGTGCCTCGGCTAAATTGTATCGGCTTTTTTTCTCTTGTTCGACGCCGACCGTTCTCGGATGAATAATTTCTTATATGCTTATTTTCCTTTGCGGGACGCGTCCTACATTATTTACGAGTTCCATTATACCGAGCTTAGCGTACCTCGATGTCGGTCGAGTAATACGTCAGAAAGGACGCGCAATGAGAGAAATGGAAATAGAATAAATAACAGGATGCGGGCTACGTTTCTAATGAAAATCGGTTCGGGACGAGGACAATCGATAACGATCCCTCGGATCCCTCGAATTTCTGACGCGTTACTCGGATCGCGCTGCGCTTACGAACGGAACTGCGCGATTTTCGATCGCACGTCTCGCAAACAAATTGACGACCTTGAGCCTACAAATAACGGCGTAATAGTTTTTTCCGACCTTTCGGGCCAAATACAACCCACGCGTGAAAGGTGAAACTGAACCAGCTTGTCTGGAGTGATCGAGAATCGCGTCCAGTAGATCCGTAGCCTAACCAGCGAAATGAAATATGGGTGAAGTCCCCGGCAAACCAACGAAAATCGACGTACCGGTATCGATCGACTGGTTGCCGTATATATTATAAATTACCTATCGCCGACGATGAAATAAATAAAGGATGCGAATGACTCGAGGTTGAGGAAAAAGTGAGAGAATGAGACGGTAAGAGAAAGAGTGATAGACAGAGAGGGGGAGAGAGAGAGAGTGATATTCGAAGCGATTGAAATTGGAGAACATTCAGCGGGACTCGTACGTGATCGGCAAGTATTCATCTTCCTCTTACTCGCGGCGTAATGAGATGCGACCCTATCGATTAACAACGTCTTCCCGAGAACGTTTACGCGTCTTCGTCGCCCCATTCGAAGCTCTCCTCCCCGCCAGACGCCACCTCCTCGATCTTAGGCGTGTTTTCGATGCTGTTTTCACCCCCGTGCGAATTTCCTTCCGCCCCTTGGGGCTCCTCGACGAACGGTTTGTCCATCTCACCGTGCTCCTCCTCTTGCGCGTACTTCTCCTCGATCTAAACGAACAAACGATTTCAAGATTTAATCGGTAATAATTCACGATTACAAACTCATTAAGAAAATGTTGATTATCATTGAAGAAAAACTGTTTCGATTGCTCGAAGCAGTTATCAACGACGGGTCTATTTTCTCCCAAGATTTGAAGTATGCGAACGCCGTGAGTAGCCGATATCGAAGTTGCCAAGTGACAACGGTCGCGGAGAGCTTACCGTCGCTTCCTCTTCGACGATCGGCTCGTAGAGTTCCTCCTCTCTCTCCTGATCGGTGACCTCGGTCTCGAGCGGGTCGTCTCGCGAGCAATCGACGTCTTTCACTTGCTCCGTGTCGTCGAACGCGGCGTTCACCAGCCTCTCTTCCTCCTCTTCCTCCTTATTTCGGGTTTCCTGGAGGTGTTCCTCGACGATCATTCTCTGTTCCTCCTCCATCAAGGCCGCCACTCGGGCCTCTTCCAGATGCCTGAACAGAAAGAATCGATATTTCATCGCGGACGATCCGTAGACCAAACACCCGCGGCTCCGTAGGGCAAACAGCTAGGAGCCGATAGCGCAAAGCTCTCCCTAGATACGGCCGAATTACCTTTCCACTTCCAATACTCTCTCGGTTTCCGCCCGATCGGCCTCCATCTTCTCTTCTTCGGCTTGCCTCTCGGCCGCCGCGGCTTCCTGCTCGCGAATCTCGTCGAGATGCGCCACTCGTTCCTGCGCCACCTGCAGAGCCTCCCATGCCTTCTGCTCCTCCAGTTCCAACTTCACCAATTCATCCTCGGCCGCCTGCTTCTTCTCTTCCAAGGTCCTGCGGTCACACGTTGCAGCTTTGATATCTCGCTTAATCTCGCTTAATCTCGCGTCATCTCCAAGTACAAACCATAACGTACAAATCACTTGTTGCAGATTCACTTACTTGGCCTCGTCGGCAGCTTTGATAAGGTACTGTTCTATTTTCTGGATGGCGTCCTCCTTCTCTTGCTTCACTGCAATAAAAACGATGCCCGTCATCTCGTGTGACTTTTATCGCCCGAAGAGAGAGTCGATCATTCGTGTCGAATAGTGTATATCGAGAAGTCTGCGCGCGACCCGATTGTGCACCTTCTGAACGGACAGGGGATCAAGACTTTTACGACTGTTTGAGCGCGTCGACGACGCTCTCGATGGCGTGCGAAGACGGGACGTTATGTCACACGTGACAGGGCGTTTCATGCGACAACGAACAAGAAACATACTCCGCAAGACAACGATTTTACGAGCAGCAAGACAACGATAAATCTTAACGAGCATACTCGCCCGATCGGCCGCAACCTATGGTACTTTCGAGGATCGTTTGGTTTCTACCGTCGGCCAACATACCCTTTTCGTCTTCCGGCTGACTTTCGGCCGCTGCTTCACTTACGGGCTCCGCGGGCTCAGGCGCCGAAGTTGTTTCCGGTGCAGTCTCTGCTTTTGCTTCCGGTTCCGGTTCCGGTTCAGGTTTCGCGGGTTCCGGTTGCTTCTCCTCTGCAACTGGCTCCGGAGCAGGCTCTGCAACAGGTTCTGGAGCGGGTTCTGGAGCTGATTCTGCAACTGGCTCTGCAACTGGCTCCGCAACTGGCTCCGGAGCAGGCTCTGGAGCAGGTTCAGGTGCTGATTCCACAACTGGCTCCGCAACTGGCTCCGGAGCTGGCTCAGGAACCGGTGCCGGTGCCGGTGCCGGTGCCGGTGCCGCAGCAGCTTTCTTAGCTTTCGCTTTCGTCGCCTTTGCCGGCTCTTTGGCGGGCTTCGGAGCCGGTTCAGGCTCTTTCACTGGTTCAGGTGCCGATTCAGGTGCTTTCGCTGGTTCCGGTTCAGGCTCCTTCGCGGGTTCCGGCGCAGGTTCAGCAGATTTTACAGTTTCCGGTTCAGGCTCGGCTGCTTTCGCGACTTCCGGTTCTTTCGCCGGTTTCTTCTCCGGCTCCGGTTCCGGCTCCTTCTTCGCAGGTTCCGGTTTCGCGCGGCTGGACTCCCGCTTCTTCTCCGCCTTCGGTTCCTGCTCGATTTCTATTATACGCACTACAAGACACGGTACAACGTTCAGGTTCATGCGGTTCATGCGATCGACAAGGGTTGGGGTCGATGCACGCCTATCGATCGCTTTGCGGTCGACCTAGAGTGTTTTATTTAAGACTGGAACCGAATGAATTGTTCAATGAGAACAAATTGTTATTTTTTGTCATAAATGCATAAAATCCGCACTCTACTAATGACATAAGCTCTCGCTGGTTTGACACTCGCGCGGTCGGTCAGGCGTGAAACGACCCCGTAGATCATCGACGGTGAGGAGAGACACGTACCTTTCTTGAGCGCTGCCTCGTCCATATCAGGCTGTAACGCTCGCACTAAAATTTGGTCAGATCACGTGAGAAAATTGGGTAACGAAAGAAAGTGTTTCGGGGCTACACGCGGCTCTTTGTATCACAGTGAAATCTACTGACCCTTTCGCAGCTCTCTCTCCGTCATCGGCTCGTCCGGCGCTATGGGATACATGAAACATAAACGTTCGGTTAACGGGCGAGGGACCGATGCACGCGAACGATCGTATTACGCGCACACCCGATGGAACGACGATTATGAAATTAGTCGGTGATCATGTGGGCTGTGGAAAAGTGTGTTTTTTTTTCTGGCGACATGTGGCACGTTTGTTAGTTCGTTAGCGAATGTTAACACATCAACGAGAGAAGCGAGATGAGTTAGAGTATTAGAGAAACGTCGAGTTCGATTGCTATCGACGATGAAAGTCCCTTGTTTCCTGGATCATGACGCAGTGCGATCTTTAGAAACGATGGGATCGACGACGAACCAGATATCCATTGTTCTCGTCTCGATGACTTCGCGACGATTCATCGATCTGACCGAACGTATTCGGTCGGTATCGTCGTTGTCCTCTTCTCCGTTCGATGCGATCGCCGTTAACATTAATTGCAAGCCTTCGTTCCGTTGGTTCTGTTTTAGTCACCGAAAACCACTCAGCGTCGCTTTGGAGACACGAAACAAGTCGGCCGACCTGGTTGCTGGTACGTAGCGCGCTCGAAAAGCCCCCGGACCCAATTTTCTTCGATAATAGTTTATCAGTTCCTTCGTCGCTTTTGATGCTCCGTAGCGTCAAGTGTAAATTCGACTACTTCGATCCCCCTGGTGGAAAACCCTGGTCAAGTTCCCCTAGTAGTCCCGATCGGACGATCCGAGATCGATAGACGCAAAGGTCACGTTTGCTCGGAACCAGCAAAACTAGCACGAGTGCTTCGTTGCCGAGCATCTTTCATTGGTCCGGGAAATTTCGAGCGCGCCGTCGAATAGAGCACGAATAGAAGCTTACCTCGCAACAACGCACTCGTTTGCTAGCCGGTTCGGTTAATCCCCCGATTTTCGTGCAAGGGAAATATAACTATAGTGGGGAATAGTCGGCATATAGAATCAAGGGGTACGTCTATTTTATTATCGGATATCTTTCTGGCATGCTTGAACAGATTTACGGACAATGAACTTTCTTTCGGGTCGTGTCGTAACGGACACACCTCCAATTTCGTTTTTCGCATTTGATTTCCGGCCGGGCGAGAACTGATACGGACGGTTAGCGACTCGGACGGTTGTTCAGAGGGATACAGGCGCCGAACGATCCTGCAAAATTTGTACATCTTCGATCTCGTCCGCGCCGCAAACATTCGCGGTCTTTGCTAGACCTCGGTGGCTGCGCGGCAGAAACACACACGCGGCAGAGAACGGTTGTCGGAGATGTTCGTGGAGTATACAGGTTTTGCATTCCAACCTCGCCACGATCCAGATCGTATTCAGCTTTCCACAAACCGAATTCGCCCTTTGGCGGATCGTCTGCAGCTTTTCGCGAACGCGAAAATGTTTATTCTGTAATCAAATTTTTGTTTTGGAACAACAACTTTACGTCGGACACTTTTGTGTTACAGGAGCTTGAGAAAACAAATTTGTACAACTTGAACAGCCGGAGGGTGAATCTGATCTGCGGAAAGGGTGTGTTTGATTTGCGAAAAGGTGAACAAAAGCCCAAAAGAGGTAATTTGGAGCGTAGAAAGGTGAAATCGATCTACGAAAGGATTAATTTCGAGCGCAAAACCTGTATCAGAAACGGTAATTAACGGTAACGGCGCGGGGCTATCACTCCTCGGCGGGTTGCTCGTCCCCTTGATCCTCCTTTTTCGGTTTCGTCGGATCCTCGTACAGCTCTGGAACACGATCCCTCCACCCCTTGCCTGAAACGTTGAAAAAGAGCCGAACTGGTGTTTCTGCGATTTTTAGCTGCGTGTGCGTGTCCCGGTCGTCTGGTTCTGCCCGACACTGGAGTCCGCCATTGTGTAAAATCTTGCTCACGTTTCCGTTTCCGTTTCCGTATCCGTATCCGTGTCCGTTATCGATCGTTTCACACGCTGTATATCGTCGATCGCACCCGGTAAACGCAATTAGAAAAGTAAAAAACAGAAAGAACGATCATGCGCAAGGGAACACGGAGCGAAGAGACATAAAAGAAAAACCGCCGCTCTACGATATGTCATCTTGAAAGTAGTCACAACGTGTAACAGGGTGAAGGTGCTACTGGCAACTACCAACAAAATACCAAAGGAAAAGAGAGCAAAAAAGTGGGACACTTGTGTTGTTGTAACGGACGAGGAACAAAAAACAAGAAAATAACAGGAGCCAGCGCACAGCACAACCAAAAAAATTGTCAGACAGTTGCGAATCAGTGGCATTCATCCCAAAAAAAGATGGCGGCGGCTAGGAAAAAGATATAGATAACGAGCGGGGGAGAGAGAGAGAAAGAGAGAGAGATAAAAATAACGAAAAAGAAAGGTGCACACAACGGCGTCGCATGGCCGCTTTTATTTCTCCAAAAAAGAAAAAAAAAACGTTCGCTTCGAGATATATATATATATAGGTATATATATATTCGTTTCGCAGGTAACGCGCGGGGAAGGTCAACGCCGAATAATTCGCTGTGTTTCATCGTGTTTCCTTACTGAAATTAAAAGAACAGAAATCACAGAGTGGACGTATGTATGTTTGTATGTATGTATGTATCTATCCCGCGTGGATTATTCGTAATTACACCCTCCTCGCGATCGTTCGTTTCTACCCTGTGCCTCTAACTACGTGTTCCTTGTGCGGATTCGGTCGGTACAGTGTTCGAAAAGCGTGAATCGTTCGTTCGTAGCGTCGTCCGTTCTCCATGGATCTCCGTCGACAAAAAAAAGCAAGATTTCTGTGTGTCGCGTTAGAGTGGTCCTTCGTTTTCAACCTCGAATTTTGTTTGTCTTTTGACGCGCGTGTACATGTGTCGAGTAGATCCGTGCTGTCCAGGCTGGAGTGCAACGAGAAAAGTCGGTGCGACCAGATAAGAGGTCGACGGTAAAACCAAAAAACAGTCAGAAATTTGATTTGTTAGACAGCACGGTAGCGAGAGACTGTGTGATTGGTCCATGTGCGTGTGTGTCCGTCCACGTGTTGGCGATCGTCGTTGTTACGTCGTTGTCGGTCGTTGGTAGCGTGACTACTCACAGGCGTTGGCAGCCGCCTGCCGATTCTTTTTGTAGTAGCTCAGAAAGTTAACGTCGTTCTTGATATCGGAGGGACGCAGATCGGCGACCTTGAAGTACGGCCGCCTGATGGACTGTGGATTACCGGCGACATACTTGATGCACGCCAGCGTTCCGAAATCGCCTCTTTCCGGTACCTCGTACCAGGAGATCGGTTCCGGGTCTTTCTTCGCGATGTTCTTGCCGGACAGAAGACGGCGCACGTAATCCCCGCTGCGCATACGTTCGGGGACGATCTCTTCCAAGAAGTCGCTAGAAATTCAAAGGTCCGCGTGTTACGTTACTCGACAGGGACCGTACGAACCGACGCGACGACACGCGGCTTCGAACGTTTGACAAGTATAGTGATCGATTGTAAAGGGAGAATACCTTGCTACGGCTCGTGGGACGAACACGTGTACCCGTCGCAGAAGGGAATCCACTTTCGCGCGTATTTCCCTCGCCTCGTCGTCAAAGTACTGCGAAGAAACACACGTGAAATATGTATGCGTCGACCGAAGCGTGTTTGCGCACTGTCGCGCTCTCAGACCGATTAGTGTTTATTATTCGATTAGTTCCATCGATTGTGACTCGAGTCGTGAGAATTATTTGATAGCAGTAGGGGAGACCGGGGCAAGTTGCGACGCGATTCAAATTTTCTGGACAACAAACTTCCGGCGACTCGGAGGTTTCGATGGAACCTGCCGGGAGTCTGCCAAGTTGAAAGATTTCTTCAGAAAATTTGAATCGTGTTAAAACTTACCCGGTGTTACAACATACTCTCCCCTGGTGGTAGTAATAGTTGATCGCATATGGGAGAGAAAGAGATATACCAGATGAGATCGAGCGCCGGACAACAGCGCTCGAATCGACGGTGTATTAATCTTGGTACGATATTATACTGATTCTGATTATGTTTTAAACAGACGACGCGATTGCCGCCGATGAACGAAAGATGACGGGCCAGGCCAGTCAGACGCAACGACCAACAGATCACGACGATGGAGATGACGATGACGATGATGATGAGGATGATGATGATGGCGGATGAATGGAGACGACGGTGGCCGGTGACATGGATGAGACGACTCGATGGCTCTCGAGTATAATGGCCACGAGGTTAGAAGGCTGTTTTCGATACTGTTTTTGGAGGGAGGAAACTTACGATGCGATCCTTGGACTGAAGATACTTTTCCAAGTAGGACTCGGTCGACGGCCTCCAGAGGTTCCGTATCCTGTTGATCTCGTGTGCGATGACGCTGGGTCGCACGCGCGCATGAACTCTTATCGGTATCAGGCTGCGGCTACTATCGAATCCGCCGTGGTACACGGTATGGTAGGGCATGTGGATTACGGTCACGAGCCTTTTGTGAGCCACGTATGGCATGCGAGGAATGCTTCTCAACTAGAGGCACGATACTCTGCTTTACTAACACGTCGATCATCGACCGTCATCGGTCGCGTTACGTTCCCAGCAGCAGCAGCAGCAGCCAGCAGCAGCAGTGGCGTCAAGGCAGGCGTCAAGGCAGTTGGCAATTAGCGCGACAAAACATCCGTGCGATCCTCCAAAGCGTGCCTCGTGCTCTTTGCAGCGAGATCTTAAGCGTGCGCTCGATAACTCGACAGGTGGGAACGATGGCCGAAGCGAAGCTATTCGGATAGCGACCAGCGGAACCGTTGAAACGATGATTGCGGTCAGAACAGGGAGAGGGATGGCGGATAAAGCGCAGGTCGATGAGCATGAGCGGCGATCGCGAATTAGTCGGAAAAGGGTCGTTGCGGTTTCTAATTGATCGAAGCGATCGGCGCAAAGAGCAGTTTGTACAATGCGTTGCACGGCTTCCGCATCATCCCCACTTTCAAGCTTTTGCGGGAAATACACTTCATTCTTAAACGATAATTGTTTAAATGCTGCGAGACTGCGGCACCGGTTGCATAGGTCGCGACGCATTGTACAAAAAGAAACTTGGCTGTTTGCGTAAAGGTGAAAACACATTTAATATCGCTTCACGTGAAATCACATGCTGTCAGGTTGATGGTTCGTCTTGTATTAATAACGGAGCGTGAAACCTCAAACGATGCGACCTTGAATGACCTTCATAATTCAAAGATTCACCGTTTCATAAGGTAACAGCGCGCGATTTGACGTGTCGTGGCATTAAATTGTGTTTTCCACTTGAAAAACCGGCCGGTCGAAATCGACGATCACACGCTTGTTGCGTCCAGCGGTGTAGCAGTTTAGCGGTTTAGCGTTTTGCGTTTTGCGTTTTGCGGTTAATGGCGATGCCGAGCAAATTGCGGACGGTCTCGGTTTCAGTAGGCGAAAGAGTACCGTGTGCTTCGGTACTTACCTGGAGAACAGTGGAGAGCGGTAGGGTGATCGGTCGATCCTGCGGTCCGGTTTGTCGATCGTGTTTACAGAGAGACGATATTTTTGTGCGTTTAATCGATATTCGACGATATTGGGCGAAATCCGGCGGCGACAGGGGACGAGGAGTCACGTGGGAAGCAGAATAAATAGAAAGAAGAAGAACAACACCTGGTTAGTGAGTTTTGCAGAGATACCCAAAGACCGATCTTTCGGCATTTCTTACATTTTCCTCTCTTTATTCTTTTTCGTTTTTCTGCAATATCATGTATATACTATGTGACTTTCCGTGGATCGTCGATCGTCGATAGTCGATCGTATGATCGGTATGCCGAATGTACTCAATATTTCTCGATACAATATACATGCATGTGTATGTGTGTCTGTGCGAATGGATGCGCGGGTGTACGTGTGTTACATTCGTAGAACGATATACCGACTCGAGTTTGGCCAATTGTCGCGTTGTGTGTCTAACGAGATGACGAACAGTGGGTTAGTCACGGTTAGTTTCGGTACTCTCCTAGATCTGGATTATTCGGGCGGAGATATCTCTCTTAGGATCTACAAAGCGAGCGGTCGTGTTCTCACGGTGCATCTTCGGCTTCGTTGCGCTTTCCCTTTCCACGACTTTCGACCCGAAACCCTTTTGTCTTCGGTGTGGAATCGCACGATCACGACTGACCGTCACGCGCTCGCTCTTCTAATTCGCACTCTGACAACCTACAAATCTTTGCGCAACGAGAATCTTGTGCCTCCGAATCGAAAATCGGTACGGGAAAGCTGGATGTCGATTGTTTTTCCGCGCGCACCTGTTTCACAGAAAGATCCGTAGGCCAACGATAACACTCGGCACGCCGAACGAATACTCGAACACAGAACGTTCGGTCCGTAAAGCAGAAAACAATCCCACGCATACAATCCATAATCGGACAAAGGGAGGTAAAATTATAAAACGTGCTCTCCGCGGTGGATGCATCGAACAGGAAGGAGACGGTTAAAACTGTAACAATTAATTGGTTTCGCGTTTGACGGGAAAGGCGCTACGACTATCGTGCCGTTTAAGCGTTAAATATACTCGGCGATCATTTACGGCACCCGATTATAGTAGCGAGACTAACTTGAGAAAACCTCTAGATACATCTACGGGGTACAGTTTCGTTACAATGCGTGTCAAAGATACAGTACAGAGACAATTCGTATAAGAAACAACATTAACTCGAGCCTCGATCGTGTCTGCCGACGCTTCGCGTCGCAAAGAGGGAATACAAGTTTATTTAATTTCTGTTCCCTACGATTGACTTGTAAAGTTGTCATTTTGCATAAAGATCCGCAGTCCGGTTCTTCCGAGAAATTGTAAAAGACGAGGATGCTCTAATTTTAGACATAGAGAAAATCGTAGCGCATGGGAGCAACATCGTAGGACACGGTCCATTAAAATTCTAAATGCGACGAGCGCGCATAGATTCGCGGTCTAATTATAAAGGCCAATTAATCGAGCGTCGACAGACAAGAAGGGGGCGTGTACGTTTCGCCGACGTGGATGACCTCCAAGGATTTCGAAAACGATTCGCGCGATATTTCAACCCTCGACCGGTCGCGTGCCACATCTGTAAGAATATTTCATGGTTTCGAACAAATTAGTGTCCGACGAATGAATATTGACCGATCGCCGGTTGGTACGATGCCCGTTTTCGACTTGGCTACTCGGTTCTACACGTGATTAATACTTTATCTGCCGGAAGCCTATTAATAAAAGATTTTCAATAATTGTGCCACATCGAGAGGTTATTAGACTTATCGCCGATTTAATTTGCCGTTGAAGGGTCTATTAAAAGATCCTCTGGCATGGATCACAGATTTTAAAAAATGGCGAAACAGAGGCAGACAATGCGTTAACACGGCAAAGTAGAGTCCACGGGTCCGGTTGAAAATGAGATAACGTTAAATGTTGATTGGAGCGTGTCGGTTGGATCGATTGCAGTGTTCGGGAAGATGAGTTCGGTTGCATCTCCGATCGGCGAAACGAAAGCATCGCGGAGGCCAAGAACGGGGTCGGGTTGGGTCGGGTCGGGTCGGGTCGGGACACGTTTAGACGCGGTAGGAGAAATGGCGGTAACTGGTGCCGCCGGGCAAACGGCCGGAAGTGTGAGACTCGTACGAGGAATGATAGCCTCCAGGACCGCCGCCGGTCGATGTTCTAGACGACCTCTCGGTCGAGTACGATCCGTACGGTCCGCTCTCCCTCTTGACGACGCTCTCTTGGCTGTAGCTAGTCTTCTGCGGGCGTCGACTGTACGGATCCGTCGAAGAGGAGGAGTTCGACGAGCTGCTGTTGGTGTAGGAGTAGCTGTACTGCTCTTGGGCAGTCCTCAGCCCGGCTTCCGGATAGTCACGGACCACGTAATGCCGAGGAGTCTATAGATTCGGGTTACACAAGGTCAACAATTTGGAGATCAGGCTTCGACGGAGAACAAAACCCCCCGTTTCCATCCCTCTTTCCGTTCGCGCTTCGTAGCCTTTCCCTCCCCAGATAGCACCGGACATCCCTAGGACGTTCGCAAGACTTCAATTTCGTACCTTCTCGTCGACGCAAGACGTCCTCGGGACATCCTGCTTCCTACCGTATCGGGATGTCCTGAAACCGTACAGAACGTCTGGCCGATCGACGTACGTAGGATGTCTTTGTGCTATTTGGGCTAACCGCACGAAACGCGAACGTTCTACTCGAATTCTCGATTCAGTCTTCGCCGAAAGTATCGTTGGGAGCTTGGATGTTGGCACAGTTTCCGATCAGTCCTAAATATCAAGGTGTCGTCGACGTTTACAGAGACACATGGGAACCACCTCCCATATTTTCCCTGTATTTCAACTGCCGAGCTCGCAACGATTAGTCGATTCTGTTCTCCGTTGCGGAACAACGTGTACTGGAGAAGAGGACAACGTGTGTCACGGAACAATGGAACCGGCAGGGACGATAACACGCTAATCAGCGAACGCTGCATCGACGGATCGGTCCCGACAAATCTTTAGTGGCGCCAAGAAACTACAGAAAAACGGCACGAACTTTCCGGACAACCGAATAATTCGAACCTTGTTTATCGCCAGTCGATATTCGAGTTTCGTTTTCGAACGGAAAATCCGGACCGATCGTCGGTGGAGGACTGCGTTCGAGGAAAGGGTGGAACGAGAACGAGTTGAGTAGAGTTACACAGAAACAGTGGATCGGTGGATCGGTGGATCGTCGGCCGTACCGGTTGTTAGAACGGGGAGAAAATAGTGTATCGGTAAGGTGTGTATCGCGATATCTATCTGTAGACACACAACGTGCGGGCCAATTATAAACGCGGAGCGGTACGCGTATGCATTAATAATGTCTCCTTGTCGAGATATTCAGGACGCTCTCGGAGTGTAACGTTGAGCAACTGAACTCGCCCTTGCCAAGAAACACATGGATTACATTGCGCGATCTGCCTATGTCGTATATTAGTGTTCTTTGCTCGTGTGTCGACGCCGACGTCGCGGGCTCTCTCGGTGTCTCGTTTCGGCGGCAGCCTACTCCCAACCAGAAACCTTTTGCCCCGAAGTCTCATCTACATTCCGCCTCTGTCTTTGCGTTAATCTTCGCGAGTACCTACTCGTCTTCCGACTATCGTTGTCGCATTCGCGTTTACCCGTCCCGTGTCTCGGTTACCAGCGACGCAGCCTAAAACGCAACAACTTTGTTCGAACCGGGCCCACAACGCGTTCGGCTTTTCCGAGAAGCCGGAAGGATTGGTGAAACGAACTTCGGAAAATTCTAATCGGTCGGAACCGCGAAGAGTACAGAGCGTGTATACCGAAGATCGTGGTACAGCCGGTCGAGTGGTGGATTCTACGTGCAAACATAAGTCGAAAAAGAGGAATATCATTTTTTCATTTGACGCTTCGTTTTCGAGAAAATCGAGTTTAAAGACGACGCGTCGGGTTTCAAGTAGAATCGGTAGGTCATGATCAGACGCATCCGATGCGATTCAGCCCATTCCTGTCTGAATTTTCAAACACGATTTTTACTCGAAAACAAAGCGTGAAACGAAAAAATATTATTCCTTTGCGTGGCCTGTAGAATCCCCGATCGGCCGCGTGCGCCACGATTTCGGAAACATCCTGTGTGCGTATATATATATAGCAAAGGAGAGAGAGATAGTCGAAGCACGATTATAATAGTACTCGCGTCGTCGGCGCAACGCGGCCTGTCCGCGCGTTTGTTTCAGGAATGGGATCAGTAAACGCACCATTGAAAGTCGAAGAACTTTATTTATTCGTCGCGTGTACAAAGATAACTGAAAATAAACGGACGTCGAACGAGCAGCGCTCGTCCGACATTCGGGATAGATAGGCATTGCAAGGGAGCAACGCGTGCTAAGGAGGGACGAACGGTTTACGCGTGAAAGAAAACGTTCGTGCATCGGTGTGGTAAGAAGAAGCCTAAAGAGCTAGAAAAAGGCGACCATTGTGCGACTTCTAGCTACCAAGCGAATCCCCCAATCTTCCAAAATAGTTGTTCCGTGAGACGAAGCACAGTCGAAGGAAGCTCCTCCAAAGTCTCGGTCGTACATCGAAAAATTCTGTCCCGCCGATTGTTGTCCCGAGAGACTTAGGTTCGCCGGGGGGCGGGGCAGGGCTTATTGGCGAAACGCCTCTAAAATCGGTACCAAGTAGGCGTGTGGAGGGCCATGAGTATTCTGGTGCGGCCGCTTGCGGGCGTGTGGGCGTGTCTCGTGGCTCCCGGCTGCCTGGAGAGCACGCCCTTTTCGAAAACATGGCCCTTGGTGGCCAGCTCCGTGGCCGCGTCCAGGCTGACCTTCGAAACGGCCCCGCCCTGAACCAGTTGTCGCTTGTGCTCCTCTTTGGCGACGTTCTTGCCGCGCACCACGCCCTCCTGGTCCTTCAGGGTGACGTACTGATAGAACTCTTTCTTCGGATCCTGCTTCTTGCGACCCCAAACGGTGAACGGGTCCGGTACCAGGGACGGCCGCGGAACGAACGGTACCTTCTCCCACGGGAAGTAGTCCTGTTTCTGTAAATGTGATCGGTTCGGAACGCTCTTTTCGCCGCTTTCCTCTCTCGCATCTTCTTCCCCCTTCTCGACCCTCGACCGAGCTCCCCGACGCTCCTTTTCGACGCCTTCACTTCCACACCGATCCTCTCCTACCTATTCTCCTTCTCTCTGCTACAGGTTTTGCATTCGAAATTCACCCTTTCGTAGATCGTATTCACCTTTTTACTTCCGAGAATAAATTCTATTCGATTACGATCACTTAAAGGAAACAAATTTCTAGGACAACTTGATTCGCAGACGGGTGAATTCGGTTCGCAGAATGCCGTATACGATCCGCAAAAGGGTGGACTTGCAATGCGAAACCTGCATCGAGCTCGTTTTGCCCGTGAACAACACGCTCGGTCCTCGCTCTTCAAGGACATCTTCCGAGGATGTCCCTGATATTGGGGGAGGTCGAGGGTACTGATTTTGACTCTCCGTGAGAGGTGGTACAATTCCGCCGATGCACACTGAGGGGCCGTTTTCATGGGAAGTATGTAGGTGAATCGCTCCGAGTGCGAACGGTCGATAAAACGATAAATTGACATAACTTCCGCACTCTACCATCGTACCATAGACAGGTGATCGGTTTTCAAACTGTGATTCCCGCATCCGGCCGTGACGCGGCCGATTCGAGCTTCTCGATCCAAGACCAGAAAAAGTCTGGATATATCGGTTTCTGTTTTCTCGCGTGTAAAAATAGCCCGTATCGTGGGGCGTGAATGGTGCAGGAGGTCCGCGTCCGAGGTTCGCCCCCGTGCATTCTCCGAACCCGTAGGTCGACGAAATCTCGCGGCAACCCTCTTTCTCGCGTCTTTCCACAAATATCGTTGTATCGGCGAATTCCCTTGCGACGCGGCACGGCGCGGCGCGGTGCGGCGCGGAGCGGGCGGCGCGGACAGCGTGATTCATTTCCCTAGAATACCGCTGGTTTCTGGCCTCCTCCTCTTCCGGTGGATTCTTTGGCTTTTCGCGCGGTTGTTCTCCGTGCAGAACAGATTATCCTTCGAAAATATCGTGTCGAAAGAGCGCGGTTATTTCGTGATCCTTCTCGTGTGGGTAGAATCGTAGCAGCGGCCAAACATACAGAGATACACCGGTATGTCGAGATCTAATTATAGCCCCGGGGAATCGAGAACTCTCTTTCTCTCCTTCGTTGGATGAGCGATATTTAATAAGACCGTTCGAGTTACATCGTCGTGTCGGCGTGGACTATTTCGAGCGGAATCGAGCAACGACTATGAAACGTTCGCCGTGGCCGAACCGAATCGAACCGAAAACAAGCGAACCGTTCGCTGTTTTTTTCCCCCGCGATTGCTACGCGTAACAAGCATATTACCATGTACGCCTAGCAGTAATCACGGAAAATATGACATATGAATTTCCGTGAGTAATTCTGGGCTGCCCGGTGGTGGGAGCGGACGTCGCTGGTAACTCGTCAGCCTAAATTAGGACAGAGTAACGCAACACCGGCTCCAACCGATCCCCTCTACCGAAACGGGGAAAGACGGGAAAATTCTGAATAACGAACAGGGTCGCGTCGAGCGGTGTCGCTACGATTTCTCCCGTTGTTCCCGTGTCGATTCAACAACCACGGTCATTGAAATGGTTCGTTCGTGGCACTCGAACTCGAACTCGAACTCAAAGACGGAGGCCTCGACGAGAAATCTTCCGGGGCATAGTTAGGATCACTGAGAGGGGCGGCGGCGGGAGGCCCAGGTATTCGGGTCGGCTTTCAGCTGCCGCGCCCATTGATTCGCGATCGACAATGGAGCGAGAAGGAGACGTCGCTGCCAAAAATCTTCGACCGAAAGATTAGCGAAGCTCCGGGGCCGAACGACCGTCGGATTCTCCGCGAAACGAAGAATCGAACGCAGATTTTCCTGTCGGAAGGGCCGAGAGTGTTCGCCGGGTCGTACCGCGGCTAAGTTTAACGCAACCGAGTCCCGGAAAATGGCTGCAACGCTATGAATAGTCTTCCCTCCGACTCCTTTGCTCTCGCGATCACTATTTATAACAATTTTCCGATTTCCGACCAGCAGAAACAGGCTTCGGAGAGGCCTCTGGCTTCTCTCGCGCTTAGGCTCGTCGAGAATCTCTATCGCGCTCTCGATCGAGTCGACGCGACGGTCAAACGTCAGAATGCATTGACACATGAAACACTATGTACCGGCACAGCTGCCAAACGCCCGCGTTATCACGGGCTACAGGCCTGTACCTGTCCCTGTCCCTGTGCACGCACACGAGTACAAAACGGGTTGAAAGACGGACAACAGAGGGGATGCTCTAGACCGGTGGTCTTCAAACTCGAAATTCTAAGAAATCTTAAGAAACGGGAAACCGATAGACATTGCTTTCCCCCTCCGATGGCTCCCATAATCCAGAAATGGATCCACGTTTTTCAATTCTTTTAATCTTCCTATTTTTTCGCATTGCATAGTTTTTTTCTTTTTTTCTTTTTTTTTTGTCATTAACCCATCAAATTCGCAGTCTAATAATCAGTTTTATGATTCCGCAAATATTAGACTGCGAATTTCATGCGTTTTAACTGAACTTGTGTTTCTTCGAGATCATTGTGCACAAAGATCCGCAGTCTAGTTATCAAGCTGCGCGGTGTTCGCAGAATACAGAAATAGACCGGTGCGTCGAAGAAGCAAGCATTACAAGTTAGCAATCAAGTTAACAACGATCTTTTCGATGATTTTTCGATGCAGAAGTTTCGGCAAAGTTTGAAGACCACTGCTCTACAAAACAGATCATACAACGGGTGCGTTCCGTCCCTCCACACGGACGGATAACTCGTATCAGAGCTTGTTTCGACGTATAGTTGCGGTGTCAGATCCGTAAACTGGAAGTTGCAACGGTGCGGTTACACATACGAGTTTTCTAGAAAACTGTTAATCACGTACGGTAACCGTGCGATGCGTATGCGCGAGTATAGAGTAGACTGTGACGGTGTGAATCGTTTCGGTAAATAATCTCGTTTCTTTTTTTCCGCTCTTTCCGAAATGGACTTTCGTAGAGGAGACACCGGGGGAGACAGCTTGTTCCGAGGTCGGGTGTGTGTCAAAACGGCGACAGTAATGGCGACAACGGTAGCAGAGCAACAAGTAATACAGTGGTCGGAATACAGTGTGGAAGTAGAGACTTCGAAATGCATCGAACTCGATCCCAGCCGACAGTGACAACGATCCGCTTTCGATCGAACTCGAACTCGAAGCGTGTGCGTGCGACTGTGTGCGGCTGTCGTCGATCGATTTCGCGAACGAACGCGGCTGGTGATCGAGGCTTGTCAAGTCCCTTTTTCATTTTCTTCGATCACCGGAGAGCCAACGTTTCGCCGTTCGACAACATTTCAGAAAACGTAACAACACACACGGTGTGACAGCGCTTGGAGAAGAGAAAAATATCGAAAGCAATCTCAAAATCTGAAGCGTGTGCTTAACGGGACAGTGCTGTTCTCAAAAAATTAAAGAAAAAAACATTTATTTATTTATTTTTTCTTTTTGTTTTTTTTTTTAGAAAAAACTGACAGAAAAAGAACCAGAAAAGAAATAGAAAAACAAAGAACGATCGAGCGAACGAAACGTTGATGTCCCGGATCGGGTAGAGAGTCGTGATCGGGGGGTGGGGTGGGAGGTGGTAGTAACTTCGGTTAAAGTGTTTCCGTGTCACACGGGGCTCTTACTCGACGTTAGTGCCATCCAACAAAACATTATTAAGACATACTTCATCCCGCTCTTTCGGCAAATCCCGAGAACGTTGATACTGACCGTGACGCTGTAGGACGAGACGTAGGGCCTCGTGTAGGGCCGCCGGGTCGTGTAGAAGTCGCTCTCGTAAACCATTTTGCCTGTCGGTGCTCTTTCTCGTCTCTGTTCGTTCTTCTGCTCGATTGAAAAATTCGCTCGTTCGTCGGTGATCGGGTTGATTTGCTTGTGATTATTGGGTGTGATCGGGTGAGATTAGACGATTGCGGTGTTGCTCTAATTGGTGTAGCGGTAACAACACAACGTGCGCACCAGGGTGAAAGATCCGCTACTGCGGCCGCGGTGAAGGTTCGTACGGTTCTGTTCGTACGGTCTCCTTCTGCTCTTGTTCGACTTTTACCGCGATCGCTTCTCGCCCCACCTCGATCCGTCTCTTTTCGTTACGGGCCAAGAGAGAGAGAGAGAGAGAGAGAGAGAGAGAAAGGGAGAGGGAGGACCAGCTTGCGTCTGCAAGCTCCGGTTTGCCGTGATCCTCCACCGAGAGCAGAGACACCTCGCAGAGCATCGTCACCCCGATTGCATCACCTTCGACGCGCAACGCGGCCTGATGCATCGAAAGAAATAGAATCGTGTTAAGGTTGCCGCTGGCCGCCCTCTTTCATCGACTTCCCACGATCCTCACCTTTTGATTCACGGTCCCTTCTGTGTTTCTCGATCGTCGAGGACCCTTGCAGACGCGTGTCTTCGCCGCGTCGCTTCATCGTCCGTCTCAACTCCTCCATTTTTCTGCATATTCTGTGCGCCAGTTTAACCACCTTCTCGATCTTCACGGTTACAATAATTCTAGAAAATCATCTGCATTGCGCTAGACTAAAGTACAAGACACTTCGTGTATTTGTACGTTTTACATATTTGAAAGAGCAGCCGTTGCGCATTTTATACGTCCATCTTTCGTATACTATTTTCAGAATGCGTATACGAAAGCATACAGTTGCTCGTGAAAACATTCGAAGATGCTTTAACACGTTGACAGCCATGTCACTCGTATGTGGCTGACGGAATCCATTTGTACAGGTTTTAAAACGAAGGTTTACGTTAATATATTCGTCGTACCAAATTTTATTAGGATTTACTTCGCACATCAAAGTGACTAACATTCGTGATTAGTAGACCCCGTTTGAAATAGCAAGCGGTTATTTATAAGAGAAACAATCATCCGTTTACGGTTTCGCCGCGTTCGCTGCACAGCTTGACGAATTCGCAACCTCGTTTCGGCACCCCGTCTCTCGCTCCTTTTTTATTTTTGTAAAACGATACACCATATCGTTTCAATGGCGGCGAACCGTGTCAAGGTGCTGGAAGAAGTCATCGAGTACGAACGCGCTCGAAAGAAAACGATCGCGAGCTGCGATTGGCTTTTATTTTAGCAACGGATGTTCGGCTCGCCGTGACCTTCGCGGCGACTCCATGCACCGATACACCCCCTTAAAATCGTGCTATAAAGTATTATAATTATAAACGTACCTCTTGTACGTGGCTATACGAGACATAGCGCAAGTTTGAGCTGTTTTCGTCAACGACACCGCCAACGTCAGCATTGTTTATTTCAAATGGTATAACGGTAGACCGGATTGTCCCTACTGACGTTCGTTCCGCAACGGATATGTCAGACTGGCAGCTCTCCAGCGGTTTAGGCTAAATTCTTCGGTTGGAACCGATTCTGCTGCTTCTTTCTTGCAAAAACATTAATGAACCCCTAGATTTCCGGGGTGGGAGAACCCGATGCTCCCGAGACTGCTCATTTATCCCTGCCCCATTGGGATTTAAGTGTCGTTAGAAACTGATCGTTTGGATCGTCAAAGGAGAGCTTGTCCGCGAGTCCACCAAAGTAAATTCGTCTCCTTAATCGAGGACAATTGTTGCTCCGGAGGTGGTTACGCGAACGTTCGAAATTCAATAGCCACAGAGCACGGAATACTCGATGCTCGAGAAAAGTTTTGATTCGTTCGGAAGAACAGCGACAATAATTCGAACAGATATTTTTGTAGCCTGCCAAGTCGAAGGCTATAAATCTTATGGAACCGGACCGGGATCTATTCACGTCGTTCGGAGCTGTAATAAGGAACGATGGGCTATTAGAAATACATAGATTCGCCTTCCAATATATTATTGGTTTGCATATCACGACCCTGCGAAGATAACGCGTGGAAATGCAGCCAAACATTAACGAGAGCAGATCATCCCTCTAAACGCAATTGAAAGCGAGTAAAAATCCATTTAGCAAGGATATTTACACTGTAATGGACGTAAAGTTTTCATAATGAATCCGATTAATTCGTACAAATAGACAATAATTTAGGCTCTTCTTCTTTCAGGCTCCACGCTCGGTCCCCAAAACTATGTGTTCAGGTAAAGCACTACAGAACCCTAAACTACGAACCTACGCCTGGCAAGGTTACCATAGAAATGTATAGAATCGAATGGAAACGAGTAATGTCAGAGACAAAAAACAAGTAAGAAGTGTTGAACGAATCAATGTATCTGTGTAAATATCAAAGAGGAATCTTTTCGCGCTAATTTTTCGATTCTTTCAAAATTGCCTGGAGAAGACGCGACCGTCGGTCGGTAATGCAGGCGCGACTCGAGTCCGCACGCTTCGGGCTGTTATCGTCGACAGCGTGCGAAAGTTGTGGTACATGACGACTTTCCCTGCAAGTTTGCTCGAGCCGTTCTCGGGACGACAAAAGTTTCGTTATCGAAAATATGCACGATTAGATCGTCGGCGGCCGAAGGAGAAGCGTCGCGTTTTCATGAGAAGCGTTCGACGTTCGATCAACGTGACTCGTTCGGAAAGACGGGCAGCGCACATGTTACGAATCACAGCTGTCATTCCGGGAGAGTAAACAGAAACAGAGGTTCTCGTCCTCGGATTGCTCGAGACACGACAATGTCCGTAACCGAGGAACGGATTCAAGAATTGAACAAACGATTCTTGGATTTCATGAGCAAAAACGAGAATGTGGAGCCGGCGACCAAAGAAATTTACGACGATCTCCTCGACGAAGTCCTGATGGGGTTTGTTTTCGACGTGCATCGTACCACGAAAACTGGCAGTTCCGATGTCGAGGAGGGCATACCCGACGACGAATCCTATGCTATCGTAGGTGAGTAAATCGAACGGGTATTTCTCGATGGTGTTGTTCGCCAGAGTACCGTTGCTCAGGTTATGTTCGTTTATTCTAGATTCCCCGGGGCTGGACGTGTTTGGACAGCACCCTGTCAAAAAGTCCCAAGAATGCAACTGCCCGAATTGCGACAGGGGAGTCGCGGCTTGTCGCTTCGCGACGCATTTGGAAAAGTGCATGGGAATGGGACGGAACAGCTCGCGAATCGCGTCGAGACGTATAGCGAACAATTCGAAGGATCTCAGTAATTTCGGTGGCGTGATAAGCGACGACGACGACGACGTGGACTGGAGTTTGAACAACGACAAACGCAAGCGTAGGAAAGACCGTAACGGTATTAAACGGACGAAGCAGCAGAAGAATAATCAAAGAAACGGGGAGAACGTGAACGAGCACGTGCACAGTAGCAACGAGAATTCCCCGTCCAACTACGAGAACATGTCCTTGGAAGACAAAAGGATTCTATTGACTCAGATCTGTGGAGTGATATCGGAGCACACTAAGAAATTGTGCACAAGGTCTATGCGTTGCCCGCAACACACCGAGGATCAGAGGAAAGAAATGAGGGCCAACTTAGAATCTGGAAGTAACGCTCAAACCGGTCAGGATAATCTTCACGTAGACGTAGATACCTACGAGGAAAACGATGGACAAAATCTAAGAGAAGCTCTGGCACGTTGGGATCGAGAAGGCTCCAGCCACTCGAGTCCCGCGGACTCTACGTCTACTACGTCCACGTCTTCGATCAGTAGGAAACGAGAAACAAAGACCAAAGGCAAAGGCAAAGGATCGAAGCGTGACCGTGGATCACCCATCTCTCAAGGCGACTAAAGTGAATAGTGTATTTTATTTATTTTTTAACCATGTAAACCGACTAACGGAAGAAGTTATCTAATAATAATGTTCCTATGCTTGTACAAAGCTTCCAAAATACATTGTTCAACCCCAAATGTAGCCAAACCGGTAATACCTTTCCGAATTCGTTTTTCATTGTTGTACGATAAACAGGATTAACAGTTTTGCAGTACCTTCGCATTGCGATCGAAGAGTATCTATAGAGCAAAATACAGAAAAACCGTGAAAATTCCAATGAAACCATTTTCTTAATATTACGATACTTTTTCTGGGTATTTGGTACACGATGTCACAGTCGAGATCCTCGTCTGTGCTTGAACGTTCAAACATTCTTACGAGTGCGCATTTTAAATTTCATTAATTTCTGCGCAATTTTCTAACTCATGTTTCTACGCACCTTTTTCGCAAAATTTAAATACATTTATTTCTGTTCTAACTTGCATCATTTCTGACGCGAAACGTGAAAATGTTTGTTTCTGTACTCTATTTATCTTCTCCGAACTCTATTTGTACTTATTATACCAAAACAAAAAACATGTAGCAGAGAGGAATTCCTCTCAGATCATAGGAATTTGGTTTAAGGTTCTCGTGGATCTAGTTGCAACACTTATCGTTCGTCAGAGTAGAGGGCGTCAGAAATCTAGTTGTTGTTAACGATGTCGGTATTTCAGATCGTGAGACACGAAACCCCATACGGTGATTGGTCTACTCCTATACTTCGTCTGTAGTCTATGCTTGTACAGAGAGGACGACAGTGGCGCCACTTGTGGCTAAATCCGAATACTTGTTTTACTTGTTTGGTTCTCGAGTCGACCGCTAGGTAACGCTGAACGTCAATTACTGATCGACGCGCAATCCACGTTAAATGAAACATTTGTATTTTATTTTAACACAATCATTTTATGTAGGAATCAAAAATGAATAAATAAAGGCAGTGTAATGAAAAGACGTATCTGCGTATTCAATTATCGAACCCTCAATTTTTCCCGAATGCCCTACTTGTCGTTGAGTTATACTACTGAATTTCGAAATTTTTTCGAATTTTCATACCACCTCTCTTCATAGTCTCCTAATATGTATGTCTTGTCATTGACTTATACTACTGTATTTCGTGCCACCTCCTTTAATATCATATTCTCCTAATACAAAGTTCGATTTTTCGGCACTTTCGGAAATTACGTATTTTTCTGATTTCTACTGGGAGAACATAATAGTATAAAAGGTGGCACCAAACTTTTACTATCATACTCTCTTAATACAACGCTTAATTTTCTCTAATTTCAAAAATGTTGCTGTCCCCGAATTTTGCAAAGACATTAATTTAATTCTAATATCGAATATTCACGCCCAGGGTGGACAAAGGAGAACAAAAGTTGGACCGTGACCGGGAGCAACCGGTCGGGCCAAGGGGGCGTAAGCCTTCGGATCGGGCCAGTTAAATGCCAAACCTGGTCTATACGCAATGTAAACAGAGTTTATTTATAAAAGTATACACATGTATCAGAAAATCAAACAGCACAAAGGTAAAAAAAAAATTGAACGGCGATGATCGATATATGATTATTCAATTGCCTCCATGGTTTGTGCATTTGAGACGTACGTAGACGTATGTAAAAGATAATATAAATATTGTTGAGTAGTTTCGATAAAATTGTTTCGTCGATAGAAAAACTGTACAATGAATATTTTGAAATCTTGCTAGATATAAAGTACGATGATCAATCGGCTCTTACTGGAACTCTCGTATGTACAGTGGAACTCTTTTGGTAAATGTATACTTGTGCTAAGATTGCGATATCGATGATGACTTGAAGAATGCCACACACTTCGAATTGAATTGGAGCTTCTTTTATAAAGAAATAACAAGTTTTAAATGCATCGCCTAGCGTCCACATAGTAACCATGATTATACTGAAATCAAAATAAAATGAATTAGATCCGTCACGATTCCTTTCGATTGTCCCGTATCACGAATAGATTTACTCTGCCTTACCTCATGCCACTAGTTGACTTATTTACAAAATTACGAAGAAATTGGGGTACTCCCAGCATAGCTTCTGTTAATACCGCGAGCAATCCCATAAATTCAACGAATATCGGTACATCTACTAATAGATATGTCAGAACTCCTACCACCGCGGCGAATAGCAGCATAAAATCCAAATATGATTGAAAATCTGTCCATTTCCAAAAAAAATTTGCATCTAAATCTATTTAAATTGAAGTTTAAAATAGTTCGTAAATACTACAATAATGGTAAATAAAGTGGTATTAAGATTAAAACTTTTGATTATTCTTATAATGTGAAACTTACCGGCGAATACGTGTTCTCTGGTCTTTATTATCTGATTCCTATTTTGTACGCTAACACAGAGTTTAATCATAATGAACATGGTAACGATCATAAATATACTTTGCAATAAAAGGGGGATTTCATAGTGTTTTCCAAACCTGTGAACAAAATATGTGACCTGTTATTCATTGTTTCAGAGTATCATTGTTACCGTAATACAATGGCCATTTGTTTGTCGACTCGACAGAAAAATACAAACCAAAAAAAGATTCGTAGAGTATTGGCTATCAGTAGCGTGAGACATACATAAAGGGAAAACCCTTCTGCGTCTTCCCTTCTTTTAATTTCTCTATACTGTGGTATGTATGGTATAATACCACCGAATATAATTGCTCCAGAAGCAAGCCAGTTGGCTAGGTCTTTAACGGTCAACTCCCCGTAAACATTATTCATTTTAGTGGAATGTTTCTTTTACCTACGTAACATTTCACTATCTACAACTTATCACATGTGTGGCAATTTAGGTTATACCACCAATATATTTTACTGTCATATCAGCAGCGGATCGGTTAGATTAAACAAGCCTATCACGATTATTCGAACTCTGGCAAACCCCATCGCGAAGACTTACTTTGAAAACAAAAATGATTCACTTGTCTAACGTCATCTCTTGATTCAACCTTCATTCTTGTTAACAATGCACAACAATTAACATACTGCGGCAGTAAACAGACATATATGTATGTATACGCACCCTCGAAATCCAAACAAAGATAGATAGATAAATATACATATATATATATATGCATACGTACACCCAGACGCAATTTCGAAACCTTATCTAAAGTAATAAACATAACATGAATATTTAATGGCCGACTGTAAGTAAAGAAAAAAAAACAGCTCCATACATTTATCGTAAGAAATTGAAACTTCGTAATCGATACAAAGATAAATTATTATTTAATCATTGTTTATTAACCGAAGGTGGCAAGACAAATCAATAACCAAAACTTTATTCGAACAGTCGTTTATTCGTCTGTACATCAATGAAATGAAATTTATAATAAATATATGAAAAAAAAAAAAAAATATATATATATATAGTTGTCGGAAGAAGAAAATTATGACAACGATATACTTTTCACCCAACACGTTGAATAAGAAATGTAGTTAGAACTGATTGTGAGTCGAGTTACTTAGCAACTGAAAGTAAAACAATTTCCAGCAGGTGCACATATTCACTGTGAAGTATGGTTGTCGGACAGAAATAACACGAACTCTTTCACGTATCGGTCGTCAAAATTCACAGTGGCTGCAGTATTAATTGTTCTCGGGTTTGCGCCGATTTAGTATGAAATAAAGCAATAGAGACTTGGCAACTGAAAGAGAAACGCAGTGAAGAAACTACCCCAAAATGACGAAATGGAATAGAAGCGAAACCAGTCTGAAAAGTAGTGGTACGAATGTAATAAGGATGTAGAAGATGTAATGCAAAAGACACACACGCACACGGGGTAACCTGCAAATTTATAATACAATCTGTATCATTTCGAATCTAGCGTACAATCATAATGGGCAAAACTATTTCGAGCAACTGACAACGTACAACTCGATGAGCTCCCACTTACGACGCATTTTACTGGCAAAATGTGTCATCGATTCGAGAAACAAAAACTTTGTGACCAAAAGAAAGCAAATCGAAGATAAGCCGCATTTCATGAAGAGGAAGATCACGGATGATCTGATCGATCGATTAGCGTACGACACTTTGCATCATCCAGCGGTAAATTAATCATATTACAGTAATTACAGTAATCGTACGTTCGATACGCGCAAATCTTCGTGCGGTATCATTCACGGCAATTTTTAAGTAATCTCAAGTCGTCTACCCATAATTTTCTTTGTTGTTGAACAAGACCTTCGTCTTGTGTAGTCTTGAAAAGGCTTCGTTGATAGAAGAAAAGCCTTTTCCAGGCTTGTTTGCGTTATCGAATTCTACCGTAGCGTCTAACGAGTATGTGCGTTTCGATTGATAAACAGGATGTTGTGCAAATGCATTACGATTCAAGATATTCGTGCCACGACGAGGACCAAAGGTACTTTCCCGATTGCTATGATCATGGTTCGATTTATTCACGGTCGAATCTACTGCACGATCATGTAATTTGTTCAAGATCTCCAGCATTCAAACCGAATAAGTACGCGATGACTCAAAACGGCAATAACGGCATGGACGAACATTCGATGCGGACCATTTTGAAAGATCAAGATACGAGGGGCGGGTGAGAGGCAAGCGTACATTTTGTTCATAATATTATATTAATTTCGTTCAATTATATACAGATACACCGAGGATTCGATATTTTATGAAAGAATTTCCGATGTTCGAGCAACAAGAAATGATCCTGTTTCGGCGAAATGTGACGAGAATTGCAAAGCGGTCCGCGAAAAGGACAATCCGACCGAAACCCAGCCAAATTCCGCAAAACGGGAAGAAGCGAAATATGTGAATTTTATATATGAAATTACGCGCGAAATATTGCACAATCATTTCTATACCGATGATCAGTTGCGAGAGGTATTCAAGAGGCATATAGAAAGAAACACAGAACATCTGAACGTGGTCAGACTGGCAACTCAATTTTTATTATTTCAATCAGAGTCGTACAATAAATATAAACTTTCTTCCTTTTCTAAAAACTTTTATTGATTGCAATTTAATCTGATCCGATCGATTGAATTCAAAAATCGGATTCGACGAAAGTTATTTTGTTGTAGAGACTTTGATTTAAATGAAATATGTCGAATTATTCGTGGAAACTAACGTGTTGTCCAATCCTGTACAGAATAGAATGATGTTCGAAATTTATCAATTGAAAACCGCGTTGAACGTCATGGACGATTTGGATGACGATGATGTCGATGTTCAGCCTCGACCGCCGACACCGCCCAAAGTCCTAGACGAGAATAAAGTTATGGAAAAATTAAAGTCATTTGATGCTGAGCAAAACAACAAACGGCGTCAATCGACAGTTAGCAATAAATCGGTAGTATTAGTCGATGCGAATCCTGAATTGATGCTAACCGAGCGAGATGTACTTACATCGCTGATAGAATCCGATATCAAGCCGAACGATGCTCAGAAAATCTATAGAAGGCTGTTTAGTAGAAGCAAAGAATTTACTCACGGATTTCCAGACGTGGTACCGTCGATGAATTTTTTATGACTGAATAGCTTGCGTCATCAGCATAATCGTTCGAAATTAGCAAACTTAATTGTTCAGGTGTACACGAGAACGTCACGATCGAGCGAAAGCGATGTGAGAAGCGGAAGCGGTTCGCTTGATCCTACGCCACAGGAATTCAAAGATTCCGATAAAGCAAAAGAACGAGAAAAAAGCTCAACAACGCAGGATCTTATAATACAAGAAGACAAAGACGTGCAAGTTTAAATGTTCGTCTCGCGATACAAAATTATAAAGAAAATTGGAGCTTCCAAGGCAGAACCTGGTGGAAAGATAAAGCTGCCAGAAAAATATTGATTTTATTTGTTATAGTTCCCTTTTGATACAAATAAGTTCTGCTATCGTTTTTACATCATCAGTTCTTCATCATGTTTGTACACGACAGTATCAACAGAGACAAAATATTTCGAGGAAAAATACAGATTGTGGGTACATATTATAATTGCAATATATACGCGATTCGTTTAAACAATGTATATATACTATATACTATATATATATATATATAATATATATATATTGAACGTATATATTACAATTGTGAGCGTATGTTTACAGATTTTTATAGTACAGTTACCTCGAACATTGCGTAGGTAGATGCTGTTGTGTTTGTGTGTGCGTTGTATGTTACACAAAAGTACAAATAACATATAAAGCTAAAGCGGATGTCCTTCGTTGATAGACATCCGTCTCTTAGTATATGTATAGATCGAAATGGACTAATACACTTTGTACCTAAATTGTACTCTTTTCACTTACAACAAATTATATGATTACGTGAAAAATAAAATACGTTTTTTTACAAAAGCGAATCAATTACAGGAGGAAAGACAAAACAAAACATTGCTCGTTCCTATAAAATTGCAGTTATACTCTCGCACGAATGATCCCCCCTCCCCCCTCTAAAAAAAAGAAATAATAATAAAAAGCTGCAGTTAATTTTCTCAGCAGTAACATATAACTAAAAAAAAAAAAATATCGTGTAAAAATAGACATTGTCTCTTCGTTCATATGTAATATCACTAATCGCTCGTTACTTTGCAGTCCATACTTTTACTTTGTTCTGTGTAGTAGCAAAACAGACACTTTATAAAAAAAAAAGTGTCTGTATTGTTTTCGTAACGTGTGTAATAAATTATATATTGTTATAGTTAACTGTAATAAACAGTCCATAATAGAAAAGAATCGTTTTCGGAGTTTCCGTGAATCGAATCCATTTCCTGGATTCAAAAATTGAATTTGGAATTTCGAAAGAAATATTTCATTCCTATAGTCTGTTTTTCGAGAGAAGAGATACACACATTGATGGTCATCATAGTTGACCACTAAACACCTAACTCTTCGATTGCAAAAGCGAGTGGATAACTACTATGAACATCCGTGTAACTCAAATCTCTTTTTCTCCGACCAGCAGTTTCTAACATAACTATAATATTCTAAAAAAAAAAAAAAAGAAACCAAAAAATATATATTTTCGTTTCCTCATCAGCTGCCGTCTGACGCGTTCGAGGAAGAGTCCTGAAGTTCCGGCGCGTCGGGACCTCTGTTTAAAATATTCAAGAGATCTGTTATATGAGTAATGGTAAAATCTGGTTGTGGATCCTCTTCTAACAATCGCGGTTTATCCGAGATTGGAATCCAAATTGTACATCCGAAGCCCGCCTTTTTCCCACCTAAGTAAAAATAATAAATTCCTTAGCGATATTCGAATTATAAAATTGGATAAGAAAGATTTCATCAAAGAATAAATACCTAGAATATCAGTTTCTAATTTATCGCCGACCATGACGCATTTCTCTGGTTTAACATTTAAAAGTCGGCAAGCTTTCGTAAATATTGGTCTCTCTGGTTTCTCGTAGGGTAAATCACCGGATACCAAGATAACATGGAAATATTGTTCCAATGATAATTTCTGTATCTTTTCCCATTGTGCGTTGGAAGGACCATTCGTGATCAGTCCTAGACGGTATTTTATCCTGAGCTGTCTCAGCATTAAAATTGTATCCGAGGATAGCGCTAAATAATAATATCGTAGATACAACCATCTTTCGTAAACTCTGCTCGCTAAGTAAGAGTACTTCTCGCCGAGTGCTTTACTCCATAAGCTTATGCGCCAAGTATCCAACGTGTAAACCATATTGTCAGGGCACTTTCTAAACAGTTTCAAATATAACGTTGTAATCTTGACAGATACATCTTCAGGTATGCCATACTCTTCTGTTAGTTCCTCAGTCAACTGTAGATAAATTTAGAATAGTTCCTGTTAGATGCCTGTTCACCTCGGAAGATATTTCGAGCGATATTACAAGAAAATGATAAACAAAATACAAAGTACATACTAAGTATGAGCATAAGTATATATATATATGTATAAGTAAGAAAAGTATTGAATGTGGAGTTGACTCGAATGACTTAACCAAAGGTCTGGGGAAAGAAGAGGATACAAATGATCAGCTAGGAGATTAGGTCACTTAATTCAGTTTTGGATGATTACCTAGAAAATGCATTGATTCATTGAAATACTCGAGCCGATTAGTGGACACTCGAAGTGGCACCCGCGGTCGTTGCTGTAATCACAACAAAATCAGTTGTGCCAACAACAAACTTGCAATTAAACTTATCGCTGCATCTGCTACGCCATAAGATTGATCTAACATTAACAATTATTTTGGCACGCTCTAATTATTTCGTTCACTGCAATTACTTCATTACGACAAATGCTGGAGGGATAATAACTTAAAAGAGATAGAGAACATTTTATAAAACAAATCTATTTAATAAAAAGATCATTTGTTATTTTACACAATCACTGATCATACATAAACATATTTCTTTCTTTTTGGTATATATATATATATATGTATATATGTATACACATTTTGAAACTACATTGATGGTAAATACATATCTGATTCGTAAAAAATTTTAGTAGTCTATATACTCTTACAAGAAATAGAAAAATGTGTGTTTTCCGTGTTCGATTCGTATAGGTATTCATTAACTCCATTGCTTGCCAGAAAACTATTTCTGGATATGATTGCTGACTAAATTTACATTTGAGTTACAACTGCGTAAGGTTTCACAAAATTGTAGGCAAAACATTTTACTGCGAGAGAAAGAGAGAGAGAGAGAGAGAGAGAGAGAGAGAGAGAGAGAGAGAGAGAGACAGAGAATTTGACGAAACAGAATCATTGAGAAACCGACCTATAAATAAACCTGCATTCTAAAGGATATTAGATACTGTATAAAGCTCGTGTTATATATTCAAATTCATATCTTCGATCATAAAACACAAATCGTACTTCCGTCATTGCGGTAATTTTAATCTCCGAAAAGATGTTTTCCAAGCTCCATCATACGATGATTTCTGCAAACTGTTAAAGCTCCGCATTTCTTCAGAACAGAAGCAACGTTTTGATCCGCTTTGACTAAATGGCATAAAAGATCTTCGAAAGCGGATTTCACGTTTGGCTGGAGGCTTCCTATTTTGACTTTCTTAAGGGTCTCGATGATTTCCTCAGCCCAACCCGACTCTAGAGCGAACTGCGAGAGCCAAGGAACTACTTTCAGAACTCCGGCCATCGTTTGCATTCCAAGAAACCACAGTTCCATTATTTCCATCCATCGTTCTTTGTACGTTATAGAAACAACAAGTTCGGTAGGATCGTTGCTCTCGTCGATTATATAAGCGTCCCAGAGGAACCTTATGGTCGCTTGAATATACCGACATATAGAGAAATCATTTTGCTTGATGCGTTTCGCCTGTTGCTTCAATAGGAGCAACCCTAGAACCGCCAAGTGACCGTGCAAAACTAAATTCTCTGGAATCTGCTTAAGCTCCGGAAGATTATTAAACATGAATTTCAACAAAGAAACAAACGTCGGCGACTCTTCTACTAGTTTCGGTTCTAATACGGTGATGTTCATTAACACGTTGCAAGTAGAAATCATGGCTGCTCTCGAATCTTTCATCGCTTCCGACGCGTAAAGTTCTAAATCTTCTCCTTTTTCTGCTTCCTTCAGGGCCTTTAATCTCTCTGCTTTCGGAACTGGCGGCTTTTTATAATGAACAATCGTCCAGTGATAAGATAAACATTCGAATAGAATTTCCTCTTGTTTATGACGGAGTAGAATTTCCCTAGCATCCTCTTCGACGGTCAAGTAACACAGACCTGGCAGCAATAGTCTCAATAAATCGATCTCGCTCAAAGGATCTTGCGGAGATGGTTCTTCCGTCATTGTTCCTTCGTCGCTTTTGGTTTTCGCGTTAGTTTTAGCTTTCTCCGCGAGCTTCCGGTTTCGGTAAGCGTAAAACGTATCGTTAGCTATTGTTAAAACGTAAGGCAAAATCGCATAAACCTGTGGACGCATGGCTTTGGTTTCTTGGGCCAGCCAGGCAGCCAACACTCTTATCACAGCGCAGATAAATACTCGTTCTTTCATATCCGTAAAGTCTTTCTTTTTCGAAACAATATTCAGGAAACCTATAATCGCAGCGAACGCCCCTTTTAGCGCCGTGTACAACGACTGTTTTTCTTTCTCTTCCAAATCCAACTGATCGGTAGTAATATAATTAAGAGAAATTTCGAGAATAACGAAGCAGGATGTAATTAAATCGACATTCTCCATGATGGTTTTACGCTGCTTGCCTTCCAGGAGTATTCGAACTTCGATAGATGCCAACTGAATCAAGAGTAAGAAAAAGACTTTTGGCTTCTCTTTGTCCGACAATGTCCATTCGGGTCCCAGGAGATCCATCATCGTGGAAGCAAGCTTCAACGCTTGACCTTTACCGACTTTCGATCCGAGAATGTCCGACAAAGCCTTGTGGATGCTGGCTGGCCAAGATTCCTCTTTAGCGGTCTCGACGATCATATCTTTTCTGCAAGACATCAACAAAGCTTGTAAAATTGTGCACAATTCAAATTTCCTTTGGGTGTGATCCGTTTCAAAGTCCAGCGCAATTTTATTTATAATCGTATGAAAGGGTGCATTGTCCGTCGCGTCCCAAGCTTCCGGGCCGAATCTTCCGACTAGCATAACTAAGATGTTCAGCGCTTGATCCGTTTGGAAACTTTTCTCAGCGTAAATATCGCACATCTTGGATATCGCTTTGTGTTCGAGCAGAGTTTTCTGTCCTGGCGGATACTGTGCAATGTTTTGCAAACACGCGTAAGCTTCGCTGACGATAATCAGCATGTCGTCAGCCGCATCCTCGTCGACTTGAGAAACGATTTCCAACAACGCGGGCACATGGACGATCATATCCGGATGAGATGCTAGCTCCGGTTCTCCGCAGAACGCGGAAAGTATGGACAACGCTACCGACTTGTACACTTGCGGAGGACAGTCCACAGGAACCGTTTGGGTAGACAATAACGCTTTCAGAAACTTGGATCCGATCGCTTCGAATAATATCTTTTTAACCGCAGCTGTACAATCTTTACCATCCACCAATTTTGTCACCATAAAAAGTGCTGCAAACTTTTCCGAATCGTTCTCAACAGTTTTTAATATGGCTACACACTTCTTCACACTTTCCGGAATACTCATTTTTGCAATTTACTCGTTACAATCGATGCGATTAAATACTTTCTATTCTCCGTTATCCTCTACGACAACGATTCCTCCGACAAAGCCTGGACTAGCTATCGACTAGACGGATAAAGATTTATCAAATAGTTTCAACAAGGTTTCACCGAAGATCGCATCTTTCACATGGCACAGCCAAAAGCCAACTGGCAGTACTCCCAGAACGAACCCCTTGGAACTAGCCTTGCCCTTTGACACACTCGCTTGGCAGGATAAAAATAAAGCTCTACCACCACGAGCGTTATTCCAGAAACGTGGCTACATTACCAGCCAATGGATTTTTGCCGGTATAAGGTTAATGACGTCCTTCGGCCTCTTATAGCACGACAGTGTAACGTATATGCGAGCGCAGTTAATTATAGAGATATGCGTGTGTTTTTATCTGAGATTAAAAAGAGTGATTTAAGTCGAGTCGAATTCCGTGGCAAGATTATTTGACGCTCCCACCGTTTCTTCCGATAGGATAGAAGCGCATAACCTTTTTCGTTAAGAAGCGCACTGCACGAGAAGCGACTTTTCCGAGCGAGTTTCGATGCACACAGTACGCTCGAGCTGGTATCTCAGGATCGTGAAAACCTTCAGTAACGTGCTCGCACGCTTTTTCTACGTTATGTCGAGCGTCTGGACAGTACCAGTAGGATCTCGGTCGAAAATAACCGTCCGAGAGAAAGCTCTATATCAGGGAGTCGGCTCGTGTTACACAGAGGCTTCTATTTTCGTGCGATCTTCATATCCGAACGGAAGTGAAAAGAGAGTAGGTGCAAACATAATCGTCAGAAAGTTTCTTCGAAATGCACATGTGCGTTGAAGAGAAAATATTAGCAAAATATAGACGAAGCGAATGAATGATCGTTATATACAGACACAAATTCGAGGATAGAGAACGCATACCACGCACATATTTCTCGGTGTCCTGAGCAATACGTATATGTAAATGCATACCGATCGGTTTGTTTTAGTTATTCACGACATTATTTATAATGTGTTAAACATACCTTTCGGCACGTTTGATTGTCGCCATTCCTAGTCTTGATGAGCGTGTTGTCCAAATCGAAAAACACAGCGCTTATAGAGCGATTCGACGAGCAAAGGTGCTTCTTATGGAAAGTCGCCATTGTCATCGGAAAGGTGAATATGCTGTTGTTAATTCGATGATACTTCGACGGAGAATCGCGCATAAAAACATGTGATGATGTTCATCGAACAACTCCTCCTCCGAGAATACTTTGGGAAGGGATATATGAGAATTATTTCGATAGTCGGCCGTCGCAACGGACCGTATATCCGTCTTGTCTCGACCTAATACCCTTCGTTCCTGACCTTTTTCCCTTCCTTCATTTCCTTCTCTGATCATCGAACGAAGAGACATCTTTGATGGAAATGTAAATCATTGATCGTCGATAAACACGCGATCTAATTTTTAGAATCAACCACGCGGGAACTACTCTTACCAATAGAGTCCGTGTCAAAATATTGAAAAACTTTTTTTCACAGAGGTTACGTCCAAAGATGAACGTAAAATCAATTTTACGAGTAATCTGACACTCGTGACGAGAGACTGGACAATTAATCCTACTTATATACAAGGTGTCTCAAACCACTTGTCCACCACCAGCGTATTCAAATCGGGAAGAGGGTGTGATTTTATAAGAAACCTAAAACAGTGTCTATGAACAGTGTGTTTCTCATGTTTTGACTTATTGTTAGTTAGAATCAAAATTATCGAAACATCCCTCAACATTTTATTCGGTATATGAACGGATAATTTTGAGACACCCTGTGTACATGTGTCAACGTCAACACCATGCGTGTGAACAGCGTTGCTGATTCTTCAAGTTGATATCTCTGTCCTTTATATCGGCCCTCTAGAAGGAATAGGATAAAGAGACTACATGCCAGAAATTGAAAACGCTGGAAAACAGAAAATATTTCCATCGGGTATCGCTGGTACGCGTGCGCAGGTTATTTCGTCTCGTATGTACTATGTACGCAAGCGCTATTCAATGTACAAGGTGATTCTTTTAAATATGGCCACCTAAATATCTCTTCAGGTTATTGGGTGGGGTGCCGATGGACCAAATATCTGGCAAGAATATTTTTTACACTTTTTTTTATTGCTTCCTATAACTGATCGAAAAATACATCCAGATACGTATAATAACACGACCTCGAAAATTTAAGTTTCACCTACATACGTATGTAAACGTCTGGCGTGGCATTTTAAATAAACAAATAATTAGTCCTTATTTCATGAACAGTACTTCAAATGGAGAAAAGTATGCAACATTCTTGCAGAATGAGCTACAAATACTTGTACAAGATGTACCACTAGACATCCGTTTAAGAATTTGGTATCAGCATGACGGTGATTGTTCGGCTCATTCGACACGCCTTGTCAAACAAATTTTGGACGTAAAATTTCCAAATCGATGGATTGGTCGTACTGGAGTTGTAAAATGGCCACCGCGTTCACCAGACCTCACACCAATGAACATTTTTTGTGGGAAAAATGGAAACAAACAGTTTATAACGAATAACCAACTACACTAAAGGACACGAAGAACCGAATAGTTAGAGTTTGTGCTGATATTAATTCCGAAACAATTGAATGATCTGTACAGTCGTCGGTCATTGCACGTTTCGGGAAATGTATTGCCGTAGAAGGACACCATTTTGAACACATCTCCGACGATAACTTAAGAAAAAGTTAAGAGATATTTTTAGTGTGATCAAAAATATTTAGAGAGAGAGAGAGAGAGAGTTCCAGCTATGCAGGATGTCCCAGGAAGAGTGTCGGAAAAAGAAAGGGGTGATCCTAAGTACCTTTTTCCTTTTCCAATTCGCGTCGAAACGCTTTATTCGATCAAATAGAGCGTGGCGATTTGTGGCCAATGAAAAAAGAGTTTCTCTTTGCCCTTACAGAGGGCAGCAGAGTCGCAGCCACGAACTGTCAGCCAATCAGGATATAGGAATTCTTTCACTTGCGCCTCGTACTATATAATCTATAGAGAAGGTATCCTCTCTGCTGATGATATGTTTATTTTTCCTAGTTGAATAACAGAATACCCTAGTATCGGTACATAGGAACGTATCAATTCATTCTGTTGACTCGGTTAGTTAGTATGCATGACTGTGAATTGGTGGGATGAAAACGTAAAATTGTAGTTTTCAGAGGAGTCTTGCCCTAAACAACTTTGAAACAAAGGTAAATTTTAGTTACTGCGCTTTTACGCGATAAATATATAAAACTGCTACACTTAAAATTACTGAATCAAGGAAACGTGACATTTTTTCTAATTGAAAGGAGGAAATTTTGATTAGATTGAATTTCAGTTTGACTTACTTGAGAAAGTTTATGTCTTACAACATTTTCGTCTGAAATATATTTTACTTTGTGTACCGAAGTATTACAGTATACACGTAAATACATACTTTTCCAGATTGGTCAGAATGGGAGTGCCTAGTACAGCCAACAACCCTGAAGCTATGGATGTAGATATAATTCCAGAAACTCAGAACGGTGATGGAGACGTCATTGATAAAAAGGATATTAATCTCCAGACAATTAATGACCTTCGTGAACATGCTCGTCAGATAGACAAAGCTGTACAGAGCAAAGAACCTCGTTTCATTTTAAGAGTACTACGTTCGTTACCCAACACACGTCGCAGGTTAAACGTGCATGTTTTGTATTCGATAGTTGTGAGTCTTTACATGAAACCGTGTTCAGAACGTGAGGCATTGTTATCGAGATTAGAAGAATCTACCGAAGTAGAAGAAACTCAAAAACTTCGCCCTACCGCTTTGAGTTCATATCCAGCGATCGATGCTTATTTGCTTTTGCTGATTCTTATGCGTTTGATAGACACTGGAAAATACGAGCAAGCGGTTAACTGTTCCGAGGAATTATTAAAAAAGATTATTGAACAGAATGGGCGTACGATCGATTTGATTGCTGCAAAAGGTTATTTCTATTATTCGAGAGCGTACGAACTAGTCGGAAGATTGGATAAAATTCGAGGACTGTTGCACTTAAGATTAAGGACTGCAACATTGAGAAACGACTTCGAAGGACAGGCGGTATTGATAAATTGTTTATTAAGGAATTATTTGCATTATAATTTGTACGATCAAGCGGATAAGCTTGTACTCAAGTCAACGTTCCCCGAGTCTGCTAGTAACAACGAATGGGCCAGATTCTTGTATTATTTAGGACGTATCAAAGCAGCTAGATTGGAGTACTCTGCTGCCCATAAGTACTTGGTACAGGTGCGTTGTATCCTCATTATCGGTACTACTATTATCGGTATCTTACCGGACGATATTCTATAATTTGTATTTTACCTTTTTCGTAGGCTCTCAGAAAAGCTCCACAAAGCACCGCGGTTGGTTTCCGTCAAACGGTTCAGAAATTAGCTGTAACGGTAGAACTTCTACTCGGAGATATTCCTGAACGGCAAACGTTCCGGCAAGCAGCGATGCGTCGTGCATTGGCTCCATATTTTCAATTAACGCAAGCTGTGCGTTTAGGAAATCTCCAACGTTTCGGAGAAGTTTTGGAGAACTTTGGTCCACAGTTCAGAGCAGATCATACGTTTACTCTGATCCTCAGATTGAGACACAACGTTATCAAGACTGCGATAAGATCGATTGGACTCTCATATTCGAGAATTTCTCCTGCATACATTGCAAAGAAATTAGGTTTAGATTCAAGCGTTGATGCCGAATTTATCGTATCTAAAGCTATTAGAGATGGCGTAATCGAAGCTACTTTAGAACCAGAGAATGGATACATGCGTAGCAAAGAGACTACCGATATTTATTGCACTAAAGAGCCGTTGCTCGCGTTCCATCAGAGAATTACATTCTGCTTAGACTTGCATAATCAGAGTGTTAAAGCCATGAGATATCCTCCAAAGTCTTATGGAAAAGATCTTGAATCAGCAGAAGAACGTAGAGAAAGAGAACAACAAGATTTGGAACTTGCTAAAGAAATGGCCGAGGAAGACGATGATGGATTTCCTTAGGATGTTCACCTTTTGAATGCATTCAACTAATAAAGCAATTTATCATCAAGTTAACGCTACACTTTCTTATATTTTGTATTACGTTTAACGGCAAGAATTTTGCCGACATTTCGTAACGATCGATAAACATAACCAGTTGAAAATTTTAAATAGGTATCTTTTGTTAAGAAATAAGGAAGTAAAAATTAAAATAAATTACACTAATGTTTTTGCAAATATATTCTTTAGAGATTGCTATATACTTATAAAATATGTAACTATTATTTATAATTCTCAGTGACGTAATATTTATCACTGTATATACTTTAAAACGCATATAACTCGCATTTTATTTGTACATTACAATTAAATAATTCCAACTTTGAAGTATTTAAATAATTTGTAACAAAAATTAAATTGGGAATGTTGTATTTTTATTTTTATGGTCAAACACTGTTTAACAAAAGAAAACAAAAAAGATTTCAGTCAAATTTTCGAGCATTTGAAAGCAGACAAAACACATTCGTACGTATACATAAGAAGTTTCAATATCAAATTTGTTAATTATTAAGATTTGAAACTTACATTTTATATTAGAAAACAAAGTATTATTCTTTTGGTATCTGTTAACTACAGATACGAATTTTCAAATCTTTTTATTTTTCAATATCAAAATTATCTAGGATTTCAAATAAATGAATTAACCTTATATGATACAATTTTTGAAAAATTTCTGTAAAAAAATCACACATTACATATTTGAGTGCATATAAATACATATAATTAAAAAATAAGAAATAGAAAAATCATTTTTCGTTACATGGATATTTACACGATTATACTTTTATAAATAGAATTCTTATAATTAACGAACGATTTAGTTATATTTACTATAGTACAATCAATATACAATACTTTTACTGTACAAGACTCCTTACCTTCTCGATGTTTTTCTTTGCACAAATTTTATAGAAAGTTCTCTATAAAGAAATTTAGTAGAAAGCACAGTTTTACAATTATTCTATAAAGCTGCTCAAAATTTATAGAAGGAAATAGTGATTCGTTAACCAGTATAAAACTTGATCTAATATTGATGGTTAAAAATTGATGAAGATCTTTGGTCATGGGTTTCATGAAATACTGCTCTTTTGGAGATCCTTATGCATTCCTCTCGATAGTCAGTCTAAAAAAAAAAACATTTTTTCGTCAAAAAGAAAGTTTATCTTAATAATTAATAGTTTTTATAAAATTCACGTCCTAATAAAAACATTGTTACGATCAAATGCTTTTACCTTGCCTTGCTTTAAGTATGTGATAAATAAGTAGGGAAAGTAGAAATAATCTTCTATCAACCAATATTTGAACCGCATCCCCTGTTAGAGTCATATTTGGTCTTAGGAACTCGTTTCTTCTATCGTCTTCAATATTAACATCGCGATAACCGTGGTGTATTTTACCAAAACAAAGTAGATTCATATTCCTATGAATTCCTTTACAGTCGTAATCTTCAGAACCATCGCACTGACATGTATTTAATTTTGCTGCTTTTTCTTGCCTTGTCAGAATATTTATCGAGTTTTTACACCTAAAATTTTTACAATAATTTACTAATCGAACATTTTTTACGTTATTTATATTAGTTTAGATTAATTGTTTTTTTTTCGTATCAGAAAAGATATCCGTTTACCGGTTTGTACACTTTCGTCCTTGGAACATTCTCTTGCAAAGTTTATTATAGTACCAAAGGGCAGTTTGACAGAGGGCATCCGCGTTACAAATCCAAGTTGCGACTCTGCAAGATACCCTGGTCGTGTTCATTGCCATTTGCACAGAAGATCTGCAGATTTCAACCCTCTGCTTCGATTGTAAGCATAAGTCATCTTCGCATTTACACTGCGCAAATAATTTTTTTTTTTAATCGCTATAGAATTAAATTATCAAAAGCTTCTTCACATACGTGTAACGGAACGAAAGTAAAAATAAATAAAAAATAGGTACTGTCATAAGATCCTTGCCCTCGTCGGTGCTAGTCAAAGCAATGAGGGCATGTTGGCATGTTTCGGAACAGTCGTTGCCGTGGAGAACGGGTGCGCAGCCTGTAAGATAGTGTTGCAGAGCAGAACCACAGCCTGTTCTGTAAGCGCACTTCAGTTTCGCCTCTTCGCAACTCTTTATAGTGCTCTTTGCCGTATTCCACATTATCATACTCAAAAACACCATACCCGTTAGGACTATGGCCGATCGATCGCACCAGTGTAACATCCTTCTGAAACATTCGAAGTTTCAACATGTCGACACGCAAATACTCGAGAGTGTTTCTAAAAATACTCATTGCTGTAAGAATATTTGCACGTTTTTAAAGCTCTTCCTTTGCTTTACATTTCATAATACACCCATCTTTGAAAGTTTAAGTTTAAGTTTAAGTTTAAGTTTAAGTTTCAGTTTCAGTTTAAGTTACCGAACAGCATTATACATACTATTTACAATTACTAATTACAAATTAAAATTTGATGTCGTAGTAAAAAATTACCGGATTGTTGTCATGTTTACATGTTTATTTACGGCTCGTAGCGTAAACGTGTTTAAAGAGTCTGTATCCAATGTAAATGTAACTTGAGCATTCTGTCACGCTGTGAAGTGCTTGTGCGGATGCATGCAACAGATGTGTAGCATGGGGGACATACTATGATATTCTTAAAATAAATCGGATCTTCGTTTGTCATTCCCGTTAATAGAAGAATTTCACGTGTGAACTTAAGAACCGAAATGGCACAAAAAAAAAACTCAAGGAGCTTGAAATTCGTTAAATTTGAGATTCGTTAGAAACATGAAACTTAAACCATTCAACCTTTTTTTAAATTAAGTTTATATCCTACATATGAAAGAAAAAGGTTCTTCTTTATTAGTTTCCATTATGATAAATTGTAATCATCGTCGAGAGAGAGCTCCAACAGTTCTTTTCTCTTGACATTTCAAGAATGAAAGATACAATTTGTGAGAATCGACGAGGCGAGAACAATAGCTGTTTTATTTTGTCCATTTTGCGGGAATCTGAACGGTTTCGATGATGATGGGCAGCAACCGCGGTGACTGGTAAACGAGAAATATATATGCATCGGCATCGTCGTTAGAATTTCTAGCAGAACAACACGGTTCACCATTCTCCAGGTCTACTACTCTCTCTCTCTCTCTCTCTCTCTCTCTCTCTCTCTCTTTCTCTCTACTGCTCCTCTAGTGATACCAGTAAAAAAGCAAGGAGGCAGGAAGAGAAGGGGGTGAAAGAGAGCACGTGCGCCAGCGCGCACACGATACAGCGAGAGAAAGAGGGGGGCAGATTCTACCTGAGAGCGCTTCATTGCCAGCGCTAGTGCCGATGCTGTTGCGCACCAGCCCCAAAATGGACCACCAAGACGTCGCAGACGTGGCAACGAGGGACAGATGGCCAGCCCTATAGACCTTCAGTGGTCGTCAACTTCGCTTTGCTTACCAGTTCAAATCTTATGTCGAGCAAACACGGGCAAACATTGAATCGGTTTGCAACCGAATCGATTCAACTCTCACTTAAAAATATTCAATCTGCGTCGATCTCGGCCAGGCGAATTCGTACCAACGGCAGCGAGTTAGTATCGAGCGGGAAAACAGTTTATTAGCGATAAAGCAGTACCTGCTTAAAGATATAAATAAATAAATAAATATATATATGTTTCGGACGAAGTATCAATTAACGTTCGAATTACTCATATTCGAAAAATTAGGGAACACATTTTGAAATCCAGATGGAAAAACTGATTACAGATATTTTGATCTACTTACGCAATTGGAAACGTCGAGCGTTGTCGCGAATAGTAATACATCAACTTTTATACAAGACTTGTATTATAGTGAACATATATATTGTCATAAACATATGAAACATTATAAATAATATCATTCGCATATTAACAACAATAGAGTCTTTGGTAAGAGTTCATATTTATTCGTTTGAATGCAATGGTGTATCGTCATAATAATTGTATGAATATCAAACAAACACTATACATAGTCGTAGAAATGTAATAATTAAGCAGAACAAAGTATTGTTTAAAGAAACGAACAGAGATGAAACGGAATTTGATTGTTATTTAGAAATAGAAAGAATCGTATAAAATTCAATTGTCAGGTATAATGAAATACAGTAATAAAATATGCGTGGCGCATGTTTACGTCGAGTGTATCGGTGCGTTCGTTAAGACACAACACGATTAACATGCTTGCCGCGATCAAGAAACAAGCGATACAAATCACCGAGTTAATATACTCGATTAACGCCGTACCGTCGATGTAATTCAATTTATTTCGATGGCAGTTTTTTCTTCAACTTCTAACAAGGCGTTTTTATGAAGAACGCTCGACATGACAAGCAAACAAGATATCACTATTTTAATACATTATAAAATAGAATCGATATTAACTTCTTTTGGTTTACGATGTTTCATTGGCAGTAAAACACACTTATTTAGCGTTTGTTATATTATATCAGCATATGTTTTCGTGTCGAACAAACTAAATGTCTTAAACATACATTGGCTTGTTTATAGCAAAAAAGATAATAGTGTAAAATAAATTCTTAAGTCTATAACAGAAAAGTTTTAATGCAAACCTTGCGAACAATCACATTGTTCTAATAGCCGAGAAGTATGAAGTTTAGGATCCTAGTTGCAGGCACGAATCAAAACTGCGGTTCCGTGTCAAGAATTATAACACACTGTACGAGAAGAAAAGAAAAGAGAAACTTGCTCGCAAGCGCACGGTCGCTGAGACACCGAGACACTAGATTGAGTTGTGACGGCCTGCCCGCTGCGTCGAGAAGCTGCGCGCGCCGCTCTTTTCCCCCCACCATCTGCCACTGGCCCGGGACTGAGAGGTCTACCGATAGCATTCGGTTACGATCGTAACTAGAATTTTTTCAAAAAATCAATTCGCACTTATCTCATCCCATCTCAACCATAATTATTCTTTGAATCCTCTTTATCGGATAATCTTTGTCGCATATCATCACATCGTAAATTACTCTCACAAATTCTTTACATTTCATGAGTTTATGTACATGCATACGTAACAGCTGTATCAACATTTCTTGGTTGTGTTGAAAAATGCATACTCTATTTATTCCTAAATATAAAAATATAAATTTCTATAGATCATATACGATCATGATGTTATAATTGTATAATATTAAGAAATCTTACAGTGTACCTCTCACCCATTCGGTTATAAAGGAAATAACCTAATAAATGTTTGTGTCGTTGAAATATTCTATCGCGTTCTTCGAGGAAAATATCAGTCTCGAATAGTGACAGATCTGTGTACGGTTCTGAATAATTTCCGAGAGAAAAAAGCGATGTCGGAAATGAATCGTGGGACACTCTTGTTTTGACCGCAAACTCGTTTCACTCCCATTACTAGCTCTATCCTCCACCCACAGGGGTCCAAGGTGCCCCAACCTGCTTGGCTGATTGAGACACCAGCCTGGTTCCAACACTATCCCCTTCTCCCCCGGCCTCATCCGTACCCTTCTCAGAGCGACGTCGAACAGTCCGGCATTTAGATGCGTTCCGTTCTTTCTTACGTTTCTCCTTCTTCCCGTGTCGGCCTTCCATCGGGCTTCCTTTCAGGCCTCTTACTACGTCTATTCCCTACCACCAACACATTCGGTTGGTCCCTGTGATTCTCAACTTAATTTCACTCCCGTCAACCAGAAAAGGAGGGGGACAGCGCAGCAGAGATTAGTTGGTTCCAGTACAAATTGAACTGGTTTAGAATTTCATAGGAAAAAAAGATATGTTTCTATGTTCCTATGTTTTCTTCGAAGGATATATATATATATAACTACAACAAAATAGAATTTTATTTCGGTTTAAAGTCACGAGTTTGACTCGATATTGTAGGGTAAGAGGTTAATCGGTTCCGCGAGGAGAACACGTTTCTTTCTTGTGTTCTGCTATCGTTCAAGAGTGACACGAGCATTTCCTTATTACTATGAGACGCTCGAAATACAATAAACCACTCTACGCTCCTTAGTTCTTGCTTAAATACTGTTTCATTGGCTATTCTGGTCAAACAAGCGGTGCGAGAGACATAGGAGGGACTGTTTGTTTTTGGATTAACAAGTCCACAAGAGCGCGTGTCTCGGTTTACTTAGGATATCCTAGAGAAATGCTTGTAGCTTCGTTTGTTCGGAACTAATGGTCTATTCGGGACTTGTGATGGATTTACTGAAACGAGGCAGCAATCTGTTGATGGTTCTCAGTATGTTTACCAATCTCCTCGTTAATTTCGTTTCCGAATTTTCGCACATTTTTGGAATGCTAATGTGCTGCGCGAGTGGTCGGTTTCGATATGAAATATGAGAATCGAGGCTTCGAAGTGATTGTACGGAGATAAACGTGACAATTAGTTTCCTGTTCTACAGGAAATGCGATGGGAGATCTAGATCAGGCTTCGGAATTAATAGCACTTTCCGAGGCATTTTCGAGAGCTACACCCCCTTGACCTGGCCGCACGTTTCGTTTCCCCGTGACGGTCCAGGTTCTCGAGCAACCTCAGGCTCGTACCATATGGACTGCGCATCCGTATCAATAGGTTTCCACATTATGTACCCACGAGGTACTATTGTCAATGCGTTTTTTTTTTTGGCAGTACATAGTATCCCCTGTAGGCCTATTCCACTGCATCGCATGATAATTTTCAGTCTTCGTAATTTCAAGTCTTCTTCCTCGCCAAGCAGGTCCAAACGTGCGCGAAAATCTAGTTTTCCTAAATATTTTTGAGACTATAATTAAAAAGTGTTTTCCAAATACATTTTCTTGAAATTATCATGTGCCGCAATGGAATAGGCCTATAATGGTATTTACTTGATGGGTGATGTGGAAATGTATTGATACGAGAGTCGCCCTAATGCGCCACGCGCAGTTGATACGGTACGGACCTGAGGTTTCTCGAGAACTATGACCGACACGGGGAGCGAGACGCGTGGCCGGGACAAGGGGGCGTAGCCTTTGGAAAAGCTTCGGATCGAGCAGATAAATCTCATGCCTGATCTAGAATCTAGATCAACAAATTGTGATAAAGCACGGGGCCATCTACGACGGAATAAAGGAAATAGATGGTCAGATACGAAACTGAGATATACCAACGATAACGCACGTCCAACCGTGTACCTACTTTGTCAGAATATAAAGTTACTCAAAAACTTACCCCCTGTTATCTATCCGATCGTTTCAAACTAATCTTACCGTTACGAAGCCGCTGCTTTCGAAATTTTTGTCCGCTGTTCGTGTTTTATAATTTTTCAAAACCATTGTTCGAACATTATTACAAGGGTATAAATTTCATTACATTCGAATAGGTTTATGATCTTGTGAAAGAATGAGTACTGACTGGAAAATATGCATAAAACATAATCATCGATATATTTTGAATCAGCGGACATCGATTGTAAATTAAATATGTTACTAAAGCTTTACGAACACCTCTCCCGGACCAGTATCTTAACTTTGTGAGCTGCACGCGAAGGGCCAGTATGGTGGTTTTTGTTCTCACTCTGTCTCTCTTTGTCTCTCTCTCTCTCTCTCTCTCTCTCTCTCTCGCTCTCTCAGTTTATCTCGATGGTCTTTTTGATCTTCTCGAAGCAATTGTCCCAAGCGAGAACCCGGTTGAGGCAATAACGTCCGCAGGCCCAGCCTATCCTGTACCTCCTGACGTCTTAATAAAGCAATCGTCCGATTTCTCGAAACCCTCCTTCTTTCACTACAACCAACACTTCGGAGCCTTTCGAGAGAGAACTTCTCACGTTCGTTGTCAATCTCTGTTTTATACAGGATTTATATATAATACCCCTTTATATTATTATTTAGATATTTTAGAAATAAAAATGTTCCCAAGAATTTGTAACAAAAATTAAAAATAAAATTGTAACAAGAAATTGTGTAATCTTAAAGACGTTGTAAAACTAAATATATTTTATTATCTATTACATATATATACTCCATTTTCTACAATTTTGTAGAGATTAATAAATTGACAACTGTAAAATTTTTATATTTTTCTTATACATCTAGAGTTTCTCTTTTCAGATAAAATTAAAAATCATTCTGTTAGCATGGCAATATTCCTGTGCATTTAGATCTAAAAATGTTTGTTGTATTTTTTATGTGCTCCTTGGAGCATTTGAAATTGTAGCGAGCTTGATTATTTTAGATGTAGACATAGTAGAAGATTTTTGTAGAAAGTCTTGCTTTAGAATTCTGAGAGGACGGGATTCTTCCTGAATTGTTCGGATCGTTGAAAGGCAGGTCTACGGACGGTTCCCAGTCACGCATCGACGACTTTTTGAAAAAGCAATTAACCTCGGTTTGATGTCGGCTTAACGCCTGCCACTACATCTTAATCGTCCTCCTGGAACCTACCGTTTAAAAGCAAGAACATTCGAAGGAAGAACTGAAAGATAGCATTAGAGTTTACAATGGCTAGAAACGATAGTCTCCGTCCACTTTCTTTTGTTGTTTTATTTCCACTTGGAAAAAAATTGGATAATTGGAAATATTCCGCAGAATTACACAAAAATATGAGTAAATGTTACTCCTTGCCTGTTCCTTTGAATTACATGCATAATTTCAGTTGTACCGATATCGCTGTATAAAATCGCAAGGATGATATTTTCAATATAAAGTAATTGTGTTTTTGTAAAAGAATAATTTATTTAAATCTTAATTTAGTTGGATCGATTATTTCGCCGCAAGCTTAAAATAATAATAATAGTAGTAATATATAAAGTAATATACTTTCAATACAGTTTGTTTGAACATCTCTGCAGTTATGTTTAATCCTTACTTGAAAAAACTTACAATTGCTAACTAAACGCATTCTCAACCTAATCATATGTTTGTTTCTTTAACATTATTAAGATTCTATACCTTTTGACTTAGATCCGATACCTCTTTTCATTTTTAAACGATGGTTTTACGTTCGGAGAACGAATTTTTAAATAATGGGATCGAAATGAAAATAATAAATTAATCAACGTATAGTCATTTTTATTTTAATTATTACAAACGTTAAATGCGAATTGCCGTTTTTGTTTCTTACATACTAATACGTCGGAAAGGAAGCGTATGCTCCAATAAATAATAAACGAAACAAAAAAAGTGTCCAACGAAAGTTCACGGAAAAAACCATGCATAGCTAATCCAATAGAATAGAAAATTACACTTGGTTTTTCTTTTTCTTTCTAATGGACATCATAGACAGTCCTAGAATAGTGAAAGTAAATCCTAACGAAATAAATGTGGCCAAGAAAGAAAAAAATATCATGTCACTCTCAACGTTAAACTATATAAGTATATAAAGTTGATAAAGCACAGTGGAACAACATTTGTAGAGAAACTGAGTCAATTTAAATTCCATGTAACGAATAAAAGTGTTCGATATATCAGAAATAAATTTATTTTATGGTGCGTAGTTATTCGACACTTTTATTGGAAAATAGAAGCAATTTTCAGTTTCTCCTTGAACGTTTTAAACGTACAACGGTAAAAAAGTAATAGAAGGTGGCCTTTCCTTTCTGTCACACAATAATCACGCTTTCCTCATACATGCATACAAATATGTGTGTGTGTGTGTTTTTTGTTTCGTATAGTATATAATATAACTGTACACAATGTTACTTACAGAACTACTATATACACTAAATTGTCTCTGTTCCTTGATCCTCCGGTTTTGAAATTTCTTGCGGCAGATTCAATCGAATCGATATTAATATAATACCGAAATAATAAAAAATATATTATTATTATTATCATTATTAATCATAATAGTAACAGAGCTTCAACATAGATATGTATAACAGTATAACAAATACAGTATTATATACGTGAAACGAACGTTCAATACTATATGGATACAAAAAGATTTGCTTATAATTTAGTAGAAATTGTGAAAGTCGTTTACTATTATAGCATTTATTATTCACCTAATATTAAGATAATTCTGTATATTGCTATATTTGTACTATTTGCGCTCGGAAAAATTTATAGAAAAAATTTTGAAAATCAAATATCGATATCGATCGAACAATCTCAAACAGTTTGAGAACGAATTCGACCTGCGCTCGCGACGTCAGAATTGGTAAAAACTTAAATAAATCCATTAGGAGCTCAGGAGTTTCTTCTTTTATTACATCACATTGACTTTGGTCAATTTAACTCTTCCTCGATCCTTTTTCCAATACCTGTATGCTCATGCACGAATTTTTTTATTAATAGTCCTAGATATTTCTACTATAAACTTCGCATATATTTACACGTTATCGCAACATCCGGTATGCATTTCCATAACTTTTAAGGTACATATCACGTAACAGTGCATCTCTGTTCCCTCCCTATACAGAATAAATCAATACGAATCCCGATTAGTTTGAATCAATTTTAAGAATACGTGGGGGTATTCTCTGTCAACAGAGAAGAGGTAATTTCAACTTGTAACCTAAAATTTTCTACTAATTACCATTTTATTTCAACAAAATATTTCGTACCGCGTACTTTCGTCAACTATCGATTTAAGCGTTCTGCAATACTAGTGAAAACGTTTTTCAAAATTTAATTTTTCGGATTTAATTATTAACTATCTTATATCTTCTTAGATGTAGCTCCACGTATTCCCTATTTCTGAAAATAATATAACAACTGCCTCACCTTACATTTTCTCACATTACTTATTCACAATTTGGCACTCATTTTCCTGCATCGTCGCTGTCTTCTTCGGTACTGTAAGCAAGCGTAGAATAAACGTATGCTTGATTTACATTTTCAATTCCGTCTTCTAATATATCTTGTTGTATCAATATCTCATTTCCTTCGGTCACCATTAGTACAGCATTCTCTAAATCATCCAATTGCATGCCTTCTACTTTTTCCTCGTTTTCTTCATTTTCATCGCTCTCTTCATTTTCTTCATTTTCGTCATTCTCATAATTCTGTTCTTGCTCCTCATTGTCTTCGTTATCTTCAATTTCTTCATTCGATTCATTGTCTTCATTATCTTCAGTTTCTTCGTACAATTCACTTCCTTCACTGTCTTCGTTTACCTCCATCTCATGACTCTCTTCGTTCACCTCCATCTCGTGACTCTCATCGTTTACCTCCATCTCGTGACTCTCTTCGTTATCCTCGTTCTGCTCGACTTCTTCGTTTTCTTCGTGTTCTTCATGGTCTGCTGCGTCTTCGTTACCTTCGTTCTCCCCACTGTCTTCATTCTCTTCCATGGAATTTTCGTCGTATTCATTTTTCGCGCCTTCGTATTCCTCGTCGCTTCGATTCATAAATGTTTCAGATTCAAAGTCCAACGATTCGTTGTTAGACAAACCCTTGCCGTAGAAATTTACTGATTTGGGAGAAGATTGATTCTGAATTTCTGCTAAATTACAGATTCCCATTTCTTTGGCATATTTCTTTCCCATCGATTGTTCTCCAGACATGTTTCCAGTTAGTAGAGGCATCATAGGGCTGAGCACAGGAGGACCATCATCATCCGACAAATCAACGTCGTTCTTCTCTGCTTCTGAAAATGTTAAATGTTCATTCGCATTTAGACTTTGTTGCACGCGCGGAATTGTAACGATAAATTGTTTACTTCATTACCAGTATCTTTGAATTCCTGAAGACCTTCCAAAGCAAAGTGCTGCATATTCTTATCCATATCTAGATTAGCCAATTCTTCGGAATCATCATCAGTATCTGAATTGTATGTAATTTCTCCTGTGGCCCTGGATTCTCCTTCAGAATCATTGTCTTCCACCTCTGTGCTACTACCGCTATCCGATTCTGCTGACTCTGCCTCTTCTGCCTCAGACTCGAAGTCCCCTTCTTCCGCTTCTTCTATCATAGCATCATCCGTTATCAGGCTTCCCTATTTATGGAAAGTTAATTATCATTGTTCATTGCCACATATATATATATATGTATATTAGTTCAGGTATCAGTGAAAGATAGAATAAGCACATACTTCTGGCTTCTTCTCGTTCTTCAAATGCTCTTCTTCTGTTTTTCCAGTACATATAGTTGAATGATCAGTTTCGTCGGTAATATTCTTATAGCATTTCGGACATGTACTGCCATTACTTGCGTGTCCGATATGAATACTTGTGTGTAACAATAGCTTACTGCGTGCATTGTGATATCTGTTACAGAAAACATATAGCATAATTATGAAAAACGTAGCTACTCTGATTTTCCACGGTGAGTTATAAGATTGTAACAAGTTCCTGGTATACGAATGCAATTGAAAAAGTTTTCATTTGGTCGGTACCTGCCACAAGTTTTACAGGTGAAATTGTTTCCTTCGCAAGAAAGGATTGCAGCATGTGCAGCTTTCAAATGTTCTGCTAAGTCATCATAGTCCTTGCAGAGTTTCAGACACACTCCGCAGGTAACCGCAGCTTCTGCTCGATGGAAGCGAATTAAATGTTGCCATAAATGTTTCTTCGCTGGCCACTGTTTTCCACAGACTTCGCAAGCGCATTCTGTATTCGTTGATTCATCGTACACTTTTCTCGAATCTTTTCTCGAACATTTCATCGACGATTTCACCCTAAAATTGTACATTGATAGGTGATACAAAGTACAAATACCATAAAGTACAAAGTAACATTTACCTCTGAGATAGCGGCATCAGATTCGGAAGAGGTCTTTGACCCGATAATTGAAGATTTATGTCTTCGAATAGATTAAAGTCTGGGATATTCAAATTTGATGTACTTTCTTCTTTTTTAATTTGATTATTATTTTTCAAAATTTCTTCCTGATTATCAAGTGCACCTTCTTGATTATCTAACATGTCATTCTGTAAAGACGAAAGTTCCTCCTATATTAAGAAAGTCCACGGATTAATAGAAATACCTAAATCTACTATACATATATAACTTGAGAATTGAAGAAAATCCTTACTTCTTTTCGCAAAACGTTTCTCCTGCAAGTTCCAATATGATTCCAATACAATGTCTTTGTACAAAATTGTTTCTTACAACTCTTACAAGCGAAACTTAGTTTTCCACGGATTTTTCTTTGTTCTTCCTGTTTCAGTCTCTTGAACATTCTTTCTGGATCCGTATTATGCATGTTACGATAGTGCATTGAAAGGGCGTCGCTATTCACAAACATCTCAGGACACATTTCACAATCGAACGTATCGGTTAACAATCTTCTTCTTTTTGAATCGTTGGAATCCTCGTCACACAGATCCACATCGTACTCCAAATCGTCTGGTTCTTCTTTCACAATAATGTCGGGAGACTATAAAATCAATAATAAATTTCGAATAAAAATAAAAATTGTCCAAGTCCATCGTAAGAAACGGACGAGTTGGATAAAAATGTATTTCTTTTTTCAATAATTTTAGTAAGTCGAAAAGAAGCACACTTTCCCATAAATGCGTAAAATCCGCAGTCTACTTATCATTTAATATTAAATTACCTCAATTTCATAATCATCGTGTTTCGATCCAATATCCAGCCTGTATTCAAACGCTGCGAGTTGATCTTTCGGAACATTATGTACCATTTCATAATGATCTCTGATGGCAGTATCTTCTGTGAAAACAGCTAAACATTGTTTACAGGTCCGGAATACTTTGCCATGACATTTTTTAGTATGGTCGAAAGCTTTCCACTTTGAAGCATATTGTTTACCGCATACTTGGCAGGTATTCGGTTTCGAAAGAACGCTAGAGTGAACTTCTTCTACATGACCCTTGAGCTCTTTCGGATCTTTCATTGGGATTAAGCATACTCCGCAAGATACTCCAATTTCGTTACGATGAAGAGACAGTACATGCATCTTCAATTTCAGTTTATTCTCAACCGTGTCACCGCAGAAATCGCAAACGTTAGGATTTGTATGATATCTGTGATCTTTTTTATGCGATTCTAAATCTTCCTTTGTCCTGAATAACTTTTTACAAGCTCCAAAATTACAAGTCAAATCCGGATGATCCATATGTTTCACTCTATTGTGCGTCATAATTCCTAATTTCGAAGTGATCGTTTCATTACAAAGATGACAAGTGTAGGTGCTATGATGATTTTCTATATGCTTTTGTAAACTAGCGCGGTCTTTAAAAATTCTTTCGCAAGCTCTGCAACGAGTAAGCAACGCACCAGGGTCCTTCCTATAATTCTGACATCCTTTCATATGTCTACGTAACAAGTATCGCTTATGAAATCCTTTATTACATTTCTCACAGTAGTGTAAACTAACTTCGTCGGTTTTAAATTGCCTAGTGTCTTTTCCATCTTTTCTAGAATCAGGTTCGTACCTGTGAATTTTCGAAATATGGGTAGCCAAATGATCTTTCGACGCGCTAGTTTTCAAGCAATAAGGACACGTAACATCCTCGTGACCTTTATGGACTCTGTTGACATGTTTCCATAGGTGCGAGGTCCTTCCATAACATTTATTACAGAGATCGCAAGGGAAAAGGCCATGGACGATTCGTCTATGATTACACAACTTCTCTAAACTAGCAAACTTTAAGTCTGTACAATGTTCACAACTTAATTCAGTTTCTCTGACTCGTCCGTCCGGTTTGTTTTCATTGCTTTCAACCCCATTGTCGCAAGTTTCTTCAAAACCGTGGATTTTTCTATGCCTAGACATTTTCGATTTGTTCGAATACGGTCTTCCGCATATATCACAACTAAAATCACCATTTGTTAATGGCCAATGTTTCGATTTGACGTGGGTACTTAATTGTAACACATTCGGGAAAACCTTCAGACAAACACCACAAATCAATGGAACAGTATCCGAATGAACGCCCATAACGTGCTTCCAATAGTCCACTCTGCTGCCCCAAAGTTTACCACAAATTTCACATGTGTTCGGAGAGGGGCCTTGAATCGCATGATGTTGAACGTGATCGTTTCTAAGAGACTTTGTCGCGAAAATTTTACCACAGTCTTCGCGATCACATTTTATGGCTGGTTCGTTGGCATGAGACGAGCTGACATGTAACCAACGTTCCCATTTACTGGAATGTGAACTGCCGCAAAGTTCACAAACAAAGAACAAGTGGTATTGAGCTCTATTTCCACCGCCATTTAAGTTGGATTGATTTAAGGAGTCGCCTGCCAGCATCGGTTGTTCCGACTGTAAACGTACAGAAGTTCCATGTAACAAAAGCGATAGATCGTACAACTAAATATAGATAAATGTATATTTTTAAATACTCACTCTGTGTGCATTTCTTTGATGCCGTATCAAATGATCTTCATTTGGAAATGATTTGTAACAAATGTAACAGTCTACTTTGTCTCCTTCTTCTTCATAGTCGAGCATCGTAGTTTCCGTAGTTTCGTTACCATTAATATTCTCCCCGTAATAATTACTGTTCAGTTGTACAAAGGTTGCTGGATCATAATTTGGATCTACGTTATGTATGGATACGTGTGCGATTAATTTCTTTCTAGAGTCGTGTTGTCTGCCACAAATTGTACAGCTGTACCTATTAACAACGACACAATAAATCATTCGAATCTAGATAAATTAAGTTACATCGATTTCTAAGATATAGCAGAGTTCAATTACACACAAGTACCTTCTTTGTTCAGAGAGTAATAATTTTGATCCGCCATGATACATATTTACGTGATTCAGAAGTTGTGTATTGTCCGCACAGATTTTCAAACAAACACCACACGCAAATGCTGCAAATTCCTTGTGCGTGGCTCGAATGTGAAGCCAAAGCGAAGCGCGATCATTAAAATCACGGGTACAGATTTCACAAACAAATACAGTTTCAATTTCAATTAGATTTTCCTGTCCACTCTCATGATCATCCTCTTCGTTTTCAGCATTCGTCTGAAATTTTAGAACATATAATTAAGCATATCGAATTTACGAATGTAAAAACGCTTTCTCGCTTTAATAATAACAATGTACCTCTGGGGATAACGGAAATTCTGTAGTTTTTCGTTCATAGTCAAGATCCATCGATTCATTCCAATGCCGTGAAAGAATCTTCTTTAAACATTTATCGCTTTCTACAATAGGATACGGATCAACACCGTGTAACGTTTGAATATGTCTACTCAAGGAAGACTTAAGAACAAAATCTTTTTTGCATAGAATACAGATGTACGGCTTATCAGCATCATGAACTGCTTCATGTTCTTTCAAGCTTTCGACCGAAGTGAAAAATTGAGGACACGATTCACAATACCATTTCTTGTCACTCTTAACATCTGTGTTTTCTACGAAACAAAACAATTACGAATGTTTCGAGTTACTCTCGAGATATCTTTTATACCACAATAATACAAATTTTACTAATTCATAATCGTGTTTTAATACTCGAGTTACCTGTTTTTGGAAGTTTTTTTGGTTTACAATTTGTCGTAAGTTTGTCTTCAAAGTCCCGTTTAAGGCTATCACCTTTCATTAGTGCTTGCTTCAAGATCGTCAATTGAGGATTTTTAGCCAGTTTTGCTTCTGCAGTTCTGAAAAAAATAAAGAAATAAAAAAAAAAATAAAAACGGAAACTATAGCCGATAACAAAACAGATGATACGAGTAAAATTAATTGATTGTTAGAATTTTGGGATGTGTTTGTTAATGATATCAAAAATTCTACCTATAATCTTTGCTATCTTCGTCGCTACCAATGCTCGATCCTTCGCAACTGTCTACAATTTTAGTATCCTTGTTCTCACTCTTGGTCAGAAAATCGGATCTTTGCTCTTCGATGCAGACTCTGCCATGGAGATTTAATTCCACGGCATCCGTGCAAATCTTTCCGCAAACGTTACACTGGCATCTGTTTTCTGATCGGTAGGTATTGTTCACGGGAACTTCCAAGGGCGCTGGAAGACCAGCGTGACGTGATTTTATATGTTCTTCCAAATTTGTTCGAGTTGAGTAGATCCGGGAACAATAACCACATGTCACTGCAGGGTGGCCTCTATTAGGATAAAAAGATAAATGTAAAAATATGAGAAATATAGGGAAGGTCAGCGTAGAAAACGAATAACAAAACAAACCTGTGAGATGTTGAGACATGACCCCAACGATGCTTCGCGGTTGAATAAGATTTATGGCAAAGATCGCATTGATAGGGTCTCTTGTAGGAAGTGTGATCGTCCGTAAGAACTTTTTCGCCAATTACGTCACCAGCCCCGACATGAATACGCGCGTGCAAAGATAAATGACCCTTTGAACTGAATGCTTTGTTGCACAAAGAACAAACGTAAACTTCGTGTTGTTGAGATGTATGCTGCAGTAATAAAAATCGTGGTTTACAATACAAGTCGTTATTATAACGCAAAGTTCTTTCCAAAATTTAGCCAACGTACCTCTGGGATATTATTAGAATGTTCTTGATGTTTCAAATCCAAGTCTTCCGGTTCTTCGGTAACTATCGAAGTCATCTCCAAAAAATCGCTTGGATTCGTTTCCATATCCATTTCATATTCTTCCGAACGATGATCCTCCGAGTCGTCCACTATTGTTGCTTAAGCGAAATGGTAATAACATTGTTTATTTGCTATTTTAATTTTTCAATTATAAAGCCGATAAGTAGATATTTTTCAAAGATTAAAAATACCTTCATCCGTGCCACTATTATCAACAACTTCTTCGGACTCGTGATCCGCTTCCTCGTCAGAATTTAATCTAGGCGGCGTACCTAAGGCAGCATTAGGATTCACAATAGGGGCTTCTGGGATCAACATCGGTATGTTGTTTTTCTGCTTCAAGTGCTCCGAGTCGTCGTAGCATCTTAAGGTGGTCGCGACACCTTCGACCTAAATAAAAGTAAAAGATAAGATTTTTCATCCTACCTCCTGTAACGGATTCTTTACTTATTGGCCGATGTTACGCGTCTCTTGTTATTACGTGTTAATCGTTTCATAAAATATTGTAAGTTTTACTTTTTCCGATGGTGGTAAACATCTTTCCAAGAGGGCCACTGCATTGACGCATGCTGTTCTAAAATCATAGAAATTTTCCAAATTGTACATGCATCGGTAACACAGGCATTTTGGTAGTCGATCGTCTTCTGCAATCTGTAATTAAACATTTGAATATTAACGATAACGATAAAAGAATCCATAATTAACATGTAATTGCTATATAAATAAATAAATAAATAAATATTATAATATATATATATATTTTTTTTTATTTATCTGCAAAGTTTAAACAAATATCTATGAAATATGAAATATGCAATTTTTAGACGTAACAAATATCAAAACAAACGAAAGAAGTAGATTTTAATGGTAAACATATTAACGCGAGAAAATAAAAAGAGAGTAAACAAAAAAGAAAAAGAAATTATTTAAATGTTTTGAAAATTCGATTAACCGGATGATCGAATTGGTTTTGAACAAGCGACTTTTTAATAATGGCAATAATAAAAATAAAAATAAAAATTAGTCCGGAGATACTGAAAACGCAGATTCGCGGACAGTAATCAAGATATAGAAAGAAATAAGTTCAGAAGGTTTTATAGAATCCATCGGACTCTGAGAAGTGTGGCTTCGGTGTTTAAAAAGATTAAAAGAAAGCTTAAAATCGACGAACAAGGCGAAATAACGCGATATCGAAGGGTAAATGTTATTGTCAGAAATAAATCGAATGGAAATGAACGTTTCATCGAAAAGGGAGGATCATTTTCGGAAGTAGAAGCTGACACGAAGTGAAAGGGAGTCCGACAGCGGAGACGCGTGTCGCGTCGTGTATACGTAGAAGGACGATGACGAACCTTAAACGGTAGACAAGCTTGTATCTTGTCAACAAGCTGTCTATTCTTGCCCTCTTGACCGAAGATGTCCATCTTGACGGCGTCGTAGGATGCGCAAAGTCTGCAGAGCTCCTGATAGCGTTCCCTGGGCTCCATCGTCGGCGTGGCCACCAAGAGGATCACGATACTGGCCCGAGGAAGCTGGATTATCCGAATTTCCTCGTGGCAGTGTAGAAAAAGGCTCCTCTGGCCCGGACTCGGCCTTCTTCTTCTTCTTCCTCGGATCACATCCTTCGGAGCGGGGATCCGCGGCTCGCTGCGACACCGCGCGGCTTCCGTTTACGGGTTACTTCCTGGCGATTTTCACGACAGTTAAGGCCCCGGGCGCCGCCATCTTGTACACAGACACTTGTTCCGTCGGCCCTGTCCCTGTCGAGTACGACCTCCTCCATGTCGCTAGCTATCTCGTGCTTCGCTCGAGGTATCCTCCGATTTTTCAACACTTTACCAAACCACCGATTGTATTTTCGCTTTCTATAACGCCCAGTTCCTATCGAATCGATTTCGATGGATTCAATCAGCATTTTCAATCTGTCTTTGAATTTACGCGAATAATAATCTGATTGGTTCGTGTCCGTTTCGTTACTGATCTTCTTTTATTGGCGTGACCATTCTTACGATTATCAACACCAGAGAGGAAATTTTCTACCGATACGCTACTTTCGAATTCATTTCTAATCAAACAAAAAATAGTTCTATGAAAGAATCTAAGAAAAAATATACAGTTCCATTTGACGAATGTCCGTAAATTAATCATGTAAAAAGAATCGCCTTTATCGACAGGCCTCGATGTGTCTCTTGTATCATGGAATCTCGATTCAAAAATTGCGTTGTATCGTTGGATCTTCAACATTTTACGAAACAATTGACTATATCGCAGAATCCTCTACATATTGTTAGTACGCAATGTCATCTACATACATAAGTACATAAGTATCGTCATTAGGTTTCCGTTAATAATCTAACCTAACTATAACATTGATGTCTGCGATCTTCACAGTATCATTAATAAATAATCCTTAGGTCTGTGTATAAGTATCGAATACTTCGTTATAGGAGATATTACGAAGCTTTGTACAATATCTCCGCTAATAGAAATTTTGTTATTGCACTTTTCTTGTACATACATATGTATGTATGTATGTAAGAAAAAAACCATTAACAACAATTTTTATCAATAATACGACTGAACGATACGAATGATTATACGAAATATTGTATATCATAGATATCCTCTCCGATCATAAACTCGTACGTTACTTGACGAAATGCGAAACTCGTTTTTTTGAGAATCAATTTCTGTCTTTTTAAAAATTCGGTTAAAAAAACGTGATTCATTTTCGCAAGCCTTACCTAATGACACCGCATACCATTTATAAGTAAAATCAAGTTCACGATACTATTTTTATTGTTTAAATAGATTGTAGTACGTATGTAGTTTTCTACAATACATGTTTTCAATATTCCACTGTATGTAAACATTTCCGAAAAACGCCAGAGTTTCGCATCTTTGTTCTCTATGTTATATTAGTTTTAAGGTTTCCACTCTAGGTGACGCTACGAACATTTTCGCCATTTTACAAAAAAATTAAATGTACCTAAATACTTTTCAATGCAGGTCAAATAAAAGTGTTATACACGTTCAGATGTAATCTATTTTTTATATTTTTTCTCTGTATATTTCACCGTTCGTCAAAATTCTGTCCGTGCCATTAAATATTATAAATATTTTGATTCTGGTTGAAGATTCTAGGGTTATCGGGATATGATAGTTGACTACGCTTGCAATTTTGATATTCGCTATACGATACAGAAAATGTATTTTAAACTGTTTGCGACAAGTTTAAAATATTCATTTGTTAAACCTTAAAGAATAGTTTCCTCCATAATGGTCACGATCGAATGAAACCGTTGTTTCGTTAACTTTTGGTAACTATACATTTACGATTACTTTAAATGACAAAAGTTACCGTGCAGTTTCCTACCTAGATTGCACAAGGATCTTTTCATTGGAAAGAGGCACTCTGATCCTTCGTGGCAAAGAATGTTTTTATTCTTGAACGTCGGTGTTAATATTGTCTGTTTCTTGTCTTCGAAACCGTTTCCTTGTTCCACACTATTAACAAGTTTAATGTAATTGTCCGTCATGGACATACGAGGTATAGAAGTTACGAATCAATTGCGAGTAAGTAAACGATCTATACTTTTATTCTGGCATATTAGACTTTTCCAGCTATCTTATCGGTTTTAATCGTTTCGGTTTCTTGTATCTTAAAGGATTGTTAATTAATTTCGCTTTAGTTATCCGACGATCATTTATTATTGTTACTCTATCGATTTTGGAGCATTCCTGTAGCCCTAGTTCAAACAATTTTAAGCTTGGGTAAGACAACGATAAGTAAACGAATCTTACCATAGGTGCGTGTATATATTTTCACATAATTTAAGGATTATCTTTACAAGAAGATGCAGAAACTTGCTGTAAGGTATACAAAATATTGTATAACGAAGCAGATAACGATACTCCGAGAAAGCCGTTTTTCTGCAGAATAAATTCGATACGATCGAGAAACTTGATTTCGTAACATATTTGTGCTTACGTGGTAATAAGAATGCTTTATTTTTCTTTTTTCAGAGTGCCATTCGTGCAAAATTATTAGAATTAGGAGTTAGATACGATGAAGAATTACCAGATTATATTTTAGTAATGGTTGTAAATAAAAAGTCTCGCCAACAAATGCACGACGATCTATACCTGTTTCTAGAAAATTGTACAACTCCGTTTGTGGATTGGCTTCACGACCAAGTATTAAAGAAATTACAAAAGGTCACGGTAGCCAAGAGAAAATCGTTAAGGGAATTTGTGCCTACGGTTGTGGTGAAACAAGAAGAAGAAAGAAAAAAGAAAAAGACATCGACGTCGACGACTTCATTTTTGGAAGACCAGGGTATTAACCAAGCTCCGGAGAAGTCGTCCAATAAGAGTACAAAGGATGACAAATCGGTTCATAAACAAAGCGCGAAACCGTCTGTCTCTAGTCAAAAATTGGATACGATTCGAGCTAAAAGTACAGAGAAGTCTGTAAAGAGTACGAATCACGATATTAAATCCGACGTTGGGTCGGAACATAACGATTCTCATCAGACTGTATTAAAGAAAGTACAGTCGAACGATAGTCAAACAGGAAACGCTAATAAAGAGCCAGTCGTCGCCGAGACTTCCGGTAGTAGGTTGGGGGAGGCTCGGATCGAAGCGAAAGCGGATGCTTCGTCGTCCAGGACATTGAAAAGACCTTTGGATACGACAAACAATCATCGCGATAATGCGGAGAAGAAACAGAACGAAGCGAAACGATCGAAAATCGAAGATGACGAGGAAAGTATAACGGAAGACAATGCGAGGAAATTGAAATCCTGTGTGAATAAACCAAAAGTTACATCGGTTGTCTCTGTAAAAAATCGTCTTGGTATAGTATCTCCTAGAAAGAAATTTGAGGTTCACAGAGATAAGGCAGATAACGAGGGTCGATATCGACAGAATGAGAAACGCTTGGAAAAGCATAGGTTCGATGGCATTCGGAGTAACAATAGTTTTCAACGAGGAAGAAATTTCGAGGCAGACGACCGTGCAAAGAGAAATCGCGAAGCCGAATCGAAACATAACGATTCCGAGAAAATTAGCAGCGACATTAAAACACGATTGGGCAACTCTAAAGTTGATAAAATCCCTAAAAATATAGAGTTAAGAGATAAGGTGAATTCCACTGTGAAATCGAAACCAATCGGGAAACCAGCGGGTACGATTAAAGATCGTTTAGGGATCGCGCGTATCGATAGGTCGCAGAAACAGTTGGGAATCAAAGACCCTGTAGAATTCAAAAGTAAACCTTTGGAGCAGGATCGAGACACACCGAGTAACATTAAAAACATAAAAACAAGGTTGGGACCATTAAGAAGCAATTTTCGACCGTTGGGCGTTAAAGGTGGTTTCAATTCAACGAATAGACGTTCTCAGAGTAGCGAAGACGACGATTACCTCAATCTGGGGGCGGAAGAAGAGTTGGACGATGACGATCGATCTACTGGGAATTCTGGTCCCATTAAATCTCATATAATAGCCGTAAATAAACTTATTCCAGCAAAGACTGAAAGGAAACGATTAAAGCCGTCGGAGAAAACTAGCAAAGAGTCCAGCGATGCGGACGACGTCGAAGATACGAAGATACCCAGTAAAGTAATCGTAACTCCGAGGCCATTAAAACCTTTGCAACCGACGCAAAAACGAGCAACACAGTCTCTGCTGTTACGAGCTGTCGCAGAAGCCAACCAGTCCGTTGTTACTCAAAAGAATCCAGAACCATCTCTAATGGTGAGTATAAAATAAAAATCGAATGATTGTAAAACATTTGTGTCGCGTATTTTTTTCCGAAAAAGAGAAAAAGAAAATATACTTTATAGAGATGAATTTATATTAACTTGGATTTACAGGAGAAGAAGCAAAATTTATCGGTACATTTTAATTCGAATAAGAGACTGGTCATGGAAAAGATTCAGGTCAAGTTAAACACCGATGTTTCCGAGACGACGTTGAAGCCTTGTAAGTATGTTTGCTTTTAGACAGGGACGAACGCGCCGCGTACAATACCTAAAATCCTTTCTCTAATACATTCGGTATCGTACGATCCGTAGATGTACAACAATCGGTCACCGAGGAGCATATGGGGGTGGTGATGTCATTGTTCCAGAGGAGCGATGACAACCAAAAATTTTTAGTCACTCTAAACGGATACAACAACAATCTTATCAAGGAGAAGGCTGCGTCCGACGACGACGAACGACTGGAAATGGAGGTAGTTAACCGTAGCTGCAGTTAGTTAAGTTATAAGCGCTTCGCTCACTTTAGCCGTCTTAACACTGTTTTCGTGAATCGTGTTCGAAGGTAAATGAAGACGATGAACTTGTGCTTTTAACAACACAAAATGATGTATATACCCAGAATGAGTCAGAAACATCTGTTTTTCAAGTAACCGAAGTGGATGGTGAGGTGGTGGATGCGAATGGAAAAGAAAGAGCGGAAGAGAATAATGAAAACTGTAACACCGAGAATGTCGACAAGACTGAGGAAGTACCGAGGAAAAGAAGAAAATTAAGTCCCATAGTGTATAACAGATCTCATTCGCCCAGTCCTGCGGATATCAAGACCAGCACGTTATTGACGAATCCAATATTAGCGAAACGTGAGTAGTACCGATAGAACGAGATGTACAGATGCGCAGAAGGGGATTTCTATTTACCGTTTATACCTGTTCTAGATTTAGAGAAAAAACCATCAACAGAAAGCGCGGTAACGGTAATAGACAAGTCGAAAGAGAAATGCAGATATTGGCCAAACTGTACGTTGGGAAGCAAGTGCGCGTACCTTCATCCCATTGTTATGTGCAGGTTTGCGTTCTATTTAATTCTCGACGTTGAAAAAATCGTTTTTAGATTCAATTTAAATTCTATCGAAAACATAAATCAACATAACAGAGCCAAAAGAGCGATTAAGGAATAATTTTGGAGCTCGTTTATCAAGAGAAGAGCCAAAGTCTTCCTATTTTGACGGTCTCCTCTTATACAGGATGTCCTCTTTGAAGTTTCGCACTCGATTATTTCCCAGACTAAACATAGCTTGTTGTAAAAGATATTTCAAGTAAAACTTATTCGGTTTCGTTTGGGAAATAATCGCGTGCGAAACTTTAAACGGAGCACCCTGTAAACGTTACAACGTTATTCTACCACTGCTCGAGTGTTTCGCTATGTAATTGTTTCCGTTGTTCGTTACAGTGCGTTCCCTGCTTGTAAATTTGGAGACAAGTGCGCTTACAGACATCCTAAATGCAAATTCGGACTGGCTTGCACAAAACTAGGATGCGTGTTTTCTCATCCGGCACGGCAGTGCAAATACCATCCATTCTGCACGAAACCGTCTTGCCCGTATTCGCATACGACGCCGGTCGCCGTAGAAGCGTCCACTCAAAGAGCGAAGTTTACGTGGCGCAGACGAGACTGAGTCCGAACATTCGACCGATGTACAAATTCCTTCATCTTCTAGCCAAGCGGCGAACCGGTCGCTCGAACAGGGATACCTACCTCGCGCGCGCGCGTGTCTCGCACCGGAACACGTGTGCGTAGCATCGCAGTTTGCCAAATAAACTGCTGATTGCGAGTTATAACACGGTAGTGCGATCTATACTATCAATCGCATTCCGTTCGATGCATAAAAGACGACTTACCGCGTGTTCTGTATCGTACCGTTTCGCGAGCAAACTCCGAGTAAAAAGCACAGAATCGACGCAGGGTAACAATAGTTATTTTCTTTCTCGCCCTGTAGCTAATCGACATTATTCGTGGCGGTATTCCTGTTCACACGTACTGTACAGACCAAGTAACGCTCTAGAGTCTATCTCTTCGATCGTACATAAATTTCAGAAGAAATCTCGACCTTCGGTACTCTCTTAATCTGTATTATATATAGATAAGCATATACACGAACGTCATGCAACATTGACACGCATTTTGCATTTGTCGAGTAACGACTAACATTCGCTCGATCTTCTATCCTTTGCGAATCCAGTTGAATGGTCTGTGAATTGCGTTCGTTTCATTCGGTTCATACGACGCGTTTCGCAACAGAACAACAATACGTACACGTATAATATTCGTTCGGTCTTTTCCTTTTCGGAAGTAGGCATTCGTTTTTTCGTAATAAAAAGAATCTTTTATTTTTTCTTTTCGTCTATTCGAAATTATTACGATTTTTATTTATCACTCGATGGCTGTGTAACGATCGTCATAACGATTTCCTTTTTTAACGGAAAAACCCATTTCGACGAGTGAAAGTCGGAAGTTGGGAGTCGCCAAGTTGTACATTTACACGAATCATACTGAATCATGTCTCATTGCCGAAGTAAACTAGCATCGAGCGTTTTATGTACCATCGATCGATTCAATTCCAATGAATTATATTTAATGAATTTACTCGAGCCTAAGTCTCTTCCAGTCATTCTCATCTGCGCGAGTGAAACGTTTGCAATTTGAAGTAGAGACGCAACAAGTAACGCGGGACAAGCGCGTATTAATTGTTCGGTCATTCGTCCTGTGTATTTAACTTGTTTTTTTTTTTTATTGAACTTAGTACGTAAGCCGATACTGCAACAGCAATCTCGGTTTTCCTACAACACCTTTAGTTCGTAAGTTTTCACTTGATTGCGTTGTACTCGAGAGCGTGTACTCAATTTGCTACGATAATCTCGTGGTTTATAATGTGCACGCGTATTTATAATTGATCGGGACGCAGCGCGACGCCTTTGTATTGTATGTCTCTCGCGGTAACCCTCTTTTACCTGGCCGACAATAACTGACCTACATTGTTAGACATCTGTTGGGCGAGCGAGCACCGACGCGTCGGGGAATTCTCCTGAAAAGACACAACGGAAAAAAGGTGTGCGCCATAACGTTTTTGTCCGCCTTGTTCCCTTTACGGGAACGATATTGTTTCGAGCGATGGTCGCCCGGCAGGGGAACTGTTTCCTTGTTCTACGGATTGGCAGTGTTGTGTTAACGATGACGTCACGGATTTTCAGAATACGCTTCGAAACTGGGAATAATCCGTATAGAAACCACCGTGACTCATCCGATCCGATCCGATCCCGTCCCGATGCTTTGTACAGTTCAAAGTTTAAAGGATACCCCGAGAACGCGCGAACGGACAGCAGAAGAAAGCTACCTAACCGAATGAAACGAAAGACAACGTCGGAAAAGTGAAACTTTTTTTGGCTTTCTTTCATTTTCTAGTCTTTAAGCACCGTAGAGACGATTCGAGCGAGCCACCCTATCCTTAGAATTCCTGTCCTCGTTTCAATGCGTATTTATGTAAGTCTCTAGTTAATTAAAAAGCCAGCAATGTTCGATCACCAACACTCCCGGTTGTTGTTTCATTATTTGGCGACCGCCACCCCCAACCGATCCGAAATGCAGTATTATTTCGAGATCCGTGTTCTCTCTCGGCCCGCTCGAGAAAGAAAATCCCTCCAACGTTGTGGACATATTTGTCGGGATTTATCTTACCTCACTTATCGACGCGGTGCTCGGTGTCTCGTCAGAGCTTTCCGTGGTTCCGAAGGGAAAAAACTATGAATTTGGCTTGATTTCATCGTTATTATCAATGAACAATTTGCCTAAAATACGGCAACCCGACCCACAGAAGTGTACGTTGCTTATGTCGTAAAGGCGCGCGCGACGGTCACGTGTCAAAAGGGGGTTTTCGCTCGTACGAACGGGTAGTCGCAACGCAGTGACTCTCAGAGCAGCAGGTCGTTATAATTGCTCTGTATAATTTCTCCGTTTACAGTCTTCAACCACCGACTTAAGATCCGTCTTGGTCTTTATTCGACTTTATGCAAAATACAAATGTTTTACCCGAATCGCAACGAATTGAAGCGAAATAGAAAATTTTCTTTCTTATTACGTTTAGCAGATTGAAAATAATCTATAATGGTATGTTTAAATTTTTCAAACATTTTTCCTACTTGAAATTACAGCTACTAATTTTGTTCATAAATGCATAAAATCCGTAGTCTAGATAGGACTTTCTGTCGACAGGTAAAAGACGGCGGAAGCAAGGGCTAGGACGAAACGAGGGAGGAAAAAAGAAGGAAGGCAGGCGAGAGAAGGGAGTAACGCGACTTCCCCCTCTTCTGGAGGGGAGGTTGTCGATCAGCTGTGGAGGATTGCAACGCGACGAATCGGTATTCGCGCCGATTTTCAAATTCGTTCTGGAGTAAAGAGCCGCGCATGTCCGGGAACGCGCATGCGCCGCGTTGCCGGCACGCGTTCGTCTCTTTGGCTGCGAGTCGGTCAGTGCGTCTCGTGTCGTCGTGAGGGGAGCGTCGGACCGCATCGTGTCTCACCGTATCGCATCGCGTTGCATCCCCCTTTCACGGATAACGGCAGTTGTTTCGATTCAAATCGGTCGCTCGCATCTCACGGATATATATACATATATACACATATATATAGCATCGTGGCGCGGTTCGTTTCGAATCGTGAAAAGCTCTCGCCGAGCCGTTCGGCGATCGAAAATTCTCCGATTCCCGGCGAATGTTTAGACGCGAGCGTCGCGTATCAAGTACCGGTCCTCGTGTAACTTGGTGATTGTGTCGCGTGTGATCCCCACGGAAATGATGACGAGTGGCGTGTCCTCGATGTTGTGCGTTATCCTGCTTCTTAGCGTCGCCACGGGCACGGTGCACGCCGGATTAAAATGCGAACCTGTCAGGCCGTACTTCGAGTCTCAGGGTTTCCCTGCCAGCGACATTCCCAAGGAGGCGATCTCATGTAAGTACCTTAAATACGATAAATCCTCTCCCGCAACGCGGAGCAGAAATTCCTCGGTTTCTTTTCTCTCAAATTTCATTTACCTCGATCCGATTTAATTTCATCGATCGATTACGCGTCTCGTGACTGGAGCACATTTCGTTGCGTTCGAGCATCGGTGTGGTGTTTCGGTTGTCGGGCAGAATGAAACGCGTTCCGGTAAATCTGTTTACGGGGGCTGCGCGTGTCGAAACGGACCTTGGAGCTAGGTTAGGTAGAACTCGGGGGAAAGATGAGCGAAAGAAACATCTGGGAGGCTGTCGCTTCGGATTCTGAGGCGCGAACAGCCGGTCAACCAGCCGGCGAAAATGCAACAGATGACAAATAAACAGTTTCGAGTGCGCTCTAAACATTCTGTTTCTCTCGTCGCGTCGGTCGCCCCCGGCGGCGCGGGAAAATCGTGTCCAGTACACATCGTTTTTTCAAACACGTGTTTCATTCTAGCGGATGCACAAGCGCTTGTCTAGATGCATAATTTGTTTATTGAACTCCACGCGAAGTATATTTTCGTACTTTGCGCGCTACTTTCAAAATACAGCCGAAATTATTTCAACTCTTAGAGTGCCATCCGGATGACCACTAAATTAATCATACTTATTTTTGAAGCATAATAAATATTAAAAAAGATATATATATGTGCGTGTGTGTGTGTGTGTGTATATGTAGAAGAAGTCGGTGAACAATTTTATGCGAGGACGAGAAAGTTAACGCGCTTTTGAAAGGATCTAGAAACGGTAAAAATGCGTTTTTAAGCTGGAAGAGGCAACATTTTCATCGGTCCGAGGGTGTACAAAAGAGAAGAATGGCACATCGTCGCGTATCAAAGAGACACGAACGAAAAATGTTTCGGAGGTGTTGGATAGTCGCGTCGCAGTGATGCAACCGTAAGCTTCTGTTGACTTGTTAACGACATACGTACAGATTTCGTAGGAACACGACGGAGAAGAGTTTACGCGTTGTTATCGGTTAGTGCAATCAAATCTGTGTCGTTTCGAAACTGTTTATTCGGCCCGCATCGATAAGGAAGAATTATACGCACCTTTAACGGATAATGGCTTTGCCGCCGTCACGATTCTCAGAAAATCAATCATATTTTATTCTTAATCCTTACATTACTAATAATTAGGCGCCGACTCGCTAGGACCACTTAATCCGCCTTTAGCCATAAATTTTCAATGTTGCACGCATATTTGAAAAGAAATGGAATTATTTACTATTTACTATTTACTATTTACTATTTAAGATACTATTGAATCTATTGCATACGCGAGCGTTACCTATTTGTTTGTTACGCATAGTACTATTGTACAAAAAGTATTATAAATTTTCATCGAATGAACATTCGCAGCGTAGAATAGGCTCTGGAAAAATTTCTGTGCAAGCATTTCCTTTTGTGAGGTTGATTCGACCAAAAAATGTTCTCGTATGTTTCCGAGGGGTTTTTAATTAAAAGTTTCAGCAGGTTTTTAGTTGGAAGCATTTATTAAAGCGCATACGCACTACCATGGACACACCGAAAAAGAAACTCGGACGAGGCTTTTCGACCGAACCAATGCAATTATTCGCTGCATCGAGCCGACCCTTTTACGCTGATCCCTCCAATCCGATTGCTCCGGAACATCTGTGTCATTTACCTGACCGGTTGTCAGGTTTTTCTACCTGTGCTCGGGACTCTCTCCGCGTTCCGTCCACTTCCGATTTAGGAGCCAACACTCCAAAGGAAAGGGCTCGTTCGAAAGAGGAAGATTCGATCTAGCGCGCGAGCTGACGAGATAATGCGGATCAAATCGAGAGCAGCGCGCGCGCGCTAGAAAATATCTCCAGCTAGAGATCGAGCTACATTTTGTCGCTATTCTCTGCTAAATAAACCCGAAAACTTGAAGCAGGTTTCTGGCAAATCAGAATTCGTAGTATCGATAATGCAGAGGCAAAAAATGTGGCATGTTTAGTGACAGACTTAGGACCCGTTAGGATTAAGACCAAGACGGATCTTAAGTCATTATACAGCAGTTACCGACCTGCTGACTCTTGAAAAGTCACGCGACTACCCTTCGCAGCCGGATGAAGTTCGGAACGGATTCCGCTCGACGATAAATCGAAGTCGACGGAATTTGTTTCGGTGCATGACGCGCGAGTCCGGCCACCCATGAGCTTTCAGCGTGTGCGTTATTCGCTCGTTTCCCTTGGAATGCTTTCACAAGGGTTTTCCGCCCGTTCGAAGAAAATTGCTTAACCATAGGGTCCGAAGGGCCGAAACTGGCATCGGGAAGGGACCGAACAGGTGCGTGTCTTCGCTCGGCAAACGACCCGAGGAAAGACTCCATGGGATCCGGAATCTTTTAATGGCCAAAGTCAGAATTTTCAAATCTTGTACGTGCGCGCGCTCGCGCGCGCGTGAGAGAGAAGACGGACGAAGGTTAAAAGGAAGATAATGATTTACGGATGGATCAACTTTTAATATCGACGCAATAAAAAATGATCAAATCCGAGTGGAAACTCGCGTAAGAATTTTTCGTGCGAGCATGATTTTCAATCGACGGAATCGTGTCTGTGTAGCATCCGTCGCAGGTACATTTTTAAGGTCGTTCAGTCGGAAACCCTGATATACCAACTATGCTCCGTGGAAAGATTTTAGCCGTCGCGTCGCGCCGGTGGAACGCCGAGATCGGAGAGACGCGTACGTTAGCTACGAAAAGAAAGTGGAAAAATGGAAGGAAAAAAAATGTTCCTTCCGCCTGCCTGTGGGGAGGAGTCCCGACGTCGGCAACAGGAGGATCCTTTTTCACGGTGGTGGTGCAACGTGAAATCCCTGCATAATTTCTCTATCGTCGAATCGTGTAGAGTCAGCTTCTGGAGAACGAGAAAGCACTTACATATTTCTTTGAGGATCCGTAATCGTGGCTGGAAAGCAACGAGTCGCTCGTCTTCCACGAGTTTTCCGAACAGCGAGCGCAACCTGAAAATTCCCGCGGCGCGCTTCGACAAGCTCGCTGCGGAACCAGCATCCGTAAAAGCCCGACGAAATCGAAGTAATTTATTTAACGGAATATATACCGAAAAGTTCTAGTCGCGACTCGAGCTGTACACGCTGGAGCTTTGCAGGTTCGAACCCCTTCAGCTGTGAGAACTCGAGTCTTCCGTATTGCCAGGATCCGCTTGAATATTCCGATGTAATATGTATACACAGGCTAGATCGCGACATATACATAGAATTGTCTATTTCTTTTTCCTATTGGAACGATCAAGAGCGCCGAGAGCCGAGCGTTGAAACTTCCAGCCATAAAGCTTTGAAAGCTTAAGCTCTATATCGTTTTAACCGTAGAAACTTAGTCTTTAAGACCGAGCTTTGGAGCTTCGAAGACTCGAGCTTTGTACAACGCTACCGGAGCACGTTTACTCCGAAGGTTAAAGGCCTAGCAAAGGCAGAGACAAAACTTGAAGAGAGCCAACGAGCCGAAACGAAGAAAAAATAGAGTGAGATGAAACCGGAAGCATGCGGATCGAGATGAAATGCAGAATGGAACGAGAATAAACTGGAATGGATGGACTAGGAAGAGGGAGTAACGAACAGACCGAAATGACACACGGAATGGAATGGGAAGAAACTCGGAATAGGCGGACTAGAACGCGCGCGGAACGTTCGGAGCGTTAAACCGGTTGCAAAGAAGACATTAGCTCAGTTTCTTTGATCTTCGGTGGTAGTAATAGTAGCAGACTATCGCGTCTCGAGAGACGGTCGACGGCTGTCTTCTAATGTCATTAATACAGAGGCGACAACAGGTTCGCCTCACACCTTAGCAGCTATGAAATCTTATGAATCCTTTCAGCTTGCGAGAGGTGCTTTTGATGTGGCTTCCTACAATCTCGATGAAATTGGTGGGACGAAAGGTGCATCGCTGTAATAAACGTAGCCGTAAGCGTAGACCCTCGGATGGTCAATTCGAAAAGCGATCGATGAAACATTACAATTCTATTCTATACAAAATTGTTATAATTTGTTATTAATTATTATATTTTATTTATTTATTCGGAAGCATCCGAGTCGGATCGAACTCGTAGACATATCGCGCCTCTTTAAAACTTCCAGTTTGTTCTTCGTAGTACTTCTCGCGAGAAACGAAACAAAGGGACGCTAAATGTCTCGAAAAAAACGGACGTTAAGCCGGTTTGAAAAATTCTGAAAGATGTCGCGGAAGGCAGACGCGAACCTTCGTCGAACAGGGATATCCGTACACGCTTGAAAGAAGGCAGTCTCGCGTAATGGTAAGCTGTTCAGAGCGGATCGGAGCGGAGCGGAGCGGCGTCGACGACGACGGAAACGAGAGGGGCGCACGGGACGCCGCGTAAAGAGAATTTTCCATGCATGTTGATTAAAAGCACGTCACCCCTGTGCACCACTATTTACGCTCCGGTCGTCGTTCGCCGTGAAAAGTCTTTCGCGTCCTCGGCGCGGTGCGGCGGCCGTGTGTGCTCAATGATAACTGATAATGACTACAAGAAATACGTAAAATAGTTATGAAAGATCAAAAGTCGGACCGCAAGTGGTCTGGACCGACCGAGTTGTTGCGATTAATCGCGAGAAAAAGCGCCGCTCGTTAAGTTTTCCTGTTTCGCGAAACTGCGAAGCATCGAAAAATTCGGAGCTCTGGTATCAACGGAACACGGAGACCGAAATGTTTTGCGTATGCGAAAGAGATCGCGGTTTATCGCGTTATTTGTTTTCTGGCGTTTGCTGCGACTATCGTCGCGTAGGACGACGACACGCGCGCGCGGTAAACTGCGATCGTTACGAGCTTGCAGTTTTAAGAGAACGACAAACCTAACCAGAAGGTTATCGCGACGCATCCGGTCTTCCCTCTGCATACCGTTAGCGTAGATACACTTCTTTCATTTTTTCCCCTGATCCCGCCCTGTTCTCCTTTGGTTCGAATCATCTTTGGCAATCGTTGGCAGTGGTTTAGTCGAAAATGGACCGACTCGAGTTCACCTAAGTACGTATGCCGCGACCGAGAAATTTTATCTGGCGCTCGAAACAGGTGGTCGCTCCGTGGAGACAGAGACGGAGACGGAGACTGAGACTGAGACAGAGAAACAGGGTGACGGTGGATTCCACAGGTGTCTGTAAAAGTTTGTCAAACTCGGCGGATTACTGCGACTATGGTCGTAGCTTTTTTTATGACTTTTAACTTAGTTCCAATACGAAAAACTTTGATTCAATGCGAAGCCTTTTTCGCTTCAGAGAATCGCTTTCTGCGACCCACTTTTCTATCGAGCTGGTGTAGACTAGATCGTAATTTCGAAGTTATTCGAGGTGATCGAGTCAGGTGCCCCACCCTGTGTATTCAGTAATACGAGGAGAAAGTTTCATTTATTTTGGGAAAAATAATAATGTTGATTTTTGGGCAGCATTTCAAGGCAAATGGGCCAGTGTGACGGTGGCTAACGGACGCGTTTTGCGTACAGAAAGAGAACACGCGTTTTTCCCTGCAGGCGACGGCGCGGCGCGGCGCGGCGCGTGGATGCGTGCACGTTTGCTGTCGTCGCGACACAAAGGACGCGATAAACCGCACGGCACGGTAGGAAGAAATAGTGAGGGGACAATGCTTGGCGATTCTAAGGGTGGCAACAGCGTCGCCAGAGCCTCGGAAATATCCGGTTTCCTTCGGGAGAGGACGTGCATTCTGCGGTCAGCATTCACGAGGCTGTGAACAACGTGCGGACGCGTGAATTTCGCGAGACGGTTTCGATGGTGGTGCGCGCTTACCTTGGAACTTGGATGGTTTCTGTTCCCATGGACGGCGAGGGTTGCACGGGGCTCCGGGTTTGGCGGTTTCGCTATAATTGCGATGCCGGGACGCGCACACGGTTCGCAGGAAGCTTCTCCATCCCCTGTGCCCTTTCCCCTTTCCGCCGACCAAACCAATTCCGGACTAGTTAGGAGATAAGCTATCGAAAACTAACATTTAGTTTGTTTGGGGATGCGAACTGGCGCACTGCAGCTCCCCCGGTATTCACGGCATTGTTCCATGGGATAACGCGCGGGGTGCGGACCAACAAGGGCGGTGGACGAACTTGCTTTCGAGTTGACGACGCAGGCCTTAGCGATTGGAAAAGGTAATGGTCGTTACTTGGCGTTATTTGACCCCACGGCAAAAGATCGTTGATCGCCAAGCATAAAATCGTTAAAGGCCAAGTACATAGAAAGGTTCCGACTTCTCAGCGATAGAAACTGCTAAGAGGAAATTGCTATCTATCCACCATTGACGAATACCGGTTTCGTCGAGTTCCCTTCGGTCGAAGCGACGTCTACGGAACGCGTATTGGCGATTTCAATGTAACTCGGTTGGACGAGCCGGATAAATTGCACCGTCGCCTTTTAATCGGTTCACCCGGCTAAGCCGATTATCGAAGAACACATGCTTGACTGTCGACGGCAAGGATGCTGGCCTGGCCTTCGAGCCAGCCGTTTCCCTGATCGAGAGTCGACGCGCGAACAAAACGTGGATTCCGTGCGAAAACGTTCTCGAATAATTTAAGGGGGTAATTCTTGTGTCGCAAGTCAACAATAAGTATAGCGATATCTCTGTATACATCGCCAAAGCCTGGAGGAGAAAAGGTCGCGGAATTATCCCCACTATCGCGGGGTATACCCCGCGAGGGGCCAACAAGTTGGAGAGGTCTCGGACTCGATTACCGTGATTCCGGGAACAGCAGCGGAAATTTCTGGTAGGATTGACCGACGCGACAGTTGCGAGTGCGACGCGAAGCCCGACATTTCAGCGGAGCGAATTTCATTTTCGCGACAGTTCCCGTTCCCGTTCCGCTTGGCGATTTCCATGCGTAACGCGACGGGTCGGGGAGCGATTAAATATCTCGGGGGAGCTTCCCTCGGCCGGTGGCGAAGGAACAAAGGATAGCCGCCGAGACGACGATTCGCGGCTTGCGATTCGGCGCGCGAGCCGAACGCCGATGGAAGAAGGTTCTCTCTCTGGCTGTTGCTAACGAGCGACGATCGACGAGCGACGTCGGGAAGGAAATCGATGGCCAGGGAGCAACGAACTTGACGGGAAGCTCGTCGACGGGATTGCCAGTTGGTGGAAAGAGCGAGATTGAACGACGCGGTGCGGTCTGAGTTGACGCGTGCACATGACACGCGTCAAACGCATGCCCCGCTGCGATGTTGCGACAGCTCCTCTACCCCGCCCTGCGATCTTCGCTAGCCACTGGTCAGCTCCGCGCGTCAACCACCGGTTTGTTTGAAAATTTAATGGAAGGTCGTCGCATTCGCTTTATGCTCGTTTCATTATTTTTCAGGCTCCCCGCTCTCGAACCTCGCCAACGTACCGTACCGTACCGTTCCGTTCCGTTCCGTTCCACGGTGGTGTGCCTCGCTCGTTGTTATCGTCGCTACGCGTTCGGTCGAGTTTAAACGCGAATTTATACGATCGCGATCCCGATACAAATTCAAGAGAAAACCACGTTTCACGCGTACGCTGCCCCCCGCAGGTGTGAATGAGAAACGATTTCAATCCCCTGGTCCGTGCGCAAATCATGCAACAACGCTTATCGTTACCGTGTAACGTAAACGAAACGTTTTCTATGAGACCAGAGATGAATTATTGTTATATTCCTCGGCGAATCTTGTAGAATTTAGAGGACCATCTTGTTCGTCAAGGTACACGCTGGACTTCTCTACCGACAGACCAATGTTTCTTCCTTCGACTGTGTGAATTTCGAAAGTTGAATTAGTTATATCGTACGGTTAAAATCAAGATTGCCTGGTTTATTTGGACCGTGTACAAAAGAGGCGTAGAAACATATAGGTTCGCGTACGAGATTAACGCATGGGGTGTCAAATTGGAGGAGAAAACCGACCCTTGGGGTCACATATTTTCAGAGAACGTGGAATTCGATCCGTGCTCGGAGCCATATTTAACCGACGCGTGAGTTGAACAGGCTGTCTGGCAAACCGCCGCGTCGAAATATTCCATGAAATAAAAATAATTTCATTAATAAAACCGGAACTGCACAGTTCAATTCAAGTTGATCGCGGTGATTATACGCGGCATTGCATTTGATACCTGGACGGCGCGTCGCGGCGCGGCGGGAGGCTCGTCCATTTGGACCAGGGATTGTTCCGAAAGTTTCACCCAGGCGGACCAAATTGTAAATTCCAAAACGTTCGTATCCGGACTTTCATTTCTGAAATAAATCTGAAATCTGTCATTTTGACGGACTCGGTGGTTCCAGTTGTTAAATATAAACGCATAATCGTCCTCGTACTGCGCCGACGTTACGTATATTTCGCGTAAACCCTAAATATCCGTAGAATTTCCGCAAAACGACCGAGGGAATCTCGCGTGGAATTCCGGGGATGGTCCTGTTCAGTTTATCCAGGTTTCTGCCCTGATCATCCTGCGTGTTGCAAAGCGCCTGCAGCCGGTGCTCGGTTTACTCCCGTTCGCGCTCTCTCGTTGGCGCGTTTATCTCGACGGAGATAAGGAGGAGAAACGGGATTAGAGAGGGTTGGATGCATGCTGCGACACATTCCTTGGACGCCGCACCGTGCGTAACGCTGTCTATGCATCTCGAGAGTGCATCGTCTTCGCCGCATGCCTCTGCCATGTGTTACTCGAGTGGGGCTAGTTAGCATCGATGATTTCGTAAATGGAGCTAAACGGTTGTTGATATCGTCTGAGAGACCGCTGTACGCGCTGTTCTTTCTTTTTCTCTCTTTTTTTTTGGTTTTTGGAACGCATAAAAGCGAATACACGGAGACGAGACGAGGTTGACGAATAGTTTGTCAGGGAGTGGAGGATCGCGCAACATCCGGTCATCGATCGCGCGGCGGCGGTATCGTTGGATCTCCGTGCTGGTAACCATCGCGTGAAAACGTGGGAGTACGAAATGCCGATGTTCCGTCGGTCTGGAGTCAGCGTATCGCATCGATCCGGTTGGGTCGGGTCGGGTCGGGTCGGATCGGATCGGATGGGGTCCATCCATCAAAAGAATCGTGTCAGCGAATGAATCGTCGGGTGGCCACGGACCCTGCGGGGCGAACAACTCGCTGCATTCCGAAACACTCGGTTTTTTTCACATCGTAATTCCACCGATCCACTCTCCTCCTCCCTCACTCTCTCCGTGTCTATATCTATTTCGGCCTGATTAACATAAACGCGGCACCGTCCGGTTCCCCCGGTGAAACGTGCGCGCTCGCGCGTGCAAACGAATTCTCACGCCACCGTCTCTCGAAAGAAACAGCCCCGATATAATTAGGATAATTGAGAATGAATAGCCGGTGGCTCGTATAATTTCTACGGGCTACGAAAGCGAGCCGCGGGAATCCTAGGTTTCGTTTCTTACGATTCGGAACGCGTTCCTCGAACTCGTCGACAAAACCTGGCCCCAGTTCCCGAAGGCGCGGTAACAGGCTCCAGTTCCGTCACGCGCGTGGCTCGACAGTCTCGAAGGAACAAACACGACATCGACGGCCGCGGCCGTGCCGGTGATCGATCGATCGGTCGATCGTTGAACGGAAACTCGTCGATTTGTCCGATCCGAGGACACGCGGGCTTCTAATTAATTTTTCACCGTCTTCTGCGACACAGAGATGTTGCCCTTTTAACGAGACTCTGATAATTGTTGCAAAATAAAACAAAAATTGAATCAAAGCATTTTCTCTTGTAGTCTCAAGCTGCCTACTCGCATTCCCTATTCTGTTCTTTGAGCAAGTTTCTGAATGCTTTCCCGTCCACGACTAGCCTTTTCTTCCCTTGCGTGCCTCACGCAGCATACGGTGCTCGTGTGTTCGTGTTTGTGTTTCTGTTCGTGTTCGTGTTCGTGTTTGTGTGTGCTCTATGTAGCACCGTTCGCGTTTCGTTATCTAACTACCGTGCTCTGTTTGACGTTGGACCCTTCGGTAAACATTCGTAGAAGCTTTGCGCAGCCGCTCGTACCCTGGCGTCTTTCGAATTGAGTCGTCGACCAGGAAAGCGAACAGAAAGAATTGTTAACTACAGTTTTTCTAACAACGGTTATCGATGAGGATCCAATATTTCGGATACCGAATTTTTTCTTTATATTTTGTGTAGATTATCTTAAATTTCAAGTACGCACGGATGGTGCGCGAGTCTGTACATAGCTTTACGAATGCTGGGCAAAAGGGCAGGGTTCGCTTTACGCGGTCAGTCTTGCGATTCGTTATCGCGACAATTATTCGCCGAAATAGTGATCGGCGCATTATCCGCGTTATCAGTTACTTCCGGCGGCGGTGGAAGGTCCAGCGACGGCAGTTCGAGGAAACAGGGAAATAAAAAGCAAAAGTGGAGGAAGGAGAGGATGAATGCGTGGCCGACCTTCTGGACCTCGATTCGAAGCGAGGAACTGCATTCTTCGATAGGGGCCTGCGAAGGAAGGAAGGAAGGAAGGAAGGAAGGAAGGTAGACAGCTAGCTAGCTAGCCAGGCAGGCAGGCAGGCAGGCAGGCAGACAAGCGAGCAACCAGCCAAGCAACCAGGCAGGCGGTCTGGCCAGGTTAGGGGAGGAAGGATCGCGAGGAGGGCTTCTACCTTCGAGAAGGTCCCTCGGACAGCTATAAATTACCGGCTAATATCTCATAATTACCGAGCGAACCAGACTTTAGGAATGCCACGGCAACGAGTCAGCGTGCAGGTACGCGAACAACCCATGGACAAGCATCCATTGCGGAGGAGATCGCCACACAGGCTGTCAGAGGAGTCTTTCTTTCCTTCGAGAAAACGGTCGGAACCGTTGTTCCCCCGTCGGGATTTTCCTTCCTCCTGCGATTCGCCAATTATTTCGCATTTTTCCATCCTGTTCCCTCTTTTCTCCGCCGTTTCCCCGAACTCGTTATCCCCAGACATTTGCATACTTTGGATGAACTTGGCTCACGACCCTGGAAAAGAATGCCTGATATTTCCTTTTCCTCTCTCGTTCGCTTTCGCAGCGTGGAGGATTATTCTCGATCGATTCGAATCTCGCGTCTCACCGCGATCCTTGCGGTGAACCGCTCAGGGATTCTTTTCCGTGATAAAGACAAAGCTCAAGCTCGAGTCGATGGTTAGAAAGCTCTGCTGGATTTCTTCCAATCTGTAGATTGAAGCTCGACCGTCTTTGCTATTCGTTACGAGCGAATCGATAACGATTATTACGATGCTTTCGACAAAGTTTCTGGTTTTCTCTGGCCTCGGAGTAGAAAAAGCGGGGAGAGCAGCTTCCCCGTTCGGAAGCTTTAACGTTTGTCCAGTGGTAAATACGATAAGAACCGTCAAGCATTCGCTTATTATTCACCGCTAATATTTATCTAAGGAGACACGGGTCGAGGAAATGTCGTTGAAACGAGCCAAGAGCCGTTGTCCGATAGCCCGATAGCCCGAGCTGTGTCCAGTCTATCTTTCACCGAAAAAGAAAAGGCGCGTTATCGTTTCGCAGCGATTCGGGAACGGGGTTTCGAGCGATCGCACTTGCCGCTTATTGAGTTTCCGTCTGTCACGCGAAATCAGAAACTGAAGACCTATATATATATATATTTTTTTTTTAATTACGGGATCTTATTCTACGTAAAAAGACTCGCTTCGTCCCGCGACCCTTTCGATTCAGTCGATAAGGTTACGACGCATCGGCAGCAGCCAGCCAGCCGGGTTACGACGGCGCAACGATAGCTATTACCGAGGACGACATTTCTCGTCGGCCACTAAATTCGCTAATTACCCGGTGGTTCGCCGCGGCAGCCAATCTCCTTCGTTAACGTCCACGGACCGTGTTCGCGTTCGGGATCATCGGGATCGGATTAAGCTTCGATTACGCGTGGAATTCGACGCGCTTTAATTAGGTGGCGCCGGACTATGCGCCGATAGACGTAACGGGACACCCTTGTCAAATTCTGCGACGAAACTTTCGTAATTATTTCCGCGGAACCCTATTAACGCGAGGGATCCCGAATAAGCGTCCCCGGTCATTTTCGTTGAGTCACGGTGATCCCATCCCGTACGGACGATTGGAATTTAATCGCTATCGCAATTTCCTGAAAATATGTGCCGGCTAAGAGCTCTGATTTCAAAAGAAAAAAAAAAGGATTGAACGAAACGAAACGATTTACGTGGCCGCAAGGGACAGCCATTTTTACAGCCAACGTCCTGTTAAGAGTTTTTAAAAGCTTCGAGCGAGGCTCGGTTCGTAAGGAAACATGGTTCGAAGTCAAACATTTTCCCGAAAAACCAAGTGGTATTTCAACCAGGAAGACCAACACCTCGAAGAATGTGGGAAGAGGTCGAATTTTGATGTTCTTGGCCGGAATGTTCAACGATGTCCGACCTTTATCGCGCGAGTATGAGGGAACAATGGCCGAGGAGCAGGGGCCCGACTCTTATGCGAATCCAGCGTCTCGCAGCCATTTCCTCCCAACGATTTTGCCCAGCAATTTTCGGCCATTGTTCCGCCCGCGAGCTATCTTCCTCGTCTTCCGCTTCTCTTCCCGTTCCTCGGTGGTCGCGGAGTTTTTACACCCCGCGAGAAAACTACAAGACGTGTCAGCAAATGAATGGAAAGTATGTTCTGTAGTAAGAATTTCTTTTTTCCTTCGCTTCTAACGTTATTGTTTACATCGTGTATCAACGCTTTTTACGGCTCTAAGCGGTCCTTAAAATTCACTGGTTTTCATATTTTTCGACCAGTTTGTTTACTCTTGTCTGCGTCTGTGTCTGTGTTTACGTCAGAAGCTGCAAAAACGGTCCGTTTCCCCCTGGAGTTGGTGACCCGTGGCACAAGCTGATTTTTCTTCTCCGCGAACGTTGGAAATAACGTGGAACGGAATCCGGTAGACCGACGCGAGGCGACGCGACGCGACGCGACGGAAGCACTCGTTGTTTTTCCACGGGGCATCAGCCAGTTTTGTCGGCCTGGAATAACAATGAGACCAACGAATGCACTTCCTCCGGCACCGTAATTAATGTAATTCAGCCGGCTCCGAATAGCCATTTAAATTGATCCCGGAGGTAGGTGCGAGCTTACACCAGCGAAATTCATTTCTCCGGCGGAGCAGAAAGAACGCGTTGTTCCTTCCTTCCGTTCTTTCTCTCTCTCCCTTACTGTTTCGATTTGTAGATCTGTACGAACGATATACGTATTCTGAGAATTTCATCAAAATCGGTCAACGTTGCAACTTGCTACAGATGTTTCAAAATGATCACATAAAAGGACGAAATTCCCGGAAAGGGCCAAAATTCTGTATTTATTGTTCGCAAGGAAAACGCTGGCTAGTAGCAACGCGAACATTCTGTACATTGAACTCGAAAAAACGCGCAAGAGATGCAAAGAAGGAAAAGCCGAGAGATTGGACGTACGTGGGAGTACATAAATCGCGTGTTCGCCGGTTAATCGTGAATTTTTAACGATTCACGCGGTGGTTCGAGGGAGGTCGAGGAAACGACTCGGGAAACGCAAAGGCCAAGTTCGCGAGTTTTCACGGCCGGTTGGTTCGAGGCGAAGGCGAAAATAAGGAAAACGCGTCGCTGCGGTCCAATTCGATTCGATTCGGAATTTCTTCCGGCTGTCGCCCCCGACGCACATGGCACACGGTCACATTTTCACCGGGCCGTCGCGTCGCTCGCGTTCGTTTAGCGCTCGAATCGTTCTCAATTAGTCGTCGGTGCATCCTCGCCGGGCGTTACTCGTCCACGCGCGATTTTCCCTCGGTTTTTCGAATTGCTCAGTGGCGGATGCACCGTGCCGCTAATAAATGATAAGTAATACGAAAACCGTCCTATCTCGCGCGCGTTTAATCTTCGGTGTCGGCGCGTCGGATAACCGTGTTTGCATCCCGCGGGACAAGGTACACACTCCCGTCCATGCTGCTGCTCGTTCAATCTCGCTATCAAGCGAGAATCGTTGGCGTCTGATAAATTTTTTATTGCTCGATCCGCAGGAGGAAAGATTCCGAAACGCTCCGCTCGGCTCTGCTCTGCTCTGCTCTGCTCTGTTCTGTTCCTCGCGCATCCCCGCTCGAGGAATGTACATACCGCGCGCGCTTTGTGCAAATGCCGGAGACGCGACACTCTCAAATATTTAAGGGGAATAATTTATATTCGGTCCCGGGGCCCGTGACTCTTTAACGTCGCACCGCGACTGGCCACGATGAAGGGGAAAGGGAGCTTTAACCCTTACGGGGAGCACCGAAATGCGCGCACAGTTTCGGCGCGACCTGGCTAGCCGCCTCACTCTCCGTTGCGTCGCCGCGCCGTTCCGTCAACCGAATCGCTAGCGTGTCCGGCGTTAGGCGAATTTCCCTTATACGTTCGTTTCTCGGCGGACGACGCTGAAAAGTCTCCCGAAGCGGGTCGATGCTGCGGCGAGGAGTTGTTTGTTGCGCGTGTTGGAATACGTCTCGCGAGGGGAACAGTTGCCCGGAGAGGCTCCGGTCGGCTTCGGTTTCAGAGCGAAACTAGTTGGCCGACTTGGACATGCCGTAGCTGGCGTCGTCGTTGCGCGATCGTTAAACCGTGCGAAACGGTCCTGTCTAAACTTGGAGGACGACGAGCCGCTCTTTCTCTCTCTCTCTCTCCCCTCTCTCCCCCCCTCTCTCTCTCTCTCTCTCTCTCACACACACACTAACTTCTCTCCACCTTCGAACTCGCCGAGATTCCCGAGAAGGCGAGAGCAACGCGGTCTATATCGCGTTCCCGAGCTTTCAGGAATGCTCCTTGGGATATCCTCGGGCTGCCTGGAGTTGATCCGTTAGGTTGGACCGTTGCGCTCGAGCTTCAATTAACGCATTTATAATTATACGACCGAAAATACGGCGCGAACGGGTCGGATAATCCTGCATTATAAATATTTTCCTTTCTAGGCTTGATATAAAAATGTTCAGTTCCGAGTTTCTCTTCGTATGAAAAATAGCTTGGATCTGGTGGGAAGCAAACTTGAAATACTTCCGGACCGTTAAGGGTTAAACCTTAACAGGAGGAAAACGAAATAACAAAGAAGGAAATAATTCGAAAGAAAGCTGTGTACCTGTTCAAGTAAAATAACACGTGACCATTTCGAATGTAACCAAATAAAATAATACATTATCTTAACTGTTCTTTTTCGAATGGTTTATTCGGTGTGTTTGCTCAACGCTGGTAGGGGCGACACCGGGCTCAAATTCGTCGCGAGATATCTCGTCTGCGAATGCAAACGGGTTAATTAACCGCGATGCCTAAGGATATTCAGCTGGCGCGTATAATTCGCGACGAGGGAGCGCTCAAGTTGCTCTTGGTGCAATTATAGACGGAATGATGTCCGTGAATCGTTAATGTTCCAATATCGGGTGGATCGATCGCGGAAACCGCGCGAGTTCCAAGCCTGGGACTTGGACGGAATAAAAGCAGAAGGAAGTCGATGGACCAGAGTGAGGGAGTGAGGGAGAGAGGGAGAGAGAGAGTGAGTAGAGAGACCGTGAGAAGGGTGTGCGCCGCGGCGGCCAGACCCCCTCCATCGAGGAATTAATCGGAATTCCGATGCGAATAACACGCTCGGAACGAAAGTCGAGCTGCCTGGCGTCGTCGTCGTCGTCGTCGTCGTCGTCGAGGAAAAGGGAACGCAGAAACTTGTCTAGCGGACCGACGAAACTCGGAAAAATTCTTGGCTCGACCCAACCCTTGCGACCTCGGCGACCGCGCGTTCCAAGGACTTGGGTGACCCGACGGTGTGGTAGCGTTTGACGACCTGGGAATCGTGATCGAGCAGACGGCCGATCGAGAGACGCGTTCTCCGAGGAGGCAATGCCGTTTGCACCGCGGTGAAACAGGCGAGAGAGCCGACGGAAATCCATTATAGTCGGCGATGACTCGACTGGGAAGGACGAAACGAGGACGCGCGATAGCGGAGAGCTAGCACTCGGTGGAAAGTGGAAGGTGGTCCGTTTCAGCAAAATGGAAAAGAAGAAGGGCTGAAAGAGGGAAGAAGGAAGGAAAGACGTAAAGATGGGGAGACCGGATTCCAGTTTGGTCCTGTGGTTCTCATTCTCTCTTCCTCTCTCTTTTTCAACTCCCTCTCTCCGGGGCTCTCCCTCTCCTGAACCGACATTCCTTTGCCCGTTTCAACCTGCCTGCCGGTCGCCACCGTTTTAACCTGCAGCCCAACACACTATTACGCCTGGCTTAAGGCGCTCCTACATTTAATTACACGCTCCGTGGGATGGCGGAGATAGGTGTGCGAACACGCGCCCGCGTGCACAGGGCAGCGCGGGACAGCGCAGGACAGCGCAGGACAGCGCAGGACAGCGCAGGGGAACCCGAAACGAGCCAAGTTCCTGCCCGACAACGACTCCGAGTCAATGGGTGCACGGCTTTTGAACTCGTGGTCGACGCGACGCGGCGCGGGGCGGCGCGGCACGGCACGCCGACTCGTTTATGTTTTAATCGCGCCACTCTCGCGGGATTGAATCGATCCGACCGACTTCGCTCCTATCCACTGTTCGAACTGTTCGAGAATGCGTGACCACGATTTAGAACGCTTTCGCACGGGGCACACGAATCGCGATTCGCGTGCCGCATACGTATCGCATAGCTGCGTGCACGTGGGTTAGACACGCGAAGAATCGACTCGGGCCGAGCGTGTATCTCATACGCGTAGCCAACTATTCCATCATTTTTGGAAGTTTGCATAAACGTCCGCAGTCTAGTTATCGGTGATTTGATAATGGAGCTAGGTACCCTGTGCGATTCGGTTCATTTCAGAACGAATAAATCGATAAATCGGTGTTAAGCGAATCGTTTGCAAGATTCTCAGTGTAGCGATCGTATTCGAAACGTGATCTCGGAAAGCGTTCCGGTCTGCTTCGCGTCACTTGTTGCTTCACGATCATAATTGCAGCCGTAATGAAAAAGTCGATCAAAGTAATGCAAGCCTACAGGCGTTGGAAATCCGTCAAAACATTTACACGCGCGAAAATAGTTTGTCCTGTCGTCCGGCTTGGAACGTCCGAAGCGTTCGCATTCTTTCCTGTTGGTTCAGCCTGGATCCCCGGTGATCGAACTGGCGTGCGTGATCGAGATCAATCGACCGGTAGAACGATGCGTTGCACGCGCGATACCTGACGCGATCATGAGCACGATTCCCCGATCGATCGATCGATCGATCGGTTCGCCGTGATCTCCGAGATGAATCGGTGGATAAACGTATCGCTGTAGGAGGCGGCCGGTTTCCCAGCCGATTATTCGCGAGCGATTCGCGGCAGATGTTGCTCGCTCGATCGGAATCCTCGCGATCCGAGCAGACAAGTTCTCCCAGTCTGCGGCGCGGAACTCTTTCCCTCGGCAATCTATTTGAAATTCAATGGGATACTCGTTTCGTAAAACCTGCCGATTTATCGCGTAGCTCCCCTGTCGTCTAATTAAAAGTTTACCAGCCAAGAACGCGTCTTGGTTCGATGACCGTTTAACGCGAGATAGTTCGCGAGACTGTTCGACGACAGCCACAATTGTTTCGCATTTGAAGTTGCGCGTTTAGGGACAAACCGTTTTGTAGCCTGCAGCGCGCACTCTGTCCTGGATAACACGAAGGGAATTTCACGCTGCGTGTTCGGCCAAGATACTGTCGGGGAAAGAGCATGTCGGCCGATGGTTTTGCCAAGTTCGGAGATGAGCTTTGTGCTTGGAAGATGAAGTTCCTCCGGGTTAGGCAGTGTTGCAACACGAACACGATTTTGAAACAAGACATACTCCTCCGCCAGGAAGAGTTATCGATCGTCGCTTATCTCGTGCGAAGATTGCATCCCCTTGCTCGCGACAAATGTGGGAATCCCGTGGAAAAGGGCGGCTTCGCAGCTTGCGGGAGAAGTAACGCCTAACTTTTTCGGGAGGACGAGGAATGAAAGGGGCTCATGCGAGAATCAGAAAGAGAAAGAGAAAGAGAAAGATAAAGATAAAGAGACGGCGAGTAGAAGGGGATGGGGAGGGAGGCGTGCCGTCGACTCTCCGGACCGAAAGTAAAAGAGCGGACAGGGGGCATGTACGGGGGACCATGTACAACGGGGCCCCGAGGAACGTAGGTGTGTTAAATGAAAGAGACGGAGGAAGAGGAGCGTTTCAAGGCATGGGAGAGGAATGTGGTCAATGCATAAACTATACCACCGTGCATTCCTTTGGCCAAGGGTGACTATAGTTCGCGAATCGTACGTACATACGATATAATATATAGGTATACACGCGTGGCCACCTGACCCGAGAGCGGATCCTCACCGGCGGGATTCCTTCGCCGATGAGCGTGTTCGATGCGCTCGCGCGGACGCGCCATTCGAACAAATTACTCGGTAATCGTCGCCCGCGATATCGCTCACCGACGCTCGCAAAATCGTTCGCGAGAATTTACCGTTGACGGACGCACGGACCGCTAATGGCTCTCTCGCAGCCGTGCACCTAAAAATTCGCAGCTAAAAGTTGACGCAAACCAGTGAAAGAATAAACGGCGGCTTTGATCGCGTCGAATCTCGTTAGATTCGTATGTCAAGGGGTGGACGTCCCCTCTCGAAAAGCAAGTTACAATCGATGGGTACAGGCATCGTTGCGCGAGACACCGATAACGAGTCCGAGACGAGACAAATCAGAGGAGTAATCGAACGCGGATCGTCGATTTACATTTATATAATTACCGTTCACCTTGTTTCGTTATCTCCGGTTTGGACCCGTGGTTCAACAGGGAGAAGGGGGCAGGACTCGGTTCTCTCTGAATTCGAACGGAATCGACGAGAGGAGCGGATCTCGAACGAGCCTCGAAGAAAAGCAGCCGGCGGTTCGGTCCTGTCCGATAACTCTGCATAATTCATTGCCATCCGGCGAGGGAATATTCGGTTCGGCGGCGTGCATTTCAATGGAAGTTTATTGCGGAAGGGCTCGCAATAAAGGCAGCGGCGCATTGCTTGCTCCCGCATTAAGAGGATCACCGGCGTGTCTCCAAACTTTGAAGATGCCTCTTCGTTTCTTTCCCGCCGACACGACGCGACGCGACGCGACGCGACGCGACCATTTGCGATTCGACGATCCGTGGTACTTAACCTCTCGACGATTAACGATGAATTCGACGTCGACGCAGACGGCCAGACAAAGAGGGAGGGATAGAGAGAGGGAGAGGGATGGAAAGAGGGTGAAAAGGAGAGAGGGAGAGAGAAAGAGGTAGAGCAGCTCGGCGGTGGAAAAAGCAGTCGTAGCCGAAGACAAAATATTTGCGGGGGTAAGAGGGGACGAGGATTCGAGCTCGTTCCTCCAGTTTCTCCTGCTCTTTGTATTTCCCTCCGCTTCTCTCTTCCCCGCTCCATCGTCGCGACTTCTTTTCCTATTCCTTTCCCTTTCGTTTCCTTTTGTTCCCTTCGTTATCCTCTTTTCCTGTGTACCAAAGGCTTCCCCTCTCTGTCTGGCTCTTTCCCTCTATCTTTTCTACTTACTGGCCCTCTGTCCATTCCTCCGCAGCTACCCCCGACTTTTCCACCACGTTTCCACGTCTGCCGCAGGAAACTGCCGGTATCGGACGCCCGTCTGCTCTTTAATTACTCCTCGAATCTCTTTTGTCTCGCATTTCCCGAGATTAACGACGATCTCTTCGATCACGACCACGGAAAGATGAGAGTCGAGAGAGAGAGAGAGAGAGAGAGAGAGAGAGAGAGAGAGAACCAAAAACGGCCGACGAAGGAAAATTTCAAAGTTCCAATAACGTTAAAACGTTCGGGTCCTCGCGAAGCCACTCCCACGCGACAATGGCCATTCTCCCAAGAACGGAGAAAAGACTGGCGACAGTTGCTTACGAGACCGAACTTGTCGCAAAAGTAATACCCGCCGGGCGAAACCTTTCGGCTCGGTTCCTATAACTTCTGGCTTATTGGAAGACGAAATAGACAAAATAGACGAAATAGACGAAATAGACGAAATAGACGAAATAGGTGTCGGTCAGAGAGCGGACCCCAGCGCAGCGGTGGTCACTGGCACATTATTTTCGGCTCGCGTGCATCCGCTGATGGATAACCACGGAGGCGAGGCCAGAAGGGACGAGGCGCAGCCATCACGGTCCGATGGTGTTCGCTCGAAACAAGGGGTCCGATTTCGGTGATCCGGTGCGGGAGTGCCGTCGAATCCCTCCTGGAATACCGTTATCGTATAAATTCCCGAGCGAAATTCGGAACGCGCATCCGCGGGGCAACGCGCGTTCCTCTCCGCCATCCTCTCCTCTCGGTCCGACGCGCGACGCGACGTCGCTGCCGATACAGATAAATAGCCGTACGCGCGTGAATCGCCACGAAACGGTTAAGAGATTTACGTCCCGGGTAGAAACGAGTTTTACGCGCGTGTCGGTTCGTTCGCGCGACCGACGACGCGTCGAATCACGCCGTTGAACGGATGAACCGATCGACGCCCCAAGTCCATCGGATCCACGGAAATGGAACGCGTCCCGACGGCTTTTTAAGGGACTCGATCGCGCCGAAGCACCCGTACGTGTCCATCGGCTCGTACTCGACGCGTCGCATATCCTGTAATCCGTTCGCCGTTAAGCGTTAACGCGCGAGCACGTCGCTACGCGTCGAAAAAGAAATACGTTTGACAAAGAAACGCACGAATTTCCCGATATCGAGTTCCGGAAAGCTCGATCTTCTCGACTCGAACGAGGCAGAGTACACGCATGAAATCATTTTCGCAGCTCGAAGCGCGGTTCATTTTCTAGTCCCGAGTAGAGACTACCACGAGTATACGATCTAGGTTCTAAAGGTTCTAAATGAGCAAGTTCCAACCGCTTTACAAGGATAATAACGCGCGGGCACGTAACGCGCGAACGCTCGACGCTGCCTCGGTCGGGAAAAGAAACAAGTTGGTACGTCCGAGCACCGGCGACGACGACCACGACCGGTTGTATAATTTTGCGTGTTGAGACAACGCGCCGCTCGGCCGTGCATTCTAGTACCTACAATATATTATCGAGTTATTAACGAGTAGACCGAGACGCGTTCCCTCGGCAGCGAACCTGTTTCTGCTGGACAGCAGCAAGCGGAGCTGCGTGGACGCAAGGAATTATCAGCCACCGTTCCTCATAGCCGAGACATTGCCCGAAGCGTGTCGTATCTACGTGGCACAGTTGTCCGCGATTTCGTTCGCTCGATCCATAACGTTTCAATTTTCTCTCGCTCGAGGATCTGGCGAGCGAGCGGGTGTCGACCGGCCGACCGTAACTAATGTCTTCGTTACTCGCTTTGCGTACAGAATTACGATCCCGTTCGGCGACAGTTCAACCGGCCAACTCGGACGAATCCAAACTTGCGAACACGCGTACCCGGGGATCTTTCTGAACTTTTTAAGAAACTCGGAGTAGTCTGGGTCTGGTCGCGATCGCCGCGGCAAAAGGGTGAATCGCGCGCGCATCGTCGAGCGGAAACGTTCCCCCGTTGTGTCCGTCGTTGCAGCGACGAGCCGCCGCCGATGCACGGTGTTTCCATTGTCAAGACTGTTCTTCGTAAAAAGAGAAGGGGGAAAAAAGCACACGGCGACGTCACGGTACGTCGAGTAAACTTTCCGAGCACAAAAGCGGAACCGTCGCGAAAGCTTCATCGGTGAAAAGTTTCCGGATAAGGGGCGCGGTGCCGCGACAACCACCGGCATTGTTGCACGAACGAAAGAGATTCGTTTACGCTGACGTTCGCCGCGGTTTTATTCGAACACCGATAACCGTTTAACCGTTACGAGCGACGCTTACCGGTTATCCGGCTGTGCGGTTGTCGCTCCGTCGCCCGTCGCTCTGTCGCTTCGACAGGAGACGGAAAGCTGGTCGATCGATATTCCGTGTCCATCTTGGACGTCGCAGCCGGTTGCCGTCCCCGGGTCCCGACGTACGCTCCGCTTCCACTAAAAATACATATCTACCCTCGACGAGACCCTAGCGTTCACTTTTTAAACGGTACAGACGAATAACCAAGTGGTCAGATTTTCTTACATTCCGATATCTAGTGCTCTAGAAAATAATTTTACCGGACGACTTTTACTACACGAAGTCTTACGAGTTTACAACCCTTTCGAAGACGAAACTTTCTAGAACCGTTCGGTTGCGGCGAACTCCATGTGCGCGTCCAACTCAGGTTTTAGCTTATCCTTAGAGAAAACTCGGAAGTCTGATCTTCGAGGTACTGGGGTTGGGAAAAGTGGTGGTGAGAATTTTGTTTACCGTCCGCGGGACTCGGTTCGATCATCGAACATTTTCATAGAAACAACCTCCGCGGCTTCCAGAAATCCCGGCTCCAACCGCGCCAGCCCTTTGCGCTCGAGAGAGGAGATCTTTTTGTCAGGGCATCTGTCTTTTTGCGAGTCGGGCGTATCGCGATCTCCGGACGCGCGAAAACGAGCATCGCGAAGACGAGCGACGACGCCAGGCGTTACATTTGCCTGCTCCGAAGCTCCCGAAAAAGTGGACCGTCCCCGATAAGAATCCGTTAACCCTGTGCTGGCCGGAGTTTTTACAGAAGCTGCGTGCCGTTTCGCGCGAACATTCGCGAGCAGCGGTACACGCACACGAGTTCGGTGTACAGAACGCAGCCCCGAAACCGCTCGCATCGCGGTTGCATTCTTCGCGGGGCTGGGCTTAGGCGAACGGATGGGCTCTGTCCGAACGAAAGACGTTGCCGTTCAAACGCGCGACCAGTCCCTCTCGACGAGAACCGATCGATCATCGATGGCCACGGTTCGGGAACAATGACGGACTTCGTGAATGAAAGTGGAACGGAAACTTCGAGAGCTCGTCGATTTTAGGCCCCCGACGAGCAACTGCGACGACCAACTTTGAGCCGCCGCGACGCGGTCTCTCGGCTCGGGAAATTACGTTCAACGTTATTCCAGAACCGCATTAAGGTTTATGCGGACTACTCTAGCCGCTGTTGTACGAAGCACGAGCTCTGTAGCTGACGGAACTGCGTTTAAATGCGTAGAGTCGCTCGCAATAATATTCCGGCACTTCTACAAAGACGATAACTTTTTTAATACCGGACCACTCGACTGGGATCTTTTCTTTTTTTCTTTTTCTTTTTCTTTTTCTGGAGAAGTTAGAACAATTAATTTAGTTAGAAAATTTGTAAATGGTGGGAGATTCGACGGAGAACTACGCCTGGAACACAACGAATCTATCAGGGTTTTACGAAGCGGAAAGGTGTCAGTCTCCGAACACTGGCGATTACGATCGATTCCTTGAATTTCCTCACCTACGATCGAGTCTGAAGCACTGTAATCCACGCTCAACGGCGTGCGAAATACCGGCGTATGAATAACTATGCGATTTAACGCTTCGCGATCCGCTAGCGCCGGCCCGGCTCGGCCCGTGCTGTGCCGTGCCGTGCTGTGCCGTACCGTGCCGTGCCGTGGGCGAGTTGCACTCGTGATCGCATTTGGATCGGTTTTACGATCGGTTCGCGGTGCTCCGGGTAAACGGATACGATCGGGAATAGAGTTGTTGGCCGATCGATCGGCCGATTCCGTTCAAGCTCGATCGTTCGGTAAGGAAACGATTTTCCTGCTGGAACGAGAGTAGCTGTTCGACCAACTTGTTTGTCTTGCAGTCGAATCGTTCCCCGTCGATGGAACATCGTTACGGTTTTAGCCACCGATGTTCTAGTCTCGAAAATTTAGAGAACACCTGTGCCCTGCACCCGAGTCGCAGGAAAGTCTCTCGTTCTCGACGGACAAGTATCGGGGGAGGGCTAATTTACGACACCTTTAAGAGCCAAGGGTAGTCACGTGACTTTTGCAGAGCCAGCAGGTCGGCCACTGCTGTATAATTTCCGTTTACAGCCTTCAGCGACTGACTTCGGTTCCGCCTTGGTCTTGATCCGACTGTTGAAAATCACTTTTCGCCTAAGACAAGAGAAAATAGCAGTCCCGACAAGAAGAGCCGAATGATCGAACAATTAAGATATCCGCTGACTGGCGAGGGTCGATCGCGTCAATCGCGAGCCTCCTTCCTTCGTGCTCGATTCTGGAAGAAATTATGCAGGAATCCGTAACAACCCGGCCCGACCATGACGCGACATGACGTGTCCATGGAATTGGAAGACGCGAACCAAGACCAAACTGGAAGGAACGAGAACGAGCCGAGAGAGAGAGAGAGAGAGAGAGAGAACGGCTGTGATAGCCCCTCGAAATCGATGGAAATTAGTTGCCTAAAATATGTGAAATTTTGAGATTCGAAAGCTGAAGCGGCCCATCAACGGACCGCCGAATATTCTCCAATGGTACGGATTATGCACAGCGATCCTGATCGAGGAATTTAGTTTCTATTGCCTCCTTAAATCTTCTTCCATCTCGAAGATGAGGAACATTTTAAAGATAACATTTCTGGAAACCTATCCCGTTTCTTCGAAACACTCCGAGGATCCTGACTCAACCCCGAAACAATCGTGTAAAATTCATTTCTGATTCCCTTTCAACTGCGCGCAGAGTTATTGTTTCGAGTCGTGAACGTTTCGTTGCGTTGCACACGCATGCATACTCGCATGCAGACTCGGCAAAGTACTAAGAAACTTCATCGAGGCACCGCTGAAATCATAGTAACACGAAACGCTATGCCGTACATATGTATATACGCCTTCAACTAGGCCCTGCATTTCAGACTACACTCGCAATCGGTTGAAAATCAATTCTGCGGCGAGTTGCTCTACAAACGGTAGATCCCGAGACTGTGCACCGACAGCTAAGTGAAACGTGGATCTCGTTAGAATTTCAGATAGCACTATTCTTGCTTTCTCCATGAAAGTCCCGTAACTTGTGATTTACATTAATCGAAAAAACATTGCTTCTCAAACGATTCGTTACGGTGAATTTATGGAACGCGCGTTTACCGAGAATTTAGGCCTTTCGAAAGACTGTTGAAATTAATTACTAATTAACAGAACGCGCGTGCCTTGTCCTATCGATGTTTCGAAATTTCCCATTTTTTGGTCACTCTTTGACGCGATGCTTTCCTCTCGCCAGCTCGACGAAGCAGCACGCGGTGACAGCGAATGCTCGCACGGTCTGTGCGATCCTTTGACGCGAGTCACTCCGAATCCAGCCTAATCACCCTACCGAATACGGACAGCGGCCGAAAGAAAAGCGGAACTTTGACCGTGGAGCGTTTATCGCGCCCGTGCTATGCAACTTTTATGCGATGGTCCCCGAAGCGCGGGCGGCGTCGCGCTTGACCCGAAAACCCGACACGAATTAGACCGAGCTCTCGCGTAAGGGAAACTCGCGGCGAAAAGGATGGGAACGCTGTTGCCACGACTCGCCAAACTGAGCGATGCGGTTCAAGAAAAGCCGCCAGAATTGGCAAAAAATCGTAAGGGTGTTATACGGCGAGAGGGGAAAGGGGAAATCCGGAAAAGCAAGAGGGACGAAATTGTAAGGAGATGTCGAAAAAAAGAAGGGCCACGCGCCGATTCTCGAGATTCGAGAAACTCGCGGCCACTCGACGCGCACTCCTTGACCTTATGTACACATCGGCCCCCTTTGCCACCGACTTTTTCGCTAACGGCGAGCAAAGATTTCCTCCGCGAATCTATTCACAGAGTTCGCCAGCCGTCCGCTCCAAGCGCCGCACCGCGCCGTCGAGCGTTTTCACCATTTTGTTCTTTTTCTTTTTCTTTCCGCCAACATCCGAAACTACGGCGAAACTAGAGCAAACCGCCAGAGACTGCTACCGAAATTGGGTTCAGCTATGAAACAACTTATCCGAACGAACAACTTTATCAGCCTGTTGACCGGGGGAAAATTAGTGAATCCGTTCTTTTTATTCACCCTGTATCCTTCGCTGATAATCTTAATAATAACCCGGAAAGTCTTTTTCAACATTCTGCCGTCCGGTGACACCACGGTGGTGCTCCGTGAAAATTGTTGGCCGTTGGGTTAGAAAAGTGAAATCCTCCGTGGTACCGTGAAGGGTTAACCCGTTCGGGGTGTGTCGAACGAAGGCGAGACGCGGCTCTTCGGGTTTGCGGTCGACAGGTTCTTTCCTTCGTTGACGACGCGACGACGGTGTCTTTCGACTCGCTCGGTATTGTAGTTGGTGCGTTGGAGCGCGCCGGACGAGATGGAACAGCGGATACGACAAAAGCAAGGCAAGAAGGAAAGAAGATGGGAAGGAAGCAGAACAGGCGCTTAGAAGTAAATGAAAAGCTGCGCGAGAAAGGGGCTGGTCGCGGATTGTAAGAGGGAGAAAAACATAAGAGAGGGTTAAAATCACGGAATGTCGGGACCAATATGGGTGAGAGGGGTGGGCAGGAAATGGGAGAGATAACGTTCCTTGCCACAGCCGACGACCTTTCACTCTCCCTTTGTTTCGCGGAGGAGCTGTGTGTGGCGATTCGTCCGTCAGGTTATCATTCGCAGCTTTGACATACGCAGATTGGTTCTGCGACGAGAAATCCAACCCGATCCGACCCGAGACCCGAGACCCGAGACCCGTCTTGCCTCGACACCTTTCTTCCTTCCTGGCCCCGTTTCTCTCCTCTCTCTCTCCCTTCTTTTTGTTTCCGTTTCCCTTTGCTCTTTGCCCTTTGCCCTTTGCCCTTTTCCCATTCACGGGCTTCGGGGCTTCCCCGAGCGAAACGAGTTACTCACTTCGACGTGTTTCTTCGATTCCGCTCGAGCGGAAAGATAGTCTTTACCGCCGGTCGGCACACGCGATGGCCCGTCATGCTCCGCGCCGCGAAACGCGAAAACGATCCTTTAACCCTGGAAAGGGTAAGCGACTTACCCGCCCACGGAATCGCTATTCATCGCCGATGCTCTTTTCGCAACTGGTTCGCAAGCGGATTTATTATAATTAGAACGTGTATCGTTCTGCTAAACGAAATTTCCTCGGTTCAATTTACGAACAGCGGAGTTGTTTATTCTCTTTGTAAACGATTTCCATTACCTTCGAGGTAGAAACAAGTTTTTTTTTTAATAAAAGGGCTACTTTTAGTGAATACAGCAGAGCCACATTCTATAAAAAAAGTTGAATATCGCCGAACTTAATTACGTTATAATAATAAGGACTCGTGTTTCACCTTGAATCTTTTTCTTGTTTCAGGTAAGTACGAGCCGAAGAGCGATAATCGGCAAATTACCACAGAGGGATCTCGCAAACCACTACGATGTTTGCGGCAAACAGTGGGGGACCTTCTGGCTAGTGAGGGTTATATTTATTCAACGATTTTGAATTTGCGGGGACATTGATAGGCACGTGCGCGTTCGGCGATAACAGCGGAAATCGCATTAGCAAACACGATCATCCCTCTTCGGGTTTCATCCGTCTTCGCGTCCGCAGCCGGCCAATTAGCTGTTGCTTTCTTCGCAGTCCACGAAAGCTTGAAAAATTCGGAATTTTATCTTGTAACGTATAATGGCCGATAAGCATCGATTTTATCGCGATAAGAACAGCGGTCGAAGAATAGTTTATCTTGTCGGACCCACATCGTCAACCAAAAAACACTCTTGGGCCATTATGGTTTTGCCGTGGTGAACGTTTCTGCTTTTTCCAAGAATTCTACTCGTAATTAATCCAAGTGCAACCGCGCGATCGATTGTCTTCTCGTTGGAAGTGGCATTTCTATAGCCGGTTTCGCCTCGTTTTGTCGGCTCCGCGGAATCGTCTGGTGAGATATCGTTGCATGGTTGCCGAATGGCGACAAAGAGGATCGCCTCGTCGACTTGACGCGTCGCGTCGATTCCTGAGAGCTTCGCCGGGTCTCGTTCCCCGGTTGCGTCGACTCGGACCGCACGAAAGTGCACTTACGCTTCATTTTTCACCCCTTAACGAGCAACAGCGGTCCACTAATATCGCGGGAATGTCGTAAATTTAATGGCCCCGTTCCGACAGCTTCTCTCTTTACAGGCGGCCATTATTCTCCGACACGGAGACTTTTAACGTATCAAACGGCAACCAGAGTGTCTCGCGCGCACGGCACCCGCTCGTAATTTTTCGGTAGCCTTCGATAACCTGCGGTGCGAGTATCGCGTTTCGAGAACCCGTGTACCCCCGTCGATTTCCTTCAGGAATTCGATCTTGTTCCTTCCTTTTCCTGTTCGAAAGTCAATAGTCGGCTTATCGCCGCGAGAAGGTGTCGATATCGAATCTTCCTTATCTGAATGGGCCAAAACCGTTGCGACAAACACGATGCGCCCCTGCGATAAATAATCGAACGGGCCGCTGTCTTCGTGTACACGTAATCCTCGTGTAACGCGAGAGCTATGCTCGTAACTATCCGCTGCGTCAAAAAATTTCATGTGGGTTCATGCTGCGAGGGTGAAAAGAAATCTCGGAGTTGATCGCAGAATCTATCAACCCTGGGAATACCAACAGGTTCTTGCTATTTCTTGTAGGACACGCGCACAATTTTCCCATAGAAATTCCCAGCCTATTTATTTCAATTTACGTAGGTAGGCGTATCCGACGTCACACGGAAAGATTCGCGATCCTGATTGCCCCCAATTACATCGAAGGTCCGTCGTTATCGGATATATTATTGGCATCGGTATCGTGTAATTTCTAAATGGCAATGCATCGCGTCGAAGCACGCGATACCGAAGTTACTTGAATCGCGCTAACCATGTCGGAGTGCGTGTTGCAGAAACAACATATTATGTACACGGCGCGGCGGTCAGCCACGTTTTGCCTCGACAACATTCGCGATCGACGAGAAGCACGAGCGAGACGACTCGGATTTTCAGATTGCGGGGAACAATTAGAATTTCATCGGTTTGCCTGTTCGGGTGCGGAGAGCAGTCGCAGCGAAGGATGCATAAAATACAACGTGCTCGCTCGTTTTCTGCCAGCGTTTCCTCCCGAAAGAGAGGAAAAAGTGTACGAACCTCGTAATAACAGCTCCGGCTGCATCGGCAAAGATTTAAATGCAGAACCTTCTCGTGCGCTTCGCCGCGGTTGCACGCATTGCATCGTTCCTACGGTCACCGATGCAACCATGGTCCCTTCTCTCTTTCTCTCTTTCTCTCTCTCTCTCTTTCTCCCTCCCTCCATCTCTCCCTCTCCCTCTCCCTGCTCTCCCTTTCCTCTCTCGTCGTTGCCTCGTCTTGCTTTCCGATTCTGCCGGTTCACGGGCCTGTTCTTCGTGGTAGGACCGACTCTGCTAGCGATGGCCTCGACGCGCTTCGAACGGTTCGAAATACCTTCGGGGTTCTCGGGATCCGAGACACAGAGAAAGAGAGAGAGAGAGAGAGAGGGAGAGAGGGAGAGAGAGAGAGATAAATTCGTGTGAAAATGTCCTGGTTCGATCGATTGCCGTTAAACGGTCGAAGAAATTTCTCGCGTCCGAGCGCGAACGAGACCGACGAACGACGACAGCGATGGTCTCGAATAATCGACGAAAATGATCGCCGCGCGGCCACGGTGCCCGTGTCCAGCAATTACGAATACAGTCGCTGGAACGATAAATCGTTCGGAAACGCGGAGGGAGAGAGAGTGCAGTGGCCATCGCTGGCGACTGCGCTCGCCGGTGGTCAGGTATGCGAGACTCGCAGACGAAAAAAATCAACCGAGATGAAACAAGAAAAAGACGAAAAGAATGGCGAGGGGGAGGATGAGAACACGACAGAGCAACAGAGAGCGAGCGAGAGTGGGGGTGAGAGAGAGGGAGAGAGAGAGAGAGTGTTGGTGGTGAAGGGAAGCGAAAGGTGCGGGCGCGAGCGTGAGAGCGGGATCGAGCGAGGCAGAGAAAGATAGAGAAGGGTGGGTGGACAGAAGAAAGGGTGGAAAGGAACGAACTGCATCGAATGCAAGAATGAAACGACGATCGCCGAGGGAAACGGAGAAGATCGGGACGGGAGCAGCCTAACCCGAACGACCCATCGAGTCTAAACAATCGGACGATCGCCCTTCGAAACATCTCCGGCTCCTGGGAACACGTTTATGCGTGTCCGTTCGTCCTACCTGCTCCCGCGTCTGTGTTGTGTTTGCTCGTCCCCGGCTGCTCGCTCGATGGACTTTGCTGAAATTCTGAAAGTGGACACGACCGACCACCGAATCCACGGTAGCTGGACACGACTCTCTTGTAAATATGTCTTTCTCTCTTCCTCTCTCCCATTCTCCCTTTCCCCTCCCCCTTTCTCACTCTCTCTCTCTCTCTCTCTCTCGCTATCTCTCTTTCTTTCGGTTTTTTTAGGCACGTTCGCACCTTTTAACGACGTCCGCGACTTCTTTATTGCAGGCTTTCACTTCGGACACACGCTGCGCGCCTTCAGTTTGAAACGTTCGACGACAACCTTTCCGAGACTTTGTTCGGGGAAACGGATTCTTTCCAGGCTAGTCTCCTCGGGAAAAGCAGAAAGAATAATCAAAATGTAGTTACATAATACGTACCGTGTCTCGTTCCGTGAAAATAGGGATGGTTATCCTCGAAATTGTTCAAAGGAAAACAATTTCTGAATGTCTGGAAAATACAAAGTTTCTCCACCAGCTTCGGAACATTTCTTCAGTCTCAACGGACACGCTCGAAACTATCTTGGCAAATTTTTACAGAATTTTCGAAAAGTCCCGGCACGATACTCGGCAACGAGAGGGAAACTTCGGTCTGGCTTGGATCTGTCCGCAAAGGATCGCGAGTATCCAACCTGGTGGATCCTGCGGTTTCCCAGCGAGTTCACCCAGGTCCCGGTCGGAGGTTTCGGCTCCAAATTAAACACTCGCGGGAACGTTACGCCGTTTACATCGAAGCCACGTGTAAATTCGAGAGCAATTCGCAATTCGCAATTCGCGGCGGATTCGTCGAGAGACGGGCTTGAACGCGTCCGCGTGAAACCGCGGACGTCCTTGTTTCCCAGCATGATTACCGGAACGAAGAGGGGCCACCGGACCACCCTTGCCCATCGCAAACTCGTCGACTTTTCGCGTGGAATCGAATCGAATCGAATCGAATCGAATCGGCAACCGACGCGGGGCGATGCGACGGTCGCAGATACATAGTAAAAAGGTCATCGCTTCGAAGAAAAGGTCTGCTCGATTCCATTAAACGCTGGAAGCCTCTGATGCTAGACCCGTGTGGGCGGAAATGGGTAAATTCGCGGAGCGATCGCTTAAACAATACATACCCGGCGTATCGTTTCATGTGTCCTCCTCCGCCTGGGAATTACGTTCTCGCGTCCCAAAGTAAATTCCTCCCAGTTCTTAGCTGAGGTTCACGCGCGTATCCCTGGGAATCGATGTTTTCGACGCTTTCGTCGTCTTTAGCTTCGCGTCGTCTCGGTAATCGATACTCTAGCTTTCGTCGAGACGTTTTGTCTCGGACGGCGAGTTACAGATGCCCAGGAGAGACGACTGTCAGCAGTCGGCAGTCGGCAGTCGGGTGGCCTTTACGCTGAACGACGAGGTCCGACGGCTACGAATTCCTTTCGTTTCTTTCGTTTCTATCGTTCCTTCGGTGTAATGTCACTCGAAAGCCAAAGCCAAAGCTTTTTCGCCTCGTTTCACCCGAAGGGTCCTTGCGTTCCGAACAGTTTTTAGCCGAACAACTCGACGAGTTCTAACTCAAAATTTCAGTTTCAGAAAAGCGGCATTCCCCTTCGAGAAACAGAGACTTCGCATCCCAAATTCTCTTTTCTTTTCGTTTTTTCGACCAACATACTTTCCGCGGCGAATGTAGTAGATCTCCGAGTGTAGATCCCTCGAAGCACGATGGGACCGGCCCGACCCGGCTTGTCGGTGATATCCACGGAACGAGCTCTTTGTTTTCAGTAGAACGCGCCAGCGTACAGGAGATCAGGAAGTCCTCTCGTTCTCGACGATAAGATCGTCGCTCTTTGCTCTCCATCGGCCGATGCACGGGCGTGCGAGCGCGAGCGCGAGCGCACAGGGTTCTCCGTCGCGCCATTCTTGGAATGAAACGATGCCACCGACCGATTAGCATAATGCGTCCGATACATAATGCGACCGGTCTATAATGCCCGGACGTTAACGTTCCGGGATCGAAAGTCGTGCTTAAGATCCGGACTCTTATGGTTTCTACGTGTCGCGACGCGACCACGGTTTCCCTAGCCTAGCCCTCGCGGCCATCGATTCGGGGAACTTGGACAGAGTCTCCAAGTGTCGCGCTCTCGCTGATCGAACGGCAACTTTCCACGATGATCTTCGCCGGTTTGTCGATCCACCCGAGCGCGACGTTCGAGCAAGTTTTATGAGATCCGCGAGCAATCAACAGCGGCGCGATGCGAGCAAACTACCTGATCGAATCGTTTCTACACGCCGAACGACGCGACGCGACGCGACGCGATGCGCTGAGTAATTTTTAGAAACTATATATTGAAACTGAATCGTTTTGTCGGCAACAGAAGATGGTACAAACGAATACAAACAAAATGATTTACGAGATTTTTTTCGATCGCAGAAAATTGTTCTTCTGTTTTTTATCATTGAAGATGCGGAGATGGGAAATGGACAACGACAATATCGTTGTTTCGTTAGATTTATATATTTGTTACTTTTAAGAAGCAACGACTGTCAGAGTAACTGTACTAGTGAAATGTAATGCCGTTATTCGAGACTATGCGGTGAATTATAATTAAAAGTTTACTTGGAACTTTAGTTCTTATCGTTAAGAATAATTTTGAAAGTCTCGTTCTTGCTGTAAACTTTGGAACCCACAATTAAAAGTCTAATGGAAGTTCCGATTAATCAGGATTAATCGGAACATTCTGATTTAATAATCCCATCCCGTAACTAGGGAAACCGAGGGAAAGAATTTCAAGAAACTAATTTAAAAAAATACCCCGAAGCAAAATGCAAGGTTGCTCGAGGTTGGAGTATTTTACTATTGATTCGTTAACTCGCAGAATTAGGCTCTCTTCGGTTCGCACGCTTCTCGCTAATCGATAGAGAGTACGAGCAAGCCTGATTTGCGAGGGAAAGGGGAAGATTCTGCGAACATTAAGCGGGCGGGAAACGAGTCTATTAACCGAGGACTACCGTATTTCGTAACTCATAGATCTTAGATAAGGAACGGATGCGGCTTCCGAGAGCGACAGCGAAAAACCGCGTTGTATAACCGCGCGCGAAGGTTCTCAACCACCGGACAGTGGCGAATTTCAATAAACGCTTCGAAAATTTCTTCGAACTTGAAAATTTTACCGAAGAGAAGCGAAATTTCATTGTATACCGACGTTTAGATTAACAAATGGTTCAAGCAAATTCAGTTTGGCGAGAGGTATCGCAACAACGGAAAATCAATATTATTTCCCATTTAAAAAAATCCTGGGAGCCTCCCTTCTCTCTCCAGAAGTTACCGCAAAACAGTTGAATACATACTAAAACATTAATCCCTCGTTAGTACCTCTTCGTTCGAGGAAGCACCGTAAACGGAAACGTGTGGATTCGAGAGGCCCCCGTTAGGTTTTCGCGTGACCACTCGTGGCTCGCTACTCCTAAAGTTAATTACATGAAATATTCAAATATATTAAAGGTCCTGTCATTTTGTCCGGCACTGTACTCCGTCGAGGTCCTTATCGTCCCGGCGCAGAGAACTTTGGGGGAACGCGCGAGTTTTCGGGGTAGTTGACCCCTTTTGCGAATCAGCTGTTCGAGCTGTGGTTACGGGCGTGGCGGGGGCAGGGGGTGGCTGGAGGCACCTCGGCCGGCAGATTTCAAAGCATACCACAGGACAAGAGAGAGAGAGAGAGAGAGAGAGAGAGAGAGAGAAAGGGGGAGAGAAGGGACGGGAGCTACGCGAGCAACGGAGAGACCAAGTCGGGGATCGGAGAGACCCCGTTCCCGAAGAACACATTAGCCGAAGAAAGAACGAGGACGGAGAACGGCTGGAGTGGAGAGGGCAGGCGAGAAAAAGGGACGAGAGAGCAGAGAAAGAGAGAGGAAGAGAGAGAAAGGCGACGCGACGCGTCAGACGCGTGGGAGAGTTCGGCTCCGGCGGGATGGTGCTCAACCTTGCACAGGTGAGCGGAAGTCCAGGCGTGGCGTGGCAAGGTAAAAGCGAGCCTCTCTCCTCTCTCTCTCTCTCTCTCTCTCTCTTTCTCTCTCTCTCTTTCTCTCTCTCTCTCTCTCAGTAAAATGTTTTGCCTACAACTTTGGCGCGCGCGCCCCTTCTCTCCTCTCCTCTCTTCACCACTCTTCGCTCCCGGCATCTCCGAGAGGTTCCATTAGCTGGTGGGAAATTTGATCTCTCTCGTTTTCCTTTCTGTTCAGGTCGACGAGAGCTCGTTTTTGACGAGACCCGACGAAAACGCGCTGCTCTCGTCACGTTTTTCGGGATGGAAGTCGCTCGCGGGCGCAGCCGCGATACATATACGCGGCACACCGCGTCGCGTCGCGTCGCGAACACGCTCTGTCCCACAGCGCAGCGGTGCGAATATCAAAGCGTCGTCATTGACGACCCTCGACGCCCGCCGACGGCAAAGTGCCGCTTGACCCTGTCGATTGGTTCGAGCACGACTGTCAGCCACTCCAGAGTTAAATCAATTAAAGGGACGCCGTTTCGTCGTATTACTCGCGCGATCGCCGAGCCGAGCCGCGCCGCGCCGCGCCGCGCCTACCCGCTCGTAAATCCTGCGCCTGAACAGACGCTCGATTATTATCTTTCGCCGCCGCGTGATTTTTGCTTGGCGCGCCCTCCGCCGCGGTCCACCGAAGCCGGAAACCCGCTGTCCCGCCGCACGACATCACGCCATTTCGGACCGAGCAAATCGTAGGTCGAACGACGAGGATTGATTTAATTAATTTCAGCTCGATCGTTTCGGTAATGGCAGGCCCTTTGATGCACGGGAACTGCCATTAATGGAACGAAGCCGAGCATGCGCGGCACCATTCGCAGCGAATATAAAAGTATGACATATCAACGTATAGAAGCGTAAAGTGACATTACCCTTCAACGCGTTCGCTGTAATGCGACGTCCAACACCGTCTCGCACCATAAATGGGATTAAAATTCTGTTCCGTTATGGTCGATACAAGCGATTAGTTCCATTAGGCCATCCCTAATGTCCTAATCCCTAATAGGGAACATAGAAATAAGATAATTCTGTAATCTCCCAAAGTATGTATGCGATTCTCGGCGATTGCGAAGAAAATAAAAGTCTGAGGTGGGTCGTTTTGACGCGTCTGGCAAGGTGAAGCGACAGAACCGAATGTTTGCCTATCTAAACGTTCTCGGTCCGCAGATAACACGTTGCGGAGAGAAACGAGCACAGAAATGTAATTCTTCTGACGGAAAAAAAAAGTGGGTTGGAAATTTTACGATGCCGTGCTTGGAGCCTCGAGGGCCTCGCCTCGCCTCGCCTCGCCTCGCCTCGCCTCGCGCGTCCGCGTTTACACACGCGTCTACAAGCGCATCATGGACGGGCTTATTATACTAACCTCGAGGATAGTCGGCGGTACGCTAACTGTGCGATCCCGATGGAAAGTCGCGATGGTGGATCAAGTTCATTTCGATCGCTCTCAACCCTTAAGCACTCGAATGGCGAATGTGAGTCGGCCCTAAAAATTGCTGTGACGTTATTCGGAATATTTTTTACATTTTAAAATTTGTTGGTATCAAATAAATTAGCAAATATTTCAACAGTGCACCATTTGAGACTCGAGACTCGAGACGCGTTGCAAATTGGTCGGGTGCAAAGTCACGACACGCAGGAAGGTTGCAAGGCTGAATTTTTCAGCTCACCGCGTCTCGTAACAAACCTTTGCAACGTTGCAGCGCGTTGCAGCGTACCAAGGTACAATAGGGCGCGGTAAAACGGGCGTAATTGTTTGTTGATCCCCGTTCGTTACAGCATCTGTTCGTTCTAGCGTGTACATATAGAAACACACGATATATATTCGTGCATGGCGCGGGTTCGTTTAACACGAAAAAATTGCGGCAATGTTTGTACAACACGGTGGAAAGAAGCACTCGCAAACACGTTACACGAACGGTGGTTACGGCCGCGTGTTTACATTTTCATAACGAGACGAGATCATAGGGAATCATAAAAATATATCTACAGTGGGGACAAAACTGGACGATGCGAGTACGATGAAATTGGTTATAAGAAAACAGTTTTTATTTGCGCGTACGAGCTATCCTCCGAGCTGATGGGCCAACGCGACAGGGACGAGTGTGTGAAATAAGTCGAACAAAAGCGATAACGAACGAAAGTGGATCGTTCGAAGTAACACGGGTCTAATTAACGTTCCATAGAACACGTCCTCGTCCGCAAAAAGTTGCAATTCAAATATATTCAAAAGTATAAAAGTCCAAGATCTTCTACGGAGTCTGATTTCGGCGATATGAATATTTTTTGTTAGAAAATGACGGTAAATTCTAGAATCGAGACGTTAGCGCGCAGCCTAGACACGGACAGAATTATGTCTAGACCGAGTTTAAGCAAGTATCTCGAGAGCAACGTAGGACTGGCGGAACGGAGACAAAAGAAAAGAGGTCACCGAATACGAGAAAGATCGAGCGAGCGACGGAGAAGAGGCGAAAGAAGAAAGTGGGGTGGCGCGAGAACCGGTGCAGTGGTCGCGAGCGGCGCCAGTCATCAGGAACAGCCTTTTTCCTCCCATCGTAACATCATCGACTTCCTCTCGCCCGTTTAACCTTCTCGTTCGTTTAGCCCCATCTTCTTCCTTCGTCGCTGTCATCGGCGACCAACGGGCAAAGGTTTCGCCCGTGTCTCGATCGTTTCGCGGCTCGACACGATTATACACAATTACGTTGGTTCGTTGTCGGTTCGACGACTCTCGAGGAAAGGAGACGTTGTCGATCATGGTCGCGCGAAGACGATCGATTAATTTGCGGTGACTGGGATAACCGCGGCTCTAATCGAATCCATGACCTACCGATCCCTCGTCCGCGTTCGCGTCCGCGTCCGCGGGCACAGATTACTCTTGGCACCAACTGGATATCACGGTTTTCAGCTTATTTCGGAGTTTCAATGGCTATTTCAATTCCGCGCTACAAAATGACGGCGCTACGAAATGACGGTTTCGAGGAAACTGATCCGCTCTCGAATATCTGGAATCGATTCTCTCGATTTTTTACAATTATAGAGATTTTCCGGAAAAAGTATTACAAGAAATTATAATGGCCAAACACCGCGAAATTGATCGTTTTTTAACGGTCCTTAATCCGGATTGAAAAACCGAAAGAATTCCCACGGATCGAGCCTCGATCGCTCGTTAGTCGAGACGTTAAACCGAAATCTTAATGGCCAGGAACAGGAGAAAGAGAGAAGGAGGAGGAGGAGGAGGAGGAGGAGCAACTGGATTCCAGGCTGACGATGAGTATCGGGATCGCCTGATTCGATGACTCGGTCCGTGGCATTTATTGTAGAAGGGAGGATACGTTTCTGACAAAAGAGCTTGTATAGCAAACAATTCCACAAAAACTCGTCGATTCGTCACGGTAAAAATAGGTATATGTATACACGAAGTGTGTCGGTGGGTTTAGCGTTAAATAAAATTTGAGAGAGTGCGCGCGATATAGCGTGATATCGCATCGATATAGAAAATATTATTTTCCAGCTATTGTAGATTGGTAAAATATCGCATCGTGCGGCGCCTAGCCTCGGAGGCCCCATTCGAGTGGAAAGGGATAAAACATGAAGTCGAGGGTGAATTTGTTGAATGAAAGCGTGAAGGGAAAATAGTCAAGACACGCAACCCGGCAGATTAACAATGGTTATGATAACATTTGACGGTGGGTAGGTGTAATCTGGAAGAAAGGAGATTGCCACGCCGCGACGCGACGCGGCCGAAAGGGAGAAAAAGGGGATCGCGAGCAGAGATGCCACCGGGAGATACGCGCGACGACACTCGTACGTAGGGGCAAGATGCACGCGACCGTTCTCGCGTCGGATGTGCACGCTCGTGAAACATCGGCCCCTTTGATACTACCTCTCGCGTGCGTGCGTGCGTGCGCGCGTGGGTTTCTGCGTTCGTTGGGCGGCAAGAGAACTGCCGTTGCCGAAGGAATGCACCTTGCTTCTCTCGACCAGGTAGAGAGTCTCGTACACAGTCCTCTCGAAATCCTTTTCCCCTTTCCCCTTTCCCCTTTCCCCTTTCCCCTTTCCCCTGTTCGCATCGAAGCGAAAAATTTCCACAGAGTGTCGTTATTTTCCTTCACCTCGAATCAAGTACTCTGGCTACTACTATTGAATTATGGCGACTACTACCGAAGACTACTACTATTTTGGCCACGAGGCAACTTTCTCTTGGTTTTGCCGTGCTTGTACGGGGAAACTCATACGTCGGACAGTGTACCTGTACGATTTAGGGGTACCTACAATAGCTGGTCCGATGTTGCGCGACGCACAACCGGTTCGACCGTTTCGAAACCCGAGGATAAATTCTACCGGTGGAAATCTCGCGACACGGATTTTCATTGGTCGGTGACGACTCGATCGATTCTTCCCGATGGAGTGCATCCCTCGGCTGCGTATCTATCTCTGACCGATGGAAACTGTCTCTCCGGTTCCGCTGGGATGAAAGGGAGTCACGAAACACGGTCCGTGTAACGTACGTTCGTATCACCTGCCTCGCAGTTGCCAGCCAGGTTGCAGCTGCAGGCTCGGCAGAGCGAGCAGAGCGGAGCCGAGCCGAGCCGAGGCTGGACAACCGACGCACAAAGAGAGCGCCGTCAGGAATCCGGCCGAGGTTTCGGTACGTAACCGGAATGCGAGGAGGAACGAGCGGAGAAAAAGAAAGAGGAGGAAACAGCGGAGGAATCGAGCAAGAGATTATTTCGTGCACCTTCTTCTTCTCTCGCTTCGGTCGGGTCGGGCCGTGCCGGGCCGGGCCGGGCCAGGCCGGTCAACGCTTTGCCTACCGGAAGCTTATTAATAGGCTTTTTATCGGCTGCTCTTAGGCGACCTCCAGGTTACTAATCGGGGAGGTTTATTTTCCTGCTAGCCGACCGACAGCTATTGTAATCCGTTCCTTGGAAGAAGAAACGTGAGATACATCCGCCCATAACTGACCGGCCATTCCGAGTACCGAAATGTCAACAATCCGAAGCGATCGTGACGAAACGGAGACAGACGCAAGCTGTAAGAATTCAGAGCCCGAAGCTGCTACACCGAGCAGTTGAAATTCTAACGCAAATTAACCGCCTATCACAGGAGTAATCACTTGCGCCGTACTTGCACCGAATTCGATACTATTTTAATCAGAAAGAAATACACGAATACGTTGTTAAAAGTTCCGCAAAGTTGCAATCTTTTGCACTGCTACGAGTTTCATCGCAACACATTTACGATAGAGATCTTTTAGACAGTTACGGGTGGAATACCGTGCATCGCTACAATGTCCGATGCGTGCACGAGGACCTGTAGATTTCGAAACGACGCATCTTCGAAAGCTTTCCCTTCCAGGCGGAACAGAATGCGGAGTAGATAATTCCCTGCAAAGAGGGGGAGAGGGAGAGAGAGAAAGAGAGTAATCCAATGATCCGAATCGCGCGGACAGGACGTAATTGGCCGGTACCTGGATCGGGCCGTGCAAATAATTCCTCTCTGCATCGAGTGTCACGCTGTGCAAACTCCAAGGCAGTGTGTTCATCGATACTCGCTCGCGCCAGAGCAAATATATACGCTTTCAATCGGCAATCGACGAGATGCGCAAAGTCACCGTACATTTGTCGAATCGCAACAGAGTTTAGAGAACGGGACAAACGTTTGTCGGAAGGTTTCGCGGAAGACGCGAACCGTTTCAAGACGAGACAGCCGCCTTCCGTCTCGAAGCAGATTTTTACGCGTTCCATTTTTAACGCTGAGCGTACCGAGCTATAAATGCTGATCGTTTGATCCGCGAGTTACTTTTTTACAAAAAAGTTATACGGACGCTGTCCTGCCAGAATGTGATAGGAGACTACGATAGCTACTCGATCGACCGATTCTTATGTAATCTGCAACGAAGAGCAAATTAAGGATAAACCGAACACATCGTATCGAGACTTTTGCAATGACCCAATAACAAGATAAGAATGAAGTTATTCGAACGATGAGGCTGTGCGAGCAGTCTCGCGATTCCGGCAGTATGTAATTGCGAGACGAGCCGTGCTTCGACGCCACGATTCCAAGCACGCGCTCTCGCGCATACCTTTCCTCCGGTATCGAGTATCGGGTATCGGTGCGTGTTAACACGCGGCCAATTATAATCCACCGAAATCCGATTGCACCGCGCGTATCGGCCTCGGAGGAGAATCGAGGCCCTCGGTCCCGCGATCGATCGATCGGTTCGTTGAACGTTACGCGACGCGCGCTCTTTCCTCGCCGCTCCTCGCCGCTCCTCTCCGCTCCTCTCCGCTCCTCGCCGCCGCGGGCCGCCCCTTTGGAAACCAGACGGAAATTAACCGACTCGCTCCGGCCATTCGCCGAGCAGACATCGCATTATCCGAGCCTCGAAAGTGCTAAAGTTTCCTGTTTAACGCCGATTCTTACTAGACGGTGCTGCTTACCCGAACCCCCGTAGTAATCGTGGTACGGCTGTCAGTTACGTTCGTTCGTCCGACTATGATTTACGGGCCACGTTTAACCATTTCCGGTTCTAGTTAGCTTAGACATGGGTGCTGGTCGGTATTCGTTTTCATTCAATGAAGATCAATGGTACGGTCTTTTCTATAGCTAATGGAAAGATACGTTCGAACGCTTTCGAAAAAGTTATTCCGACTTAAAGGGCGTGTCCGAATAATTTTGTGGGCCACTGCGTATATTCGTCGATGGCTGCCAGTACGATATCGACAAGAACGAAAGATAATCGAGTAAAATGGAAGACGGGAATAAGTTTTCGATCCCGGGAGCAGCGAGGAAGGTTCAACGGTGTAACAACGCGGAGAGATTTGTCGAATAAAAAGAAGAAACTTATGGTCGCGTACGGTCGGGACTCGTTGGCGAGATAAGTGTCGCGAAGGAGGTTCGTGGCTCGGTTTCGTCTCTAATCTCTCGGCCGTGACGCACGATTTCATTTTCGTTTCATCCTGATTCGGTCGCTCGCGTGCTGGCCGCTAGTAACTTTGTTCGCCGGAGAACCGCCTACCTAAGCGTTATTAACGCGACGCGACTCGTTGTCGCGGCAGGGCCCGGGCTTCTCGATTTTTGTATCGACTCGATCTGTATAGAGGGTGGCCGAAAAATATACTTTCTCGAAATAGCTGATTCCCTGGATCAACGAAAAACACGGAGCGCGATCGGAACGCGGACCGATGCCAACGCCACGCTCGGCAGGACCTGTCGCCGCCCCTGAATCTATCTGCCGTGTATACATCGGAGCCCGTGCTCCGATTGGTCCGTGTTTTTAAAGGGTCCGCCAAGAACATTTTTGCAAAGGAAAAAAGTCACTCGCGTAAATAAGACTCCTAGTGTCATCTTTCGATGACGATTCTGCCAGACAACGAGGCTTGGGTCGAATATTCGGTTCCGGGGGTGGATCTACCCCCGTCTGGAACGGGGTTAGGAGCGATAACGTTGTCGACGGTAACCGGGCACATCCGCTGACAAGCGACGACAGTGCGTGCGAGTAATGGACGTGCGGCAGAGACGCTCGAAGACGTGATCCAATGCGAGAAGGCGTATCGACTCGTACGAGGGAAATTGGAAGATTGCCCGGCGCCACTCTGCCTCCGTCAATTTCCCTCCGCTCAAATTGCCGCGTCAATTGTCGCGTCCCTCGAAAAAACGCATCCGGAGTTTCGCAAGGAAATAAATAGTCCGCTCCGTGGGGAATGGAAAACGCCGGGATTGCTCGCGCGCGGAGTCGCGCACGAGGGGCGACGGCGAACCATCGAAAGAACAGTTTTGACGCGTGTCGTAATAGCTGTCCCATTACACACACCGATTACTCCAGTCCGACAACCGGCCCGTGGAAGTTTATAAACTTTTACAGGCCGAGAATTAGGATCGGCGCGTTGTCCGTTATTTTTATAAAGTAACGCAAAGTAGTCGGTTTCAGCTCTGAACGAGACTCGATTGCTCTGTATTCAACCGAGCTGGGAACGCGAGGATTCGGCTCGTATTTTTCAGGAAATTGGTAATCGAGTCGCGCTGCGTAACGGAACAGAAAGCCGTGTTCTACTCGATTCGGCGAAACTGCCGAGGTCTGGCAGAAACGGGCCAACAAACCACTGGCAGACGATGATTCATTCCGGGCAAACGCCGAGTGATCTCATCGTTCTCACCGTGCGAACAAGAGGATGCGAAACGCGAATGCCCGAGTCCGGCGTCGCGTCGCCCGCTTCGAAACTGGACGAAGGCTCTCCGGATCTCGGCTTCCAGACGGATCACGGCTCTTGTCGACTCATCTCGTGATTCGACCCTTGCTCGCGACTATCAGCAAAACGAAATAGAATCCTGACGATGCCTGATAAAAAGATTTTTCTAACAAAAGTTGGTCGTAAGATGATACCTTACAATTCAAACATCAGCAAAAAGCTTTTTAACCCCTTGCACTACTATATTTGTTTTGCGATTACAACGATTAGAAAATCTTTTGTCGTTCAGAATTTCATAGAAAAGAAAAACAAACAAGATATTTATTGTATGCCTATGTTCAACGGAAATTAATAACATACCTATTTAATTAGACTCTGTTCGGTATGTTCGTGACGGGTCTGACTCGATATTGTAGGCCAACGTAGGCTAGAAAACGTTGCTTCAATTTCTTTTGGACGGTCACGTTCGCGATTCGCGTTCGCGTTCGCGTTTCCATAAAACAGTTTGAAATCGTTCGACGTCGCGACACGGACGAAGCGCTCCCGTTCCGGAAGAGTGCTGCAAGGAGAAGAGTAAAATCGCGGAGCCGCGTAAACGCGTACGTTCCTGCCAGCCTGTTATCGCAGTCGTTCGGCCAGGTTTTCGCGTTCAGATAGTCGTTCCTTAAACATTGAAAACCATGAATCTCGAGCGAGTCGGTTCGCCATAAAAACGATTTATTGCGGGGGAACGGAGCCGCCAAGGGAACAATCGCAGTTCGGGAAAGCAGAAGCTGACGGCGTCGAGATCCCGGGATAAACTTTATCGAGTGACACTCGTTATTCGGAAGTTGAAAGTTCCAATCATTCCCGTCACCCGATCCAATCTGTTACCGGAAGATCGTTCAGATTATTACCAGCTACCGAACCGAGTATCAGGACGTGCATACACGCGTGGCCGGATAGGAGACAGAGACTGCGACAAGTTTTAACGAAGGAGGTGCGCTACATTCGGTATCGATTAAACGATAAACCTGGGGGCGGACGATAACTTGCTTCGGTCCTCCAAACTTTCTTAACGCACCTTTAAACCCGCATTTTCCTGAAATATACACAAGTAGACTGCGGATTTCGATGCAAAATAAAAGTAGTTTGAACGAATCGTGGGAAAAAACAGGAGCCAAGCGGAAACACCTTCCGTCTTCTAATCCGTCGTCCATTGTTTCAAATTGCGCCTAATTTCGTGGTAAATTAAATTGCACGGGATACGTAGACGCCGGGTCCCGTAGGAGAGGCCAAGTTCGCGGACGGGGGTCGGTAACCTGAATTTCTAATCGTGCGACGCGTGTGCCAGAACGAGTTCGTTTTTCATGCGAGCTCCTGCGGCCGATCGTTACGGTATAAAAGACGACTGGGTGGAAAGCCCTTAACGCTCTGCGCGGTTTATCGTCCTCGACGACGACAACAGGGGAGAAACTGGTCTCGCAGGGCAGAACGCGTCGCGGACGATCTGCTCGAACTCTCGTTGCAGCGTACGCGTATTTATAGGCGGACACATTTTTACTCGGCCGACGCGTGGCAGATTTATACCGCTCCTGTTTTACGATTCGATCCTCGCTGCCGCGTCGCGCCGCGCCGCTCCGAACCTGCAGAACTATAATACGGTTTGATATGAAAGCTGAATAAAATGGTGATTCGTTGCGGTACACGCGCTCCGTCCCGGCCAACGATAGATCGAGCATTTCGAAACAGCTCGCGCGCCGAATTCATTTTATCGAGTAATTGGTAGAAAACAGAAACTGCTTTTTTCTGTTGTTTAGTGGGCTATATTTCCCGCGAATGACAGTCGCAACCGGTGAAACGTACGAGTGCCGATGCGACTGCATACGAATTTGCGCGCGCAAGCTCGTAACGTATACGTGAACGTTCATCTGTGAATAGTAATGTCGATGGGTGTGCGCCGGTTAATATATGCACACTATCGGAGCGGCGAGTATTCCCCTTTGTTCCACAATTTGCATCTGTATCGTTTAATTCAACCGCGTTTCGATATATCATTTTACGAACTTGTTTAGAACGCTTGGAGCGCGGTCGTGAGATTGTGAATTAATATAACGTATATCTCTCGGGGAGAAAAAAATCTTTTCCGCCAACAAAGTGAAACGTCCACGCGTTTGTCTCTGGATCGCATGTAAGCCTATACTTTTACAAATTTATGGTCATTTCGCGTCACGCTGTTACCGGGACGCGGGGTGACGGGGGCGGTGGGGGGCAAAATGTGTTGCGAACTGAACTGGAGAGTAACCGGGCCCCAAAAGGGACCCACGCTCGGCGGGACCGGACCGTTAGCCATTGTCTGGCACTCGAAGATTCGTCACGAGTCGATCATGCAACAGTTTGACAAAAGCGGGCTTGTACCACTTGGCCGTACCACCTTAGAGATAACGGTTTTCATCTCTCTCTTTTTCTTTTTACTCTTTCTCTCTTCGACTCACTTTTTCGTGTAGAATTACTTCCGAATCGGTTGTCCACGGTACGCGGAACACCCGGTATCTACGGATCTGTGTGACGAGTCAGGTACTTACGTCAGGTAGTAGCCGGAAAGGTGTTGTCTAATTGTCCATCCGCTGGAGAGCGTAGGAGGCAGCATCGTTAAGAATAAACCGACGTTCGAGGGTCGAAGAAAACGAAATTTGCCCAAAGTTGAAAAGTTGATCGCAAGGTTTTTGCTACAGAACGTTGTCGTCCAAAGTTTGATGGCCCGGATTTCCAGTATCGCGTCGATATTTAACGCTTCGCGTCGCGTCGCGTCGGTGTAATCCTCGGGACGAGCGGGTGCAACAAGCGTGGGCAGAAGCGACGCGTCGTTTGCATAATCCGACTCGTCGAGCAATTATGTCGTTTCGTGTTGTTCACGAGTAGCGCGCTCGGAACTTGTACGACTCGGTTGCTTGCCTGGGAAGTTGGAAAACATTATCGCGCCCATTTCAATCTGTTGTCCTCCAGCCGGTCGATACAACCGATAGAGTATGTTTGGAAATACATGGTCGGACGGTTTCCATAATACCGGTCTTCTACCGATCAGAAACTGAATCAAAAGTTAGCATCCAAGCCTTGGCGACTTCTTCTCTACTACGCAGAGACGCATGTACGCGTGCGTGAGCGCGACGGTTCGAAATTACACTTTCAGGCGACGGAGAGCTCGTTACTCGCATACGAGGGTCGAATAAAATAAATATACTCTGGCCAACGGGCGTACGCGTGTTTGCTCGGCGCTAGGGCGTTCAAGATACAGGATGAAATATTAACGCTTGGACCCCATCGGTTCACCGAACCTCGCCGGTTCGAATCCCCCTCGTTGCACACCGGCATCGTCGGCCCGTATGTCGCGACGACGACGACGACGCGACGCGACGCGACGCCCGAATACACCCCGGTGTATCCATCGCCGATTAAATTAAGATCGTTCGCACGTGTTCGACAGAACGGTCCGCGAAAACGCTCCTCGGCGAGATGTTCCGCCGTGAAATAACCAGCCGGCCACAAATCTTTCTTTCCTATCCTCCCGTCTCGATCCGCCCTACTCGATTCCAGTCGCCCCTTGCATTCCCGGCGCAACCGTATTTTTAAATTCCCACCATCCTTCCATATACATCCGCCATCTAATGTAACAGAGACGGGAGTGGAGAAAATATTTCGCATTGAAACGCTGATCAAATAAACTATCCAAGTGAAATCGCATCAAAGAAATATTCAAATTGAATACCGTTCAAATCAATATCCGAGTAACTGGTTCCACGTTCTAACCTAGATAATATTTAGGGTTCGGTTTGAGATAAATATTCTTCAATAATTCCATATTGTCTATCGCGTGGAATTACACATGATCCCGTGAGAGTGTCGCGGCTTGGCAGCGAAAGCTTCCCGACCTCCAGCAGGATAGGGGTCGGATCGAATCTCCACCCACCTTCGAATAAGCGCTTCTCGCCGCGCCGCGCCGCGCCGGTTGGACCCTCGCGCAAAGTTTATAAAGCGGAAAATACGTCTGTGTTTACCGTAGTCGGGCTCCGAGTTTAGATCCGCGCACGAACCCGCACGGGTGCACTGACCAAAAGACAACAACGTCCGTTTTCTAAACATAGCGACCGCCTCCGCCTGTGAACCCCTTCATTTCTTTCTTCCTTTCTTCCTTTCTTTCTTTCTTTCTTTCTTTCTTCCTTCCTTCCTTCCTTCCTTCCTTTCTCCGTCCACGGGTAGGTGCGCGTCCTGCAAGACCATCGTCAGGATCAACGGAGATCATTCATCGTTTTCAACTAGGATTGACTTACAACCGAACGGCTATACAGTCGGAAATAGTTGTAACAGTTCTGGTCCCTGATTTATAGGTCTCATAACCATATAAAATCCGATCGATCGATCCCTTTTATTATCCCGTGTTGACTCATATGTCCAGGTGTTGATAGCCAGATTATAGTTTCATCGACCTGTCCGCTTTTTTCCATTTGTTTTCGATTGGGACTCGTGATTTCCACTTTTCGCGTGGCGGCAGACAGGTGCAAAGACAGCATTTCTTCGGGCAGAACGGTTTCCGTCTCGGCGACCGAGAGAGAGAGAGAGAGAGAGAGAGAGAGAGAGAGAGTGTGTGAGAGAGAGAGAGAGAGATACGAAGCCGCGCATGCGCCGGAAACTAAATTATAATGATTTCCGCACGCGCCGCCGCGCCGGTTGTTGTTTTACGAGAACCGATTCCTACTCGGTTACGAAGCCGCCGGCACGTCGTGAATACGAATGAATCTACGAGTATGCGAGTCGACGACGGCCTCGCAGGCGCCACCGTTCCAGCGTTCCACGGTTCGTCGTACCGTTAACTTTCGGAATGTCGGCTAACCGATGAATGAAATTTTTCGCCTTTGATCGTCGACGAACAAATCGCCGAACGGACGACCGATCGCGCGACAAAAATTCGGAAGATTTGGTAATTAATGCGGGAGCCCTAATATCGTGTCGGACGATGCGGTAACGCCGAGAGCTACGAGAGGCTTATTGAAAGCTTCGCTGTTTTATGGGCCACCTGTTAGCCTGGCCACCGCGCCCCTTCACCACCTTTTGCCCGCTTCTACCACGGTTGCTTCTCTTCGAGTTCGTCCGCCAGTTTCGGCTGGTCGAGAGCTGTTTTTGTCCCCTTCCGCCCCTAAAGCCGCGTCGCAGGCACGGTTAACCCGTAACCCGTAACCCCCCTCGCATTTAGAAGAAACCAAGGTGTGCCGGGAAACGCATCGAATTCGCTTCACATGCAGTTCCTTCGTTAAGGCCGGCCGTGCGCGATCCGTTTCTCTTACCAGCAAATCGATAAACAATCAACATCATGGTGATATCGCGTTCATGCCAGACGATTGACACGACGCGTGACAATGCGACATAACGAGTTAATAAATCGGTATAATTTGTCACTGTAGGAGACTAGCGTAAGGAATCACGTACCGCTGTACAGGTTGATAGAGCCCTCGGAGCGGAATAAACGGAGCTATCGTCACGCTATAAAGGTTGCAATAGAATGTCGAGAGAGGAATTAGCGAGTGAAAGCGCCGGGGATGGCGTAACAGTGTTTTCGCGTCTAAAATTATCTGCCTAATGGAAGGTTAAATACGCGCACGGATCCACGTTGAAAGATACAGGCTCGACGGGGACTCGCTTAGGGGTAAACAGCGATCAGCTACCGAGAAAAAAGAAGGTCAGAGAGAGAGAGAGAGAGAGAGAGTCGGATGAAATGGAACGGAACATCTCCGGTCATCGAGCGGCTGGTAAAGGTCAGGAAAAGATGGTGTGTATTCGAGGACGAGTAGTTTGTCATGTTCCACGCAGACACCCTCGAAACCATGGCAAGGAAACGAGTCTCGGTCTCGTGCAACCAATTCACCGTCCCCTACGAGTCGCATAGGGTAATGCAATATAACATGTGGAAGAGGGTGTCTCCTAGCAACCCTATGTCGTCTTCTCACCCCATTCTCTAAGCTTCGCCCTAAAACACCCTAAATCCGCTGCACGCCGCCGCGACTCCCGGTCGACGCAAAGCGACGCGGCGCGGCGCGTCGCGACGCCACGGGACAAGCACGGAACTTTCGTTTGAGTTTTCACGGCTACCCCCGCGTGTGTTGACGCACTCTCCCCGCCCCCACCCCCATTCTCCACCTCCTCCCTTTTCCTTTGCTTTCCCCGTTCGCCAGACCCGACGAACGATCGACCTCTTCACCACTTTCGCTGATGGCTAAATGAACGCGCGCTGTTCGCAGATTCTCGGCAAAATTAATACCCGCACACCCGAAAGGAAATTCAGCCACCCTTCCGCCATCGAACTTTCGCAGCATCCTCCTCGACGCTGTAACAACCGATACAGTCACTCTTTCACAATTTATCTGTGCACAGTGTTTACTCGATACATGTCGAAAACACGGGTCTAGCCGCGGTCGTATATCGGCCAGGAGATACTATTCTCCGATCCACGCGACCTGACATTCCTCGGTAACCTCCTACACCTATATCCCGCGGTAGTGCGGATAATTCCGCGACATTTATCGGTCATGCCTCGACGACGTATATGTAGAGAATTCGCTATCGTGCGACGCGTTAAACCATAGAAGAGGACGAAGGAGTAACCACCGTGGAACGGCGTCGAGACGCGCGCATTCGAACACAGGCAGACTCGATGCAGTTTCGACCAAGTTTGCCGAACGGGGTACAAGTAACTAGAAAATCGCAAAACGCAGAGCGGCGTGACGCGTTCGGGGAATCAATCCCACCTTTGCGAGTCCGTTTCGAAGCGTTTTAGTCGCGTCGCCGCGGGGGGCCCGATGCGAGCGAGCGGACGATTTTATCGATCGCTCGGGACGCGCGGAGAAAAGCCTATGCCCGTGACAAAGAGCGGACCGCCCAACGCGACACAGTATGTACGTACCACCGTTGTTGCACCGCGGCTAGTTGGCCACCGGTTACGTTCTACGAGCGGTAGGTAACACCGGTGGTGGACCGAAATTAACGATCGATTAGCGATAGTTGTGCCAGCGCGAAGAAAGGGGAAATTCCGAGGCTGACGGGGGGCTCGAGATTCGACCTCCCCCGTCGCCGAACCCTTGCAAAAGCGCTGGCAAACATCGTGACCCTCGGTGTCGAACGCGCGACCAATATACACGGTGTCGCGCCTTACTTTCGATGCGGTTCACCCCGTCCGATTCGCCGTAGAAACAATCTGCCTGTTAGAGACGATCGAATCCGTCGGCCGGTGCTGACGAGACGGCTCTCGTCGTCGCGAACGCTTCTACGACGGGAAGATAACATAGACCGGGGGAGCATCGATCGGTCGAATCATCGAATTTACTCCAACCGTGGTTCGAGCGTATTGTCGCGCGAAAACGAAAATTACTCTGCGTCGCAGAAATTCGTCCAACACCCTGTGCACGTAGAGGGTCGCGCGACTGAGACAGGGGCGGCGAAAGAAAGAAGGCAGTTGTGAAGTTTCACGACTCCCCCGGTTGAAAAACGAAACTCGTTTGCGCTCGACGATCGAAGGAAAGCCCGGCGATGCAGACAGAACGAACCCCGAGGATGCGTCTATCGAGATTCCCGTGTATCGCTCGGACGGTATATCCTGAATCGATCGCTCGTATCGACCAGAGTATCCCCGGATGATCGGTAATATCGCCTAAAAACTGAAGTATTTTTCCTAAAACGTATCGTTGATGAAATATTTGACTGTATATATGCCAGGGATATATTGACACACTGTATATGGGGATTGCCGAAAATAATCGAAAATCCTAATACGTGTATTCGGGAATCCCCCCGATAGATTCGAGAATCCCGAAATTGTCGAGATCGTGCAGGAGAGCGCAGTGGCGCAGCGACGCGTTCAACGATCGGTTTCCATCGATGCAGCGATTGATCCCTCGCAAACACCGAAGAGAAGAAATAGTGCAACGTTCCGGAGCTGGCACTCGAAGCCGATTCGGCTCGCTCGTAAATATTTAATGGGGATTCGCGGCAGGATCGCGTAATGGCCGACGGTTGAAAAGCACGCGCGCGTTGGGGTACGCCTCTATACGGGCGGTCGGGCGCGCGGTATCATTCTACATAATGGAAAGCAGTGAAGAATAACCCGCAGAGAGAAATAGTTTAGCCGGCGGGGTGGTCGGGAACCGTTTCCCCGTTTCGCATCGGGCGCGGGTCTCTGGTTCCCGTCGTTTTCCGTCGTTTTCCGTCGTTTTCCGTCGTTTCCCGTCGTTTCCCGCAGTTTTTCTTTCGGCGTTAGCGGCCATCTCTGTCTTCTCTTTGCGATTCACGCGCGCATTTCCCAATGGTCGGATCTTTATTCCGCTGCATGGGAATATTTGGCGCGGTGGTGAATGGACGCGGATGCCACTGTGCGGTGTCACTTCGGATACGATCGGACCGATTCGCCCCTTTTCAAACCCCATTATTCCTCGCGTTCTCGCACGCCGCAGGGGTGTTTTCACGCTTTATCGCGTTGGAAACAATTCGTGTAATCGTTCCCGCGAACAATGACGTTTCACGGGCTCGTCAAACGGCCGCGGTGTGTCAGGTTCTCGTTTTGCGATCGACGAAGCGCCATATACCGCGCCGCGGACAACGTTCCCGCGTCGACATCCGAGCCGCGGATCTGCTCGTAAAACGCCGGAAAGTTGACCCGACCTCCCTACCCCAGAACGTTCCACCCTCGAGTTATCTCCGGAGAAAATTCCCTCTTCCAATCGAACCAAGTGGATCCAAGGAAAACAAACCACCGGAGGACCGACCGCCGAGATTCACCTTTATGGAAATGCCCCCGGAATCGCTTGCCACGCAAATATTTGCCAACCGCGTCCGAGCTCCCATTAATTTCCCGCCTGTTTTCAATTTTGGCAAGACTGCTCCCTCTCTCTCTCTCTCTCTCCTCTTTCCTTCTCTTTCCTTCTCTTTCCTTCTCTTCCTTCTCGGCGCTTACCACCGACTGTCTCGCCACCCCTGATCGAGCCGGCCCCCGGAACTTCTTCCTCCGGACGATGCAAACGTTTCGACGCTCCCTCCGGCGAATCTCGAAGCCGGTTGTTCGCGAGGGACCGATGGAACGGCTTCGGATATCGTTTGCATTTTGCTCGCGATGGGCTGGTCCGAATCGGACCCGTATCATCCTCTTCGAGCGATGTAGCGTTCTCGATGGTAAACTAAGAAGCAGTGTCGTCGCGCGAGCCGCTCATTTGCTAAATCGATTAAGGGGGAACCTTCTGTAAATAGCCCGTTTTTCAAGAACTTTTTTTGAAAAATTTAATGCGTAGATTGTTATATAGTTGGAATTCAGTTGAATCGAAAATATCTGAACACCTTCGTCTTCCTGGTTTATCAGATTGTCATCTGTATTTTTGAGCACCCAGTGCCACTGTTTGTACAATACCGTTTCCTAGAAAAGAACAGTCTTGTATCCGGGATAATATCGCAGATAATCAACCGTGTACACTTACCCCCTCGGCCCCGTAGACGTCGTCCAGCCTCGCCATCGAATTCTCTCGTTTCCTTTAGAAAATTGGCGCATCTGGCTGTCATTGGCGTACCTTTCCCGACGAGGGGTGATTTCTAATCGAATCGTGTAACCCTTCCCGGTGTATCCCGGCAGGGGTGGCTGTGCCGGGCGTCGAACGATATCCTCCGGCGGAAACGCTTTCGAATCGTTGCTCGTTTCGATCGTCGAAGATCCGGGTAAAAAGTAAAAACCCGGACTAAATTGAAATTTTCAGCTTCTTCCAAAATTTAGGAAATTTCGGTTACAGAGTCTAAAGGAACAAGCAGATACATCAAACTAGGCGAAAATCTTCATTTTTGCTTACAATTAGACTGCGGATCTTTATGGAAAATAAAAATTTCTCTGAATCAACTAGCAAAGCCTCGTTTCGATAGCATGAAGCATCGGTAGTTTCTCATCTAAAATCGCCCTTAAAACTGTCGTGTTTATACGTAAAGACGCAAGTATCGTTAAGAGATTTATGAATTTAGTTCGGGCTTTTACGTTTCCAGCGTGCGTCCGCGCGCGAGCGACTATCAGCAGGGGACGAAAATTCGCCGGGGACTTTCCGCCACGCAGAAAATCGCATTCCGTCGCCGCCGCTCTCGCGTACGCATACATGTCCTCGTCCGATCGTCTGCAATATTCCGATTATCGGTCGTTTCGCCGATTATATCGATCTCTCGCAGCCCCGCAGGCCGTCGCGCTTCGCCGCGGCGTTTGTCGAGCGTCGAATAAAATATTCGCGTCGATCCGTCGTGTCGTCATCTCGTTTTGCATCTATTTTCGGGAAGGGATGGCATGAATTCCAAGACGATCGATAGCGACGCACGGTGTGGAAACTGACCTTTCGTCTAAAAAAAAAAAAAATAAAGAAAAAAACGGGGAAAAAATATGTGAAAACGACGCCGGGAGCCACTCGCGGCGGAATTAATCCGGGCCCGATCGACCGTGAAACTCGTCGGATAACCATCGTCCGCGCGCGCCGATCGAACGAATCGATCACACGCCGGTCCCCGATCTATGTTTAGCGTCCCTCGATACGTTAAACGCGCGGAAAACAATGTCGGCTCCGGTATTTGTCACGACAGGCACGGCCTTTTCTTCGATAGCGCTCACGCGCCAACAGTCCCATTCGATTCGATTCGATTCGATTCGAATTGGCGCGCGTATACGAGTCTCGTTACGCGTACAGTACAGCAGATATAGCTCCCCCATGAAAATGAACGGCGATGCGGCGGCAACTACGGCGACAAATTAGGCGCGACCCGCTGAAATCGACTCGTTCACGCGCATTTGAAATAATTACTTTCGTTTCGTTTGACAGGGGTTTCCAGCCGGAGCCCGAGCGAACGCGCTGCGCTCGCTTCCGTTAAATGCGTCACTCGATTTTTTACACTCGAACGAGTCTCTTTCTCTACCATTCCCCACCTTCTCTCTCTCTCTCTCTCTCTCTCTCTCTCTCTCTCTCTCTCTCTCTCAGTGTACGTATCTTTTTGAGTCAGAATAATCCTCGTAACATTCAATTATTTTTCGCTGCGAAAGGGCTCGTACGAAATTCACGTGACTATCCCGGGTCCTTGATAAAGCTTGGTAGCGCGTACCGATAGTGGCAACCATTTCGAGCACGATACGCGGTCGCGTATCGGTACATTTTATATTTCGGTATACGCGAGTCCTCGCTTTCGTCTGTGGTCTGTTATCGGTCGGAGATATTCATCGGATCGCGACACTCGCGTTTTCCCCGGGACTCTTTGACTAGCTGGGCTCTTGAACGACCCTGCCACGGCCGCAGACGACAACCGCGAAGAGGGCGGGGAAGAAGAACAGGTCGGTATCCTGTCGCTGGGGTGTCGCTGGTGAATGCAGCTCGACACGGAAGGAAGCTTGTCGCGACGGAAATCCCGGCGTCTTAGCGACGTCAAGACGCCAACAAACGGCGCACCGCGACGCGCGGCGTCACTGTCTGCGAATACGTGTGTATATATGTCCTTCGGGCTTTGCGCGTCGCAAAGCTCCGCCGACGAGGGTCGTGTCGCGTTGTCTGGTGCAAGGGGCATTCAATGGTAGTCCGTCGAATGCCTCGTCGAGCTTTCGCGATGCGTCTCCCTCGCGTCTAGTTTTCCTTTTCCTTTTCCTTTTTCTTTCTTTTTTTTTCTCTTTGCATCCTCCGTGCCATTTTTCGCTCAATTTATCCAAAGTTCGTTCGGTTCGCGCGAGGAAACGACACGCATCGGTCGTACGCATTAGATATTATTCGATCAAATTATGTAACGATACGTTCAACTGGATGAGCGTGCGAATACGCTTTTCGCCCGGCTATGATAAATCTGTACTACTTGTTTCTTACCACGTGTTACAAGCTTAGGAAACGCTTTACAAATATTCACCCTGTTTCTTTTCAGAAGTTCCGATCGTTGTAACGGCGAAGAAAATTGCACTTGAAGGGGTTAAGCGTTATTAAAGTACTTCGGTCGAGTCAATGGCTATTATTATTACTATTATTATGTACTTTGGGGAGGCAATCACGGGCGGGTCGATCGGACGACAACGTATATTTTTCCCGTTAATACTTTGCATCGATCCGACGATGTCGGGACGGGTGACTGCGGGAAAAGAGAAAACAGACGAAAAGGGATGGGGAGTTGGGGGTGCAAGGGAGGAGGGGAGTGGGGGAAAGCCCAGGCGACACGGTCAATCCCGCGGAAACGGATTACTTTTACGCCGTGTTTGAAAGTTGAGGAAGAACGAGCCGCGAGGGGATGGAAATAAAGGGGAGGGGAGACTGGTTGGCTGGCAGACTCTCGAATCGGAGCCGGAGGTACGGCAGTTTGACGGAAAGTTGCGATTGGTTGGAAATTAGATCGCTTAGACAGCACGCCGACTATGGGAAATATTGGCGGATAAGGGGTGAAAGCCGGTAACTAATTCCAAGTAGCAAGAACCGTGTAGCGTCTATATCGACGGCCTCGTTTCTCATAATTCCTTTTTTCGACCAGGGGTGCGGCTCTTGAATTTAACTTTTGTTATCGACCCATCCCCACGCCTCTTGTCGTGACGCACCACTAAATTGAGCGGCTTCGTTTCGATGTCTAATCCTGTTTTCTTAGGCACTTGCTTAGACAAGTTGTTCGTTGGTCAGAAAATGTTCATCCCGCGTCCGAGTCGGTTCGTAAGTCTTGTTAGTCGACAACAGGGTTAGGGTCTCGATTCTCCCTTCCTCGTGGCATACTTGATTTACCACCACCGTCGTGTACTGCCGCATCGACAAAGTCACGTTTCATTCGTGTCGTCATCTTAAAGGGCACATCTTACGACGTAAACGGAAACGGTCTGATCCGAAACGGTTTGTTAATCATTTTCGGCTCTAATCCCGGTTCGGCAGCTGCGAAAGTTTCGCTCGCAGCCCTCGAACCGAGCGTCTCTCGTGTAAGACGACCCAGAATCCATCCTAGACCCATCGTGCTCGGAAAAATGTTTACGATCGATCGAAAGTAAATATTCGCGATTCGTTCGGTCGTGAGAGAGCGACAGGTTTGCCGATGTATCTGGCTCGATTGGTTTTACTCGATTCACCCGAGGAAATTCCATTTTCTCTTCCCATTGTCCGATGCAAAGTGTCTGGAAAATAACACGGGGCGAAGTTAGATGTATTTCCGGTGAATGAAAGGAAACACAACTCGACTCCCGATCCCCGGGCTCTCGGCTTTGTGTACACTGGCTGTCGCTCCGCCGATTCTCAAAACTACCGTAGATTGCGTTTACGCGAGCATCGCAGCGCAGAGCAGAGCAGAGCGGAGCGGAGCGGTTCGAGAAAGTTTCGTCGGTTTCGCCGGTCCCAGCGACGGATCTAGCAACCGTCGCGCTGTCTCCCGCAGTCCTCGGATCCTCTTGTTCGTCGAGTTCGAGATGTCCTCTGTTTCTCGGTTGAAAACTTCCACCGTTTCATGTCGTGACATAAACTTTTTTTTTCTTTGACGGAACAAATTAGAGGTTAATTCGAGGGACCCAAAAGGGGCGGAAAAATCTCGAATTTTTGGGTTCCTCGTTCCGCGAGGACGCGTTCCTTCCCGTCGTTCCGTCGGCTAGGACCTCGCAAACTTTCATCTAGCCGGGGCAAATTGAATTTTCGTCGACGGGAACGAGAACGAGAACGAGGCGACGGCGGCGGCTTTGTTCGGTGGTCGGCCACGCGAGAATCAATTTTTCGAGATGATCGCGAGCCGCGAACATCGCCGCCGTCGCCGCCGTCGACGCGACTCGACGCGACGCCGAGCTGGGAAAGCCATTTGCGCGGCTTCCCGGAAACGACGGAGAACGGATGAAAGAAAACGGTGGAAGGAGAATCGAATTAGCCGGATCTGTCGTAAATTACGGAAGCTGCGCCGCCGCCTCGGAGTTTCGCGTAATCACAATTCGTTCGAGAACAAATAAACGTTACCGCCCCTCTCGGGTTTCCTTCGGGGAAGCAGACGCCAGACCAACCACCCCATCCGGTTGAAAACTCGCTGCTCGAGAAACTTTGAAAATTTTACGGGTGGGTTTACACGGTCTCCGGAGCTAAAACACATCCGATGCGGAATAAACGAAAAATAAGAACAAACTCGTATATCATTAGTTGTTTTCGACGGGGAACGAACCCACGAATCTCACCAAAAGTATTAGATGTACAGTCGAGCTGGAAAAGTAAGTTAACGGTTCGTGTATGCAGGCAAACGAAAAACGTCTTTTTCTACCGAATACCACAGTGCATTCGCATTAGGAGTCACAGTGGCAACCTTACAATTTCGAGTATCGACTATAATAATTTTTAGGCAAACGAGACGACGTTCCATCCAAACGTCACAAGCAGATCCCGTTAAACTTTGAAGCAAACCAGCATAATATTACGCAAAAGCAAGGACAAAAGTAAAAAAGTGAACGTATCGGATGGAGAAAAGTATTATACCGGTTTCAAGGAAGGAGAGAAGAAAACGCGGAGAGAGGAGACGGTTGAGATTCTTGGTCGGGGAAAGATTCAAAGGTTGATTTTTCCTCGCGAGGTAGTCGAGCAAAGAACCGAGGTGGTGCGGCTTGGCGTGGCGCGGCGTGGAGCTCGTTTTAATCTCGTTTTCCATTCGTTTTTCCAGCAAAGGAACTGAAAATATGCGGCAGCGTGAGGAGCGGCGGAGAGGTCTGTTGCTCCGCGGACATGGAGGTGAGATTGCAGGAGAGAGCGCGCAACAAACACGAGAAAACCACCAAAGACACTCTGCAGCGACTGCATCAGATCCTGTCGACGAGAGGGACAAGGTTCCACAGTGAGTACTACCTCCTTAGACTTTCACGATTTTAATCGCTTTCGCGACCTTTAATCCCCGGAGGAGTATGCGCGCGTGTGGAAACCGTCATCCTGTTTGCCACCGATTCAACCTGATTCCGTTTGAACCGGCCCCTACAGGTGCCGTGCGACATTAAACGAAACGAATCGAAACGAAACGAAACGCTTGCGCTTGCGTGCTCGAAAATCAAAGGCGGGGCTCCGAGAGATTCCCTATTAAGTAATTCCGTGAGCAACGTAATTTTTACACCTGACTCGCTCTTCGTATCCGAGATCGTCACGCAAATATATTGTTTCTTACAAGCGTACTAGAGATTTCGCGCTCCGAACGAACCCCTAACCCTAACCCAGATCCTGTCTATCACCTGTATACATGGTTGTACGGTTGTAGGATAAATCGTATCGCTTGTAGGCCGTTTAAAAGCAAAGGGCTGCTGCGCGTCGGTGACCGTTTCGGGCATCGCGGCGAAAATTACACGAGGCGCCGCGCCGCTGTGAAAATCTCCGGTACCGGTCCCCAACGATTCTCATTAACGAAATTACTGTTTGGTGCTCGACTTGACGGCAGCACCTGCGACACACGCGCACGGCACACCGGTGACGGTGCGGCGCGGCGCGGCGCGGTGTCTCCCCCTCGTTCGAGCCTCGACCTCTTTCCCCGTGGACTCGTACCACGGGGTGCGGGTGCTCTTCTGGTACCCTTCCCACCTTGCAGCCGACCGCCACCGTTTCTCCGACGGTCGACGCGCTTCCCTTTGAGCCGCAGCTACCTAGCCGCATCTAGCTACCTACGACCACTTTGCTCTCCACTCGCCACGAGTGCAAGTACGGCGACACAACCGCCGACCGGGTCGGAAAGTGGACGACCAGGAGGAGGAGGAGGAGGAGGAGGAGGATGAGGATGAGGAGGGGCAGATACCGGTGGAACGCCGGCTGAAAGGGAAAGAGAGTAAATAGCGAGAAGCAGCTGACAAGGACTGCTTCAGAGGTGGCCCCCTACGATTTCAATGACATTTCTTCTTACAGAAGTTACAGATTTTTTTATCGTCGTGTAGTCGACGAAGAGCGCGAGCGTCCGCTGCGAGCATCATCGGTCGACGTTCCAAATTGTTTCCAGAATAAGCGAGTCCCCGAAGAATCCCGGATACTCGATCGACGATTCGATCAACTGTCCACGTCCACCATTCGCGCCGGCTCTCGCATTTCCCCCTGATGCGTATCTCGCGTCGCGTCGCGTCACATACTCTATATCCGGCGCGGTATAGGTTCTGCTCTGATTCCCTCAAAATCGAAAACTAACGGAACCGGTGCACTCTATTCGGAAACAGAGAGAGAGAGAGAGAGAGAGAGAGAGAGAGAGAGGAGAAAGGCGGTGTTTTCAAATTTCAAAATTTACTAATTCAACGTACCCCCGGAGTATTAAGCATTCGTTGCTCGTCGATAGAAGGGGAAGGATTGATTGGAAGCAGGCAGAGCAGAGTCGGTAAGTTTCGGACCGAAGCACTTCGAGGGGAATACAAGCCCGTCCGGCAAGTCTGATCGGGAGAGAGTAGTGTATAACAAAAATCGATGTTCGCGATGCCCTAGAAAAAAAAAACGGCCAGAGCGCGACGGTTCCGTTTTCCGCGCGAATGGTTTTTCACGGTGAAACTGGGGAAAGCCGTGTCGCGCGACCCGCTCCTGGCGAGAATACTACATAGACGGGCACAGCTTCTCGCAGCTCGAATTAAAATCTCTGACAAAGTTCGGCCGGCGCCGGTGGTTGCTGGCGCACGTACAAAGCACTTGGTTCCCCTTTCGCGCCGAGTGGCGCGACGCGGCAGTCTGGTAGCTTTTTGTCGGGAGCGTCAACGTAGCCGTAGCGGCGCGGCTTGGCGACGATTCCGTCGCACAGGGGCTCTCTCGCACTCTCTGTTCTCCCTAGCGTCGTTAAAAGGAATTTTAATCACATTCTTCGCGGCTGAAGCGACGATAAGAACCCCGGGCTCTCGTGGCACAGAGATCCACGGGGTTACGCGTCGAGGGTGCCGCGCGACCGCAATTGGGGATTCAGACGAGGAACACGGGGATGGGGTTTGGGAAAAGCCGCCGACTGGCCGGCCATTCTTGTCGGACTGGCTCGGACCACCCGATGTCCGCCGGCTTTTCCTTCCGGCGCGGCGCGGCGACAGCCCACCTGCAATCGATCGAGAACCTTTATCCGACCGGTCGATAATCATCCGGATCTTCTTCTCTCTCGTATGGGCATCGTCGGACCGAACGAATCCAACCGCGGAAAAAACGTGGCCGGCCCCATACCGAGACCAGACACAGGGTGCTGCTGCTGTTGGTTGCTCGGCGTACAAGGGCGGCGGCTAATCAAACGCTCGTTCGATTGCGATTTTCCAATCGCAGGACAGCGATTTTTTCAAGTCTGCGCAAAAGCGATCCTTGCACGCATACTCGGAATATTTCAGATCGTTACGTCAGGCTCTTCTAAACGAAATTAAACGCAAAGTGCAACTGCATCTCGATGGTTGCAGCCGCGATACTTGCAAGCAAAGTCTGCGTTGCGCTTCGCTGAAAAATCATTGAAACGATCGCTTAGTCATCGGAGAAGCAAATGAAATACGATATCGGTACAAAGAGAAACGTGATTGTGGTCTTGGAACTTTAATTGGTAGACTGCGGGTCTTTATGCATTTATTGCACTTGTCTACTAGGTGTTGGAAACGTTGATGCGACGCGCGATAACGAGACCGTGTTCACCGACGTGTTTTCTCTTCTTTCTTTTTGCAGATTTCTTCAAGGTTCTGCTGGCAGACAGCAAGAAAAGCTTCCACGAAATGTTCAAGAAAACTTACGGCATGCTCTACGAACAGAACTCGTACGTCTTCACGGATCTGTTCAAGGAACTGGAGAATTATTACGCCAAGGGGACGGTGAGTTTTCGTTTGTTCCGTTTGCTCAAAAGAAAAGAAAAAAATAATAATATTTGTGGTTATAAATATTTCCTCGGTAAGACCATTCGAAGCTAGATAATCTGTCGTACAAGAAGAGCTTTTTTCGTTGATCGTCAAAGCGATGTCTGTCCTGAACTTTTCCTCTTTTCCTCTTTTCTTCTTTTCTTCTTTTCTTCTGTTAAGCGGTGAACGCTGCAAGCAACCAAATACTTTTCTGTACTACATACTCTGTATGTATCGAGTTACACAGAAGCGACGCGACCAAACGAATAGTACGTTAGAAATGGATCTGTCCTACGTTCCACCCCTAACTCGCATGCTTTCGCGTCGAGTAGCCTAACCACGATTCTACCGAATGCGTTTTCGGACGCCATAAACATCCGAATCTGATCATCCGGAGCGAGTAGTTGGATCAATTTGAATTTCTCTGACACGCAGGGTGTTCCGTAAAGAATTTACTAGCGTGCGTTCGGATCGCGACGACTTGCTGTTATTCCGGCAACAAATTCATATCAACGATACATATATATGTTGTGTCTCGCCTCGCAGAATAGGGGGATTCGAATTTATCGAGGATTCATCGTTTCCTTCTTTCTTTTTTTTCCCTCCTTTTACTTCCCCCCGTTTCGATGCCGCGCCGCGCCGCGCCGACTCGATAATACCCCAGCCGGATTATTCCTTCGATCGGCACGCTCGAATATTGGCCAGGATGAAAAACTATACAGCGGAAATATCTACGAATGGATGATCCTCGGACGATCCTTCTTTGTTTCCCCTTTTCGATCGATCAGCGGTAATAACTTGGTTCGTCTCGAGTGTTCAACGCGAAACTAAATATGCCGAGGACGATCTTTCGAGCGCAATCGTAGGAAGAGAATTCTTTTTCTCGCACAATTAATTATCGTACCGTCATATGCGTACCGTTTATATGCTCCCTGCTTTACACGGCTACCGAACATGGATAAACTTTGATTCGAGGCTCGAATTTCGTCCATGTCACGCCGAACTGTTGTTTCAGGTCAACTTGAACGACGCCATGGACAACTTCTTCAACACGCTCTACCTGAAAATGTTCACGGTCCTGAACAGCCAATACAATTTCGACAATAAGTATCTGGAGTGCGTGGGCGACAGTATGAAGGAGATGAGGCCGTTCGGCGATGTCCCCCAGAAACTGGGCGTCCAGATCAAGAGATCGTTCGTCGCGACAAGGGCGTTCAGCCAGGCTCTGACCGTGGCTGCAGACATCCTGAAAAACATGCAGTCGGTGAGACTCTCTCTGCCTCTCTCTCTCTCTCTCTCTCTCCCTCGCGATCCCTTCTTCTCCTTCTTCTTTTCCCTAACCTGTTAATCAAGAATAACAAGTCAACTCGCAAGTCGCTGGTAAATGCTTACGCGCTGCGTAAGCGGTGGAGCAGTTAACTCGACCTAAAAATTCGGAGTGCATTCACCGCGGAGCATACGTACGACGTTCGAACGGTTGTTGAAACTTTATCGGTGTTCGCTAAAAATTCGTTAAGAATTATTAGTTCACTCACTAAAAATTGCACTAAAAATTGCACTAAAAATTGCACTAAAAATGCACTAAAATGAAACTTGTAATTTTTTCGAACGGAGGAAACGCTCTTTCGGATTGTCGAGGGTAACTAGGAAGCTAGGAAGGGTAACAGAGGTTAGTCTATCGCGTTAATAGTTATCTCGTGGGGCCGGTCGATTCAACGATTCCAGCTCGTAACGAATCTCGGCTGGCTCGAAAAGGTGCGGTGACGCCTCGTCGCGCTTAACCCAGGGGACAGCTGGAACATCGTTTTGTGTTTGCAGTTGAAGCCGTCCACGGACTGTGCAGCTGCATTCACCAGAATGACGGTCTGCCCGTCGTGCAGCGGGATCACCGGGAACGTGCTAGCGTGCGGCGACATGTGTACCAACGTGATGAAGGGTTGCTTGGCCCAGCATGCGGCTCTGGACGCTGAATGGAATCACTTTGTCGGTGAGTAATCTCCCGTCTATTGTTCCACGGTAATTACGGGCTCGCGCCGTATTCGATATGCGATCGTCGCGTCGTCGCGTCGTCGCCAGAGTGACCAGTTTTATTCGTCGGAAACAGGAAATAGAATTTAGACGTTCGCCTTATGCGATAAAAATGTCCACAAACGTGGAAATATACCAGGTTCCCAAACGTGTGTGCCAGCGTAATAGAACAGAATCTTTTTTCACAGCCGAGTAAGATCCGGTATCGGTCTGTATTTCGCAATTAACAAAGAGTCAAAGACGATTTACTCGGTAATTGTGATTTAGATGATTCAGAGGATTTAGAGGATTTAGAGGCAAACCGCGTCGACACGGTTAATCGGAACGTTGTTCGCTCGCGATCGAATTTCAGAGGCCGTGGACAAGGTGGCGGAGCGGCTACTGGGTCCGTTCAACATCGAGATGCTGGTCCGGCCGATCAATTTGAAAATCTCGGAGGCGATAATGAACTTCCAGGAGACCGGGCCCAACGTTTCGCAGAGTGTGTTCGCCGGTTGCGGTCGGCCGAGGCTCGGTAGAAGGAGGCGCAGACGCAGGGACGACCGCGAACTGGAGCTCGAGTCGCTGAACTTTGATCAGGAAACGTTGACCGAGGATCGTGGCTCCTCCTCGGCCGCAACCAGCCTGGACAAGCTCGTCAAGGAGATTCGCCAGAGAGTCCGAGACTCCCGCCAGTTTTGGGTCTACTTGCCGTACCAACTGTGCAACGACGGCCTTGTGGTCCCGCCCAGCAACACGAAAGAGTGTTGGAACGGCACGCACGTCGACAAGTGAGTCGCACAATTCTTGCTCCAATGCGGTCGTTCGATCGTTCGATCGTATGCCCCTCGTCTCGACTCGACTCGACTCGACTCGACTCTGCTCGGAAAATAATTTTTGATTGATCGGAATATAACTTTCTACGGATCTGTACCTTCTGTGGGGGTGATAATTCACGAGAATAAGATTCTACGCATCTTTTCCATTTAGACGCAAGTTCCGCCCTTCCAATATTAAGAGGCAATGGATATTATCCGGATGGCTCTTGTACTTTTTTAATCGAAACGTAAATTGAATGATTCTTTGAAAAATCCATCTTTTCGGAGTGCTTCCGTAACCCCGTAACCCCGTAATAATTTGAAAAGAAAACTCCCTAACCAACCAACATTTGTCGGCGCATGGTCGAAAAACTTGAATGCATATCGATTGTCGCGGCTACAGGTACATATACCCGGTGTCATCGAACGGCGAAACACAGAGCTTGAATCCGGAGGTGCGCAGCTCGGGCCCGAGGCCAACCATCGTTCGAGATCAGGTGTTCGCGTTGACCACCATCACGAATAGACTCAAGTCCGCGTACAATGGCCAAGACGTCGATTGGATAGACACAGGTAATTCTACCATTACTTTGAGATTATTCGAAATGATCTCCGAGATCGTCTATCGTACGGGACGGACACGAAACATCTCGATTCTCTCGTCAACCTTTTCGCGATCCGCGCGAGAATGTTCGACTTTTCTCATGCTATATTTGACAATTGATCGATAAATGTTCAGGTGGTTGACAGTGTTGGTACGGGAATTCGCATGCTCGCCGGAAATACAAGCGCGAAATGTTTTCAACCGAGAACGGAGCTAAGAACGGAGACACGATAACGATGTTTTCGAATTGCAGAGGACACGGACTGGAACGGGTCGGGAAGCGGGTCCGGCGGCGGCGGTATAGACGAAGACAAGATCCGGAATACCGACGACGAGGATTACGATGGTTCGGGCGACGAGCCGAAGGTGTCGTCGCCGGACTTGCCGAAGCAATCTCCTCCGGCGACGCATCCTGAACCGGTGCCTCCGAGGTTGGACACGGTTCCGAAAAAAGGTGGCAAGAGCGAGGTCGGGTCCCCGCCCGGTTCCGGTTCCGGTTCCGGCTCCGGTTCCGATTCCGGGTCCGATTCGAACGGCGGTTCCGGCAGCGGCGGCGGCGGCGGCGGCGGCAGTACAGGAACCGGAAACGGCACCACCACCGCGGACAACGGCGCGACCAGACAGAAAATGTCCTTGTCGCGAGCTCTGACGACGTACCTCGTTCCCATAGTGGTTATGTGGTTCGGTGGTTGTCTCACCGAGTGGCTGTGATCGTGTGGTTTCCCAGGATAACGTACCGCGATGTAAATAATTCCTTTTGACCGTTACTCGCGTCCTCGATGTGTCACGAGTACTCTAGAGGGAACAATGGTCCCCCCGCAGTGGCGACCAGCCGAGAGAGGACATCGATCGGCTCGCGGAGGCGCGCGCGTCCTCCGTCGAACAAAACCTGACACGTACGTCCTTCGGGAGGTTTCGCGTGAGACGGTACATCCCCATCCGCGTGGACGTTGACCGGACACCCGCTGGAACTGGCTCGAGACATCGACATCGACAGCGGCATCACCGGCGAGAGCATTTCTTTCCTCAAAACTCTCCGGGAGTGCCGGGAATGCCGGGAATGCCGGGAATGCCGGTAGAACCAACGAACCGATTTCGCGACGGGTGCCAATCGGCTAGATTCCACGGCTAGACTCTAGACGTTTCGCCGCTTTCATCGATCCTGCGTTAATCCACTGGCAAGGAATAAGCGTTTTTACATTCGAGGTTTCCGGCCCGTGGAATTCCCCGACGACCAGAAAACCGTCGGACTTTTTACCGCGGCTCTCGGGAACAATCCCCGACACCCTCCTTACGGCCGAGACTCGAGCAAAGCCTGACGGATCTCGACGATGCACCGGTCCGCGTGTAAACCTTTCGACGCGAACCGAGTTACCGCGAGGACTGATTATCGAGCGATTTCGAAAGAGAGACTCCGTTGGCTCGGTGGGATCTACGAGCGATCGAGCCGAATTCCAGGATCGGATCTCGTCGATAGCGGGGATCGCGCGGCGGATACGTACAGCGTACAGCGACGGGGAAAGGAATTCCATTCGGTTTCGCTGGTATTCCAGATTCTGGTTCGGTACGCGAGAACAGTGGGCAGGATAGAGAGGAAAATCCTTGTTTTTCTCCGAGGATAAGCTTGTTGAACGGTGTGGTTTGAACAGTTTGAGATTCTATGGTGAAATGTAAATAAAGAAGAACGGGCGCGCGATAAAGAGACCCGCGGGAGGGAACACGCTCGTGGAAACGCGAGACGACGGAGAGGCGCTTCCCTTCCCTTCCCTTCCCTTCCCTTCCCAAGTTTTCTTTCGCGTGCGCGAGGATCTTGTTGGGCTATCCAACACGCATTTTACGTGCCGACAACCGAACGGTGATTCTTATAGGTTTCGATTTTCGACGAGCTTGCCTTGCCACCAGTCCGAAAAACGAGTTCGTTTTTCGAAAATATTCCTAGTATTTGAAAAAACCTCGTCCACAGAGGGTTCATTTCCCCGATGGAAAGGATTTCGAACTTTGAGCATTCTTTTTTTTTATATTTTTTGTTTTTCACGATCGAAACGGGACAATTCGAATGAAATTTCCAAAGCACCGAGGATGGTCGAGAGAAATGGCTAGCAAAATGGCTGGTTCGATGCATCCAAGCTTAGAAGACTCACCCGTCGGGTATGGGAACGCGAAAGAAAGTTCAATTTCGTTGGACAGTGTTCTGAAATGTTCGCGTCGCGTCGCGTCGCGTCGTTCCAACCAGCAACCGGTACTCCGAAGCGCGGTCGAAAATCGACTCCTGTGATAAAATCAAAAAAAGTAAAAAAACGAAGAAGCGCCTTTCTCATCATCCAGGGAACGTCGAGCCTAAACGCGGGCAAAATAAAAAAGAAACAGAGACATTATTCTACAAATCTAGTGAAATATTCGAATAAATATTATGGAATAATTATTTGTAATTATATAATTATATATTATTATTATTATTATTATTATTATTATTATTATTATTATTATTATTATAAAGCGAAATTAATATAAAAGAAAAATTGTACGTTGCGTTCGAGATATGGTTGCGTGGACGTGGAAGCGTCGGGATCGCGCGAGATCCCATTTTTACAGACGCGAGATCGTCTCGTCCACGGAAGATATATCATCTGCCTTTCGCGAAACAAAGAGAAAAATGGTGGACGCTCTGGTTCGGCTCGACTCTTCGACGACCATGGAAAGATGCGACCGTAGAAAAATCTATGAGCGTCCTATGCCGTGGGGCTGTCCAAGATTCGGCCGGCCCGAGGAACGAAACGAAAGGACTCGGCGACAGGGAACAGGGTTTTTAAAATCGCGAAACCATTATACGGACCACTTGAACGATTCTCCAGAAATCGAGCAACTCGCTGAACAGTGTCGGTGATTTTACTTTCCCTTTTACTCCTCTCTTCCTTTTCTTTTCTTTTCTTTTTTCTTTTTCTTTTTCTTTTTTTTTTCGTTTTTTGTTTGTGTTCGTTTGTTCTTTTACTTAGGCGTCGACGCAGTCTCGCGAAAGGCGAGGATCGACGAGCATTTAATCGTTCGCCGGTGCGAGGGTTTTTCGAAGTGAACGCGTGGGGACAATGGTGCCGCGAAGAATCTCGCAGCGGTAAGCGATAGAGGAGATATACGTCGGGCGCGAGTACACTTACGTTTCTTACTATTATTCTTAATAATGTATTTATGTTATTCGCTATTATAAAAGGTAACGAGCAGCAAAGATTCATGTGCAAATCGGTGGCGACTGTATTCGTCGGACCTCAAACGAAATTGTTAGTCGATTGCGTAACCTTTGTTTCTTAGACTAGCCCACTGTAAACGATCGCATCGACTCACAAACGATACTTTAGCGCCTGTTCTTCGGGAGAAGAGGTGTAGCTGTACCGATGATCGCGATAGTTCTTGAACCGATTCCGATAGAGCCGGAACCATCGCGATCGTCGATTCGTTTCGAGTTTCTTCTTCCAAAAAACAGACAATACTCTTTCTCTCTCTCTCTCTCTCTCTCTCTCTCTCTCTCTCTCTCTCTCTCTCTTTTTAATCTTCGAGAAGATCGAATGAACGGAAGGAAAGAGCGAGAGATGGTAAACACGTGTGAAGGTTCGCGGTTGAAATGTGTGTTTGCGTGCGTGTTTGTGTGCGTGTGCGTGTACGTGTGTATGTGTACAAGGATCCCGGACAACGCATTGCGCGTGCAATCGATGCCGATCTAACGTTTAGCGATCAGTGAAGAATGTCCGGTACCGCATACGTAGAGAGACCACTTGTAATCTGCGAGGATACACCGATTTATGCTGCCCGATGCATATTGTGATAAAACCGCGTGGACACCGAGACCTCGAAAACTGTTCTCGCCATTTGCCCCAGGTTCGGCGAGACCATTGGAAAACGTAGGTGGAAACGCGTGTAAACGTACGTGCCATAGAGCGACGTGGCAAAACCAAGAATAGTCCGGAGAGCACGCCCAAAACCTCACAGAAACCTTACTTTCACGCGATCGTCTCAACTTTTCGCTCGTATCCGGAGACGTTTCGTATGTGTACAGACACCGTTACCGGAGAGTCTCGCCTCGCCGCACCTCGCCTCACCTCGCCGTTACATCCTTACAGTGTGCTAGCATCTAACCCGAGAATTTTATTTAACGCCTGACCCTATCGAATAAATTGAAATATTCAAAAGAAACCGCGGCAAATTTCTCTTTCTCACCACCCTTACGCCTGCAACACGATGGACACGCGTCACCAGGTAAGTTGAATATTTTCTACGATAGAGAGAGAGAGAGAGACGGTACAAGCAGAGACCTCTCTGTTCGTGTCGCGCAACACGAAACAGCATATGGTGTGACTAGCGTGCTCCTACATCTCGTCTGTGATATTAGTTCCACAATTTAGTTCCGACCGATATGGTAGGAGCAGCCCCGTCGACGTCGGACAAAAAAATATATCGAGTGATTCGTCTACTATACCTATACCTTGCCCCTGATAATATCCTATCCTCTCTGACATACTACACATATATTCGATAACAATACAGAATTCTACGTAAAGTCACAGGAGATTCTAATAGATTATAGAGAATGCTCTGTGCGTTCATCGAACACAATTTATTTTGTGCATGCGCCTTGGAAATTGGTTCTTGAAAAACAGCCAAGTTTCACATCTATTTATTTAGTCGAGTAATCTGTCTACAAGTAACCTTAAAATTATGTATTGCAAAAATTACGTAAAAGCATCAAGTGTCAAATTTATGTTCCCTTACGAATGAATGACACCATTTAACATGACGTGTTTAATATTTGTGGTATAAGATCCATTTCGGTTCGTTTTAATCATACATTTAAACAATTCCAAAATTATTGCCACGTAAGTTATCATTTTTGACAATATATGTGTGTGCGTGCGTGCGTGCGTTGTGTTTATACTCAGAGTAGTATAATCAGATATATATATATATATATATATATATAGTTAATTTTTTTCACATTTGTACAAGCTAATCAAATATTTATTCGGTTTTCGTTTATTCATGTATTCGAGGAGTTTCAATGTCCGACGTTTAACTGTTTGTAGATAAAATGATGCATATTACAAAAGCTGACACATCCGAACGAAGATTTGAAATACAATGCAAATTAGAAACAGAAATTGCTTCCTTGGAAGCTCTGAAGGAAGCCGAAGAACGAAGTAGGAAATTAACTAACAGCGTTGTCGGAATACTTTCTTCTTTGGAACAACGTCTTGCGACGTTAAGGCGTACTATACTTCCTGTTTATAACGAAACAGGAAATCTACAAGCGCAACAGCAAAGTATGTATTTTCCAAAAATGCATTGACCGTTGGTATTAGCTCGGTCGTTATTGTTTACGAGAATAAACAAATATATAATTTGGAATTCAAGATTCAAATTCGTAAAGTTTAATTGCAAATTTATATGTTCTTTTTTTCTCCAGACATAGAAAGAACTTTAAACGCTTTAGATCACGCGATTGGATATTACGGGGTTTGTCAGGAAGTAGAAGGAGCGGTTCAAGCGGGTCCGGGAGGATCCGGAGGCTTAGACAGCTTTTTGGAAGCGATGAATCGTCTATTTAACGCGCAACGTTACTTTCAGAAAAATAATCCAAGCTCGGTGGAATTAGAAAATGTAACTAGTTTATTCGTTGTTGGATTAGACGCTTTATACGCAGAATTCCATGATATTTTAACCAGGCAAAGTAAACCGATATTACCGATCGTTCTTTTGGATTTGATCGGCTCCGACGAAGACACTAGCGGCGAAGATGCTCCCCAATCTCTTTGTCAATTACCGGAAAGTATTTTAGGCGATTTACTTAAAATTGCTGGTTGGCTCGAGGAAAGAGGACATCGTAAACATGTAAAAATTTATGCATCCGTACGTTCGGCGATTGTTTTAAGATCTTTGCAATTGTTAAAAGAACATCAGAGGAGTGCTAGCGGTGGTAGTACACACGCGGGAAGTCCTTTACCGGTAACTACATTGTTGTAATAACGTGTAGCGAATTTTTGAACGATTAATAATTCTATTATATTTAACAGAAAGCTAAATTTGGCAACAGACATTCGATAAGCGGCCAAGAGGCTAGCGGAAGAAGAGCTTCTAAAAGATTGCAGCATGCTATAGAAAAGAAAGCTAGCAGAATGTTATTGAAAGCTTCTCAAACTACCGGTTTAGGATTATCCTTGACTACATCCAGAAAACCACCACCACAATTGTCCGCGCACTCTGTAGAGGATACAGCACCGGACGAACAAGAAATGGAAAACTATTTGTTATTAACGGTTGGACTTCACAAATTGATGCAGGCCGAACGATCGCTGGTTGCCAAGATTTTGCCGATTACTTTGCAGGCTCAAGTTTTAGAAGCTACCGTGCGCGAAGCCATGGATCTGGTAGCTCACGATGGAGAAAGTATAGCAACTCGTGCTAAAAGGTGCATCGTACGACGTGATTTTTCAGCAGTACTGGTCATTTTCCCAATTTTAAAACATCTTGGCGAACTGAAACCGGATCTGGAACGGACCGTTGAGGGTTGTGACTATGCTCTTCGGTCTAAATTTACTTCTGTGCTCAATACTCTGAATGTAACCGTAAGTTTTACATATGCACCAATCAAATTTATAGACCCGCTTTTCATCGAGACATCACAGCGTGTAAATCTTTCGTAGGGAGCAAAAGCGCTAGAAGATTTTGCAGAAAGCGTTCGAAACGAGTCGAACTCGGTTTTACCGAAAGACGGAACCGTAGCAGAAAATACAAGTAACGTGTTGGTATTTTTGGAGCAACTAGCAGAATACGCGGATACCGCGGGAGTTGTTCTAAGACGTAGCACCGATATGGAGGGCACAATTTCCGTAAAACAATCGGAAAATATGTACAGAATCGTTTTAGGAACGTATATTAGTTAGTATATTGTTCTATAGAGCTTTTTAAACATTCCTAAACAACATGTTATTTTCAAGTATTTCAACAACGTATAATCCATTCTTTGTTATTCCAGAAAAAGTATTAGCACAATTAAATTTAGCGCTTGTAAGTAAAAGCGATACTTGTTACTCGGACGTTGCGCTGCGAGCACTCTTTCGTTTAAATAATCATAATCATGTTGTAAATGCTTTACGTCGCAGTTCCTTAATGGAACTACTCTTATTGGCAGAACCTAACGCAGAACATACGTACAATGATCTTTTGTTACGTGATAAAAGTAATTACGTTTCAACTACATTTTCAAAAGCACGCACTTACCTCGAACAGCCCACCGACGAACCAGGTTTGTTCTTCTAAATACTCGTATCGTAATTTATAATTGAAAATAAAAGACTACTTTTTATTGTTTGTTTATTTTTACACATAAATATATATATATATATATATATATATATATATATATACATATACATATACATATACATATACATATACATATACATATACATATAAAATTGCATGTCTGTGGCAAATTATTTTAAAAAAATTTTTTATGTCGTACTGGCAATGTTGAAGATATATATATATAAATTTCGTAAAACATAAGATAATTACGGTGATTAGTATGAAACGCGTAAATTGTATAAATGTTCGAGGCAGAGTTGGTAAGGAGAGAAATTCGTAAACGTTATCATCTTATTCGCAGAACCAGGAGCGAAAACGTTGAAAGAAAAATTCTTAGGATTCACCAGGGAATTGGAGGAAGTTGCAAAGTGTCAACGCTCGTATTCCGTACCTGATGCTCGACTACGAGAAGAGTTACGGAAAGAACTTCAGCAAGCTATAGTCCCGCTTTACACCGTTTTCCATAAGAAATACCGCGGAATATCGTTTTCGAAGAACCCAACTAAGTATATAAAATATACTCCTGAACAAATTTCCGCAATGATTTATACGTTCTTCGACACGACGGCATAATGAACAACTAGAAAATTTTAATAAACACCCATTTAATAAAGCATATTTAGTTACATTATTTATGATATTTTTTATGGACTGAATCCCCGTTCCCCGGATAGATTGCACAGGTCAGTGGATCTGCGACGATTGAAATAGATCTCGGTCCAGCCAGCCCCACTTTATATATATTTATAATATATATATAAAAAACAAGTAACGTTCGATTTAGATTCAGCAGCTTATACATGTAAAATGATAGTAATAGGAATACAGTGTTTGAACTTTTACCATTTATGTACAATTACTTGCTATAGAATAATTCCTTCTTTCGTCTTTCTCTCTTGGCTTTTACGTGCACTCTTCCAAACATACACTCACGCATACGAAATTTCCCCGCCTCTGATATTAAATTTTTATAATTTGTCTCTTTTGCCATGTTGCGCGTATCGATTGCAGCAACACGACAAACGCAGCGAAGAGGCAGAGAATTAGAATCGCACTTGTATTGCTCACCTCTAAAACTTGGATGACTATCTATCTTTTACCATGGTATGTATATAGTAATATCAACCAATTTAGTTAAAGGTAGAAGTCATTTTATGTGATTCGCAACTGTATATTTACCACGAAAGATACAGATTTTTATATAGCTAATCGACTCCGTACGGAATTATTAGCCGGAAAGACCAACTTATCGGAGAGAAATGCTTGTTATGGAAAAAAAAAGAAGAAAGTAACATAAGTAAGAGATAAACAAATTATTGTTTACATAAGTAAGTGCAATATTTTAATACTTTGTATGTTAATATTTACGCTATATTAATCTCTCTTCCTATACTAAAGCTTTTAAAAATGGATAAACATCTTTTTATCTAAAATATACAATGCAAAATTGCATAAAATGGTTTACCTCTTCGATTAAATTGATTAGTATCCTGTGTGCACACAAACGCACGTACATAGTAATGTTTGTTTCCTTATGTTTCATATGTAATAACTAATATTAATAACACACTCTAATATACTGTACATTATCAGTTCAGTTTTCATTTGGCTTCCTTTCTCTGTTCGGAACATTTAGCTATGTCCGAAACACTTAAATTGCGTATAGTTTCGTCTCTTTTACCTTTTTCATACGCATTATACAAATTTATTTGTGCGCTTTTATGGCAGATGCTTGTAGAGGGATGGACCATACAGCATTTTCCTTCATCAGAGTTAGATGTCCTGCTGCAATCGAGTCCGATCGGAGGAGAAGTAGTGCATTTATACGTGCTCCGCCGTCGTCGGACATTTAATATTATAGGAGGAAACATCTGCGTTTCGGTTTCATTTGGAGAACCGGGCACAGTACGGCGCGGATCGCTTCGTCGAATACTGTTTTCAATCCTTTCTGAGTCAGAGCCGAACACTCTAAATACTTGACTGCTCCGATCTCTTTTGCCATTGTCAAACCCTAATAATAATTTTAAATGAAAATCGTTACTCGGCATTTGCGATATATTCGAAAGTAGATCTAAGTACATCTATCGATACGGTACTACTAGATCGCCGGTATACTATAATACGATACAGTTTTCTTTCAACGTTGGACAACACGAACGGTTTATTCTCGCGACAAGAGAATCTCAATCCCCCCTTTCTTCTTTCAAAGTTATCTATATTCGATACCGGTTAGTGCCAGAACGAGTAATGGATGCAAGTAATGGATGAAATAATACATGCCTGGGGATACGTAATCGGCGCCAACTTCTTGTCTTTTAATCGTTCGATCGTTTCCTTGTCTTCGCGCAAATCTAATTTAGTCCCTACTAAAATGATCGGAGTAGCTGGACAGTGATGACGCACTTCTGGATACCATTTAGCGCGTACATTTTCAAAACTGGCGGGGTTGACCAAAGAGAAACAAATCAAAAAGACATCTGTCTGAGGGTACGACAATGGTCTTAGTCTGTCGTAATCTTCTTGGCCCGCCGTGTCCCATAAACCAAGATTGATCGGTTTGCCATCCACCATAACATTTGCGGAATAATTGTCGAACACGGTCGGGATATACTCCCCGGGGAAGGCATTGGTAGTATAGCTTATGAGAAGGCATGTTTTACCTACGGCTCTGTAGAAATCAAGCAATTAGAGAAAATTAAACCGACCGTACGAACCCATGGTAACATTAACTTTATTGGAAGAAGGTTAATTTCAGGTTAAACGGAAATGGAAAATTTTCAATTTATTCGGCAAAGTTGACAACGCGGGGGGAAACTACGTACGAGTAAACTTGAACATGGAAGAAAAGGAGGAAGGGGAGAAAACAGATAACGAAAATGGAAGAAAAAGATCGAAGAAACGAATAATCTACGACTAAACGATAATTTCAAAATAAACGATAAATTCTCCTATTTGATATTGCAAAATTAACAGAGAAATTGATAAAAATGCATTCAAAAGAATAACGGGTGTGGTGCCTGCTTTGAAATAGTTCTTGATCAGGAAAAACCAATCGTCGGATCTTTAGATCGTAGTATGGATCGAGAATAGGAAAGGATAAACAATTGACAAACATTATAATAAATTCGAAAATACTCACCCGTCGCCTACGACAACGCACTTAATGGCCTGCATCCTGAAGGTTGGGAACCGTTCACAAGTAGAAATATCCACGTAAATTCGCAGGAAGGGGGCTAGTTCGATTCGACAGAGCACGAAAGATTAAGAGAGACAGAGAAGGGCTTCAAGTGTCGTGAAACAGAGAGAGAGAGAGAGAGAGCAAGAGAGAGAAAGGAAGAGAGAGAGAGAGAGGAACGCACAGGGATGGGTACAAGAGAGACAGATAAATGGTGTCAAACGTAAGGTAGAAGAAGATCATAGAACGAAAGGAAAGATAGATGGGAGAGATCGAGAGAGAGGAAGAAAAAGCAAATAGCAAGAAAGAAATGATGTACGTGAAAGTGTAATAAAATCCAGAGCCTTAACGAATACTTGTTATAATTTTTCCGTGTTTTGTAGTGGGAAGCGCAGTAGGAGGTCTCTGCTTGAATGCAGCACTCCTGACCTCGATTTGTGGCCTCAATTATGATCATAGGTCTTTATTTATCCTGAAAGAATGAAAATGGTGTTTTTACGAACACGAAGAATTTCAGCACAACTTATATAATTCTCCAACTTTGTTGGTATACAGAAATATTGCTTCAAAAATGAATTACTCTTGAAAAACTATCACAATTTCCCTTAGAATTGGGAACACAACAACGCCGTGGCATTATCGACCAATAAAGTACGAAATTTGTGAAAAGAACTATGTAAAAGAAATTTTCCAAAAACTCTGTATGTATATAACAAGTATAATTTTGTAGAAATTTATGTACGATATTAAGTAATGCTATTAATACTAAATTGAAGGAACAATAGATTCTATGAAATAAATGTGCTACACACAGAAAGAGAAAGACATTATTGCACTCACCTACTAACAAGAACTACACATTGATGCGTAAACATTTGAAAACTAAGCGGGAAACTGAGAGTCTGGTTGGGTTAGGTATAGCGATGCGTATATGCATATGAAAACTAAAGAATTTCAAATCAGTTTTACGCTAATATGATTTGATATATTGTTTAAATATGGTAAAGTTTATTTAATAACATCACAGATACAATAATTATGTACACAAATGTCTGAGAAAGTGTTAGCTCGATGACCAAACACTTTCAGCTATATCCCATTGTCAATGTAAGCACTGAAGTACTAAGTTTCGGATTAAGGTGCTCGGTAAGGGCGGACATTTGAGAGTTTCGACATAGAAACTTCGATTTTTCGAAATTGTATATTCGTCCAGAATCAGGGCACATATTCTAGACACACGCTGACGCCTGTATTACAATTTCGCTAATTATCGATACACAATTAGCAGCCATCCGTATTAGCCGAACCATGTTACATATTGTCTTCCAGCGATGACAATTTATCGAATACGTAAAGTTTCATATGAGTTTCGTGCCTCTGCGGAGTCGTGTCGGAATCTGGTTTTACCATCTGCGAGGCACACGCAGGATCTATATTACAGGGTAATATGGTATGACCGAGCTCCTTTAGAGGCAAAGAGTCTGTAGGCGAAGGAGGAAGCACCACTTTTTCAGGAGCATTTTGAATGAATATTTCCCTAGAAAATATTATCCGTTAGAGCATTACAGAAAAACTTACAACTACGATATTCTATTTCACTAATCTTCTACCGGCGTATTCGTTTACCTGTTAAATGCTCGCCATTTTCTATATAGTATGATGTATGATTTACATTGAATAAACATAAAAACTAAAACGCCTGTAGAACCGATTACAAGAACTATCAATTTAGTCCAAAAAGACCAGTCTACGAATCCACGCAAGGCTTCTTCCACGGATCGTTCGACAAGTACATATAAAGACCAAGCCACGCAAAGCGTAGCCACCGTATGGAAAACAACTGCAAACCATAATTTACGAACTTCTAACGATGACATTTCTAGTTTCTCCCACTGAAAAATGAAGGCATAATTCGTTATTTCGATAATCGAAACGGAATATGATCAAAAACTTATCGGTACAAAAACCAATACCTCGCAAAATGGTTTTGTTTTAGAATGCATAATAAATGTGAATTTGCATAATTCGCAAGCACGCGTATCAGAAGCTTTTATCCATTCTTGAAGGCAAGTTTGATGTACGTAACGTAAACTACCGCTGCAGTAACACGGTGCTAACAGAGGAGCACCTTCTTCGCCTTCGCAGTGACATATTCTAGAATGCCGAAAAGAAAGTTATGTACAGAAATATTGAAAGTTTTGTCTCGACTATACCGTAAAGATACCGAAATTTCATAAATATATTTACATTAGCAAAAATATGCGATATCAATATCAAATAGAACTACCGCATTGTTAGGAAAAGGGAAATATTCTTTGTCCGAAAAGCGTTAGCGTTACGTACCTACAAATATCATGATTGCTGGAGGACAACGTGCTCACGGACGAGTGACAATGATCCGGTATGACTGTAACTACCGTCGCGTACGTCGATTCCTGTTAAACCAGTGTTCTCGGTTAAATATATATTTCTTTCCAAGTAGTTTTATCTTCCTTTATCGGAAGATGAAAATAGTATAGAATCAAAAATTGATTTGTTTACCCTCGGAGTCCATTCTGGTAAGTTTTCGTCAGCTGCAGGACTATTATTATTGGAAGGACCAAGCGACAGAGGTGGTTGCCAATCCGGCGGATTAACATTGATCTGATGAACCGGCATCACTCTCCGACCTCGGCAAAGATGCGATCAATGATAAACGTTAGGGAAACACATCCCGATGGGTGTACGATAATGTGTTCTCATTGATATCGTGATTAAGCGCATATCGATAGTTAATTATATATATAGAGATCTTTCACCATCGTATTTAACATTCGCCGAGCATCTAATAACCTGCAATTGTATTAAATTATACAAAGTATTACATATAAACAATGCTACCTTAACGATAATAATATAAAACATGATGTTATCGCAATGTTTTCCATATATAACGGTAAACAAAGAAAATAAATAGAATACAGTCAAGAAATGATGAATAAACCAAGATAAATAACATAAATATTTATTGACAAAGCATGCCTGCGTTCACAATCATGAGATTCGTAATATAAAACAATAAACAAGTTTTCCATTGATATTAATCAAGGATCGACACGAATAAATATGTATGTATATGTATATGTATAATACAAATAAGTAAAATCGCATACAAAATTACAAATAAATGTAAAGTGTCAAATAAATCAGTTGTTCGATCAATTTGTATAAAGTTCAAAAAACAATCAGTGTAATACAACGTTCGAAAATTAACAAATAATAATTGTGGGTAGTGTTGCGATCTGTGTAGAATTCTGCTAAAATCACTGCATATAAACCGAACACAAGGAAAAGCTTGAACAAAAATAAAACGTAAGCTCTGGCGTCACATACATCTTTTCATTTCCATGTAAAATCGCAGTTTGATGCAATAACAGTTTTTTGCTTGGTCACGACGATTAAGCCAAGATCGTATGGAATCTACATAGTCCGATTTCGATTCGGCCAAGTTCGATAAAACGAATTTCCAGTAGTTCTATCTCGATCAAGTTTCATCTAACACGAGTCAAGGGAGCTCGAACGATTTTGACACTTGGTCTCGTCTCGAGTCAATGACACAATATAGAAAACTCGAATTCACTGCGGTAAATTAATTAACTGGCACACTATCTGACGTTCGAAGAGTTTACGAGATTCGCTCTGATTTATCATCGTTCACGTTTTAAACGCGCGCTATTCACCGCATTACCATTCAAAATGATTACGCGTACCGACTTCATTGCAAACCACACAGTCCTTTCTTCATAACAGACTGTGTGTGTATCTCATTTCTATGATACGCCGCCATAACGTGAAACGTTTGTAGGCGTGGCGTGCGCACAAATTCAACCAATCAAAAGTTTCGAAATGACATTGAATTCAGGGATAAATAAAATTTGAAATAGAGACAAATACATATATATATATATATATGTATAGGTATTTTCGAACGTATGGTTTCGAAACTAATTTGAAATATTCGATACAAATATAAGAGTTAATAATTATTAACAGAAATATTAAGTAATCATCAAACATACCTATAAGATAAACCGTTTATTACTTAATGTTTGGTAAAATGTATTTTACATGGAAAATATATTTATGTACATATCTTTCGAAAATAGAAAATCAACTTTTATACATATAAATTTAATATAATGATACATATAATATAATATAATGATACATATAATAATACTTTAATACTCGAAACTTTAATCCGATGAGAATTCAAAAGAAATTATTTCGAACACTTGTTCTCCTTTTCATTCTTGTCTATATTATTTTCCGACACCCTTTCGTCGGTTACTAAATTCTGAAGATCACCGTTCAACGAAGCGTTCGATATATCGCTTAATTCTGCGCTCGCACAGCAGCGGTCTGAACGTTTCAATAACTTTTTCTCGTTCGTATCGGCTGTACGTTCAATATTTATTGCTTTCGGTAAATTTTCAATTTCGGTGTTGTCTTCTATGCTCGTGTCAGAAAATCTTTTAACGTTAACGTAAAAATCTTTCTGTCCTAATTTATTAGGTTTCCCCTTCAAGGACAAGTCATTCATATTATTTCCTAGATAATTATCCATCTTTGCGAAAGAAGTATTAGATACTTTCGATTCGTCTTTCCAAACCGCATTTTCGTATCGTGAACTGCTCGTAGAACGTACACGACCAGAACGCGCATTATCAAGACGAGATAACTTATGAATATTATCATCCTGAGAATATTTTGTTACTTTTTTTTCGTTATTAATAGCTCCTGTCCCTGTAAACAATAGTAAATTTATTATTCTTGCTAATAAATATCCTGTTCTACTCGATAAGAAATATTAACAAAACTTACTACCAGTTTGAGCTTGTACCTCGGATGTATTTTTAATTATTTTTCCAATTAGAAAACCTGCTGTAAACGCAAGCGATAGTATTTAACGGACCGAAGCGGTGTGATAAATAATACAGCTAAAAAAAATCTTTGAATATTTACCAGCTATTCCAACCGCACTACCACCGAGGAAATATTTCATCTTATTTTCTTTGTTCGCATACATGTTACGATATTAATTAGTTTTAACAACGATACACACAATTTAAATAATTTAAAAAACACAGTATAAGAAATTACAAAAGTTTAGACACGTTCGATACGTTATGCTCGTCCGAATCTGATGTTAAAACCTTCTAGAAGGGCACTTCAAGGTGGCATTAGAATGCCAAGATCACTGCTGTTTATTGATATGGTAGCAGTACGGAAGAAATATTTACTCTTAATCTCTGTAGATTTAAAATTAAAGTATCCCGATGGATCCAAACGACTTGTCGGAAGTAGGAAATCGACTTGGTAACAATTTGGACAACTAAACGGATTTTTCACAGAAAACTAAAACCGATCGACTAAGTATGTAAAAATATCATTAGAAATATATACGAAGACAGCGCCGTAAATGAACGCGTTTGTTACACATCGGACATTGCTTTGTTTCGTTCACAGCTTTCGTTAAACAAATTTTACAAAATACGTGTCCGCATAATGTGCTCGTGGGAAGTCTATCAGAAGATAATTCTTCGTAACATATTGGGCAGGATAATGCACCTTTTCTTCTTTCATTGTTGCTTCTTTCACGAGTTCTAGTATTTTCAGGCACATTGGTACTATCTAAGTCTATTATTTCCGTTGATTGCGTATTTTTGTACGAGTTATCAGGTGGAATATATCTAAACACAAACATATTCGATTAATGCTACATGAATTTATATAAAATTGCTCGAATAATTTCTCGATCATTCGAAAACTCTACGTACATAGGACTATCTTCGTGTCGTGATTTTTTTATCGAATCAAATCTTTGTAATCGTAATGTTTTATTCGCTGGCGAATCAATCGTTAGGTCAATAAAATCTATGGGATGTGACATTTCCACCAAAATTCGAACTTCTCCTCTTATTTACAGCGTGTTGTTGGCAGGTTCTATTACTATAAATAAAGTTTCGTTTATAGTTGAGTTAATATCAATTTATTATTCGATACCTTTACCGTGCAGAAAAACATGTAAAAGTATTGGCATAGATGTTCGGTAATTAAGTTTTATTAGTCTACTACTGTGATGTGTACATACATACATTTGACCAACAGTGTTATTAATTCTAAACGTTTCCCAATTATTGAATCTAAAGAAAAAGAAATTACATAATTAAAAAATTGAACTGTAAAAACTTACCAATTTTCACACACAATATTCTCTCTCTCTCGATAGAAATTTAGTTGATTTTCTCCATTATCGCATTCAGATAGTTTCTCCACCAGTGATGAGAGTTTAGCGGTTTGGTCAGATTTTCTCGCGCATGCGCAGTGATTTTAGAGTCAGTGAAAAGAAAAATTGTCGATAAATTAGAGTACCTTGATCACCCTGAAATATTTTTCAAAATTCTTACGATTCGATTTGGAAAATAGCGAACTTTACGCCTCTTTGTAGTTCCTTCTCCAATATTAGCCGCCATCCTCTAATAAAATATGGACGATAACTTATTAAAGACTGGTAGGACTTGGCTTTCCCGCCAATATCACTGACCCGCTACCGTTTCCTCACAATATAGATACGTTACTGTTTTCGGCACGCATGCGCGACAAAAATCTGGCCAAAATTTCATCACTGTGACATTATCGGAACAGAGAATTTCCTCTCTACACGACGCGAACAAAGGAATTTTGAAAAATTGCAATTCGTCAAAATTCCAGAGAAAATACTAAAAGTTGTTTCTATTTTTACAACTGTTTTAAGTATGCCTGTATTGAAAATTTCATCTAAATCGGTCGAGATTGCAGTACGATCTACATGTACAAACGGTTAAAGATGGTGAAAATTGCAATTTTTAGCACAATTTCGGTCCTGTAGCTGTAGCAAATATAAAGATTCTTACATTTTTCGATGTCTGTCGTTGTATTTTCTACATCAACTTACATCTAGATTCCACATCAAAATATATATATATATTTACATACAGACTGGTAATGGAGGATTCGACGAAATATAGAAATAAGACTTCATGAAACATAATAAAACAATTTTATCATTTATTTATAAAATATATAGAATAATCATAAACTATTATAAAAGTGCAGAAAGTACATAATTGTAATCAATTTCAATGACATTTAGCTTTATAATACTTTTCAAAAGATTTCTGAGCATAAATTATAGTAGAATTATGTATATATATATATATATATGAAAAAAGAGCACTTTCATTGTCTCTATCTAAAAGTAATTGTTAGTAAAACGTTCTATATACATACATATATATATATATTTAATAAAAAGGCCATTCAACTCTAGGATAGGATTGAAGTAGAAATAATACGCATATATACTGAAAGGTACTAGTGCAGGTAAAAAATGTATCTTTATCACGATAATGTAAATATTAGTTGATGCTTTCTATTTTACCTAACATATTTTAACTTTGCATAGTATTTATATATCGAACAATATACTATTGTAGGATTTTAGGAAAAAGAGGGTGAACCGGGCACAATTCGAGTTCGAATCCTCGCTGATCCTAGCCGATCAGCTGCTAACATCATCGACGGAAGCCTCCGACTTCTTATCCTAATCCCCGTAGTTATTTGGTCTGGGAGCTCCTGATCCCACATTATTATTATAGGTTTTTTTTAACCAACTCTGTATATAAAATAAGACTGGCCTCCTAACGTTCTAAACGTAAATGTACCTTCTCAATCATTCGTGTAGGATTACATAATTCATTTGCAATAAATGTTTTCATAATATTCCTCTGAAATATTTTATAAAATACATTGACATGTCTAGCTTTACTCACTTATAATAACAATAATTACAAATAATGATAAGAACAAAATGGAATTCATTCAAATTAGATATAATCGGTAGATTTAGTATACCTACGAAGATAATGATATATTGATTTCAGTCGTCCACTCAGCTAATATACATATATTACAATGTTTTTGTGTATCATTCCGAGTGGATAGTTCGTAATTCGAATTGATAGAAAACGATTTTGATAACATCCGTGCGTTTATAAAATGGACGGTTAAATTTGAATACTTTATAGAAAAATACTAGTAAATTCTTAAATTCCTTATAAGAAAACGATTGATCATGTATGAATAGCGAGAAAAAATTATCTTTGGCTATTATCATATAGATTAATGAATTATAACGCCTTATCTGTCGTCGGTTAACGAGTGTCTCGATTCCTCTTATTACGATTACGCAGCAACGAAGCGTCCAAAAGAGAATAAGTGCCAGGTTCAAACACCGGTGGATACTCTAAACCAGGATAATCAGGCGGGGGAGATGTAGGTGGTGGTATATAAGGCAATGTTGGTGGATTTAACGAATGTCTACTTGTGCCGGTGAATCCTTTCTGACATGCAGAATAATTTGTACCATTCTGCAAACAAACAAAAAAAAGAAAATGTTTACATCAAAACGAATGGCCGATATAATTACAATGTGGATTTTGTAGGTTTACGGTACACGTATCTTCTCTCTTGTGCAAAATATAATAAAGCAATATAGCTTTATATACAGAAAAATGCAAATGACTAAAATACACTTACTTTCGACGTTACGTTCGGAGAACATGGCGATGGCGTGTCTGGACTCCAATCGCTAACGGAACTAACAGAAGTAAAACTTTGACTGAGCGTTTGTGCGCTATTTCCGCTGAAAGAACCAACAGACTGACCGATTCCACTATCACCAGGACTTTGGCTATTCGATCGGCTGGGTAATCGTGATTGATTGTAACCTTTTTCTCGAAACAATGCTCTATGTAATCTTGGCGAACCTGTAGAAGCGTGATAGTTATTTCTACATCACGTACGTACAACAACATTTGAATTCTTTCTATTCCAGTTTCTCTGACGTCGCGTAGCGGCGGTTCGAAACAAAAATTAATGTTAATTTACCTAATAATGTCTTTTGCGTTTCTTTAGGAAGATCAAGCGTACACGGTTTTTGTTGACTTTTGTTACCGAATAAATTTCTCAAGCGACTGGGCTTTTGAACCTGCTCTCGTTTGTCCAAATGCATTTCAAACGCAGCTGTCATTCCTTCTTGTTCGAACGGGGACGTTGGCATAGGCGGTGGTTGGTACTGCGCTACATTTTTTAAACGCGTTTTATCAGAATCATTATCCTTCTTATCGTTTCTTCGTAAAGAATCCAACCAATGTTTATCCGACGAAGAATGGTCACGACGACTTGTCATGTTGAAACTTCCCTTGCGACTTACAGTTGCTTCTTTCTTTGCGCGGTTCAACGTTTCGTAAGTAGCATGATATGTAAGGTCACTGCTAGATCCTGAACAACCTGCAAAGTTAATTTATCGTGTTTATATCGTACAAGACCGTTCATATTTTAATATGAAACGTACCATCGTTTCGAGTTAGTCGTTTTGGTACCGACTTCGGGTCGTCTACGAAATTACCAACATTTCTTGTTGAATAACAATCGTAAGATCTAGAGGTTTCACGATGATTCGAAGATTGTGGACACGAGTTGTTAGAACTGTATTCGCAAGCTATACTTCCTTGCCTTTCGTACGGTTCAACAATATCCGATTTACTATGATAAAAAGAAGCTGATTGTTTCGAATCATTCGTAACAGTTCTCGAATGAGTCGATTCGGATATTTTTGCCTGTTGAGAGTTTAATCCATCTATGGCATTTCGTTTGTGCATGTAATTCGATTCATTTGATTTTTTCTGAATTGGATATTTCGATGATTCTCCTCTATTTTCATATCTTTCCAATTCGAAATCTCCGCTTGATTGTCTTGTATGTAAAGTATCCGTGTTTCTTGTATATCCATACGCTGCAGCATTATTGACATCGCCATTCGCTTTACTTCGAGCATGTATAACATCATTGTTGTTAACCGCTGTATCGGTAATAGGCCTGGACTGATCGCCGGTAACTGTTCCACCGTCATGTAAATTTCTATGTTGGACATGAACATGATCGCTGGTTAAAGGTGTTATACGTGGCGATACAGATCTATTTCTAGATAGTGGCCTTCGATCATCTTGTTGCGATAACATAAATTCTTCTAACGTGATAAACCCTTGCAACTCGTCCGGTCTTCTGTTTCTGCTAGTAACACACCTACGTTAGACATTATTTCACTAGTCGTTTTAATTCGTATTTCCAACGAAAGATATTAATTGTCAGAAGTATGTACAGACAGTTAAGGATACAGTAGAGGAACATGCTACGATAAGGAGAGACATGCGCGAAACAGTAACGTATGAAATAAAATTAATCAACGTTTTGTATGAATTATTTTATTATTGCGGAGCACGTAATGTAACAATTATTTTATTTTAAATTCAGAACGCGTTTTCAGCGATTTCTATAATTAAAAAGAATAGCATGGTGGCAACCGGTGACAAGTTAGTGGAAAAATTGTTAGTCTTACAAACGTACAACGGATGTATTTGTATTTGTATTTACCTGTCTGTCGTGCGCCTATAATCACCCATATCTTGAGTACTACTCGACATATCGGTAGTACTTTGGGACGCACATAATCCATAAAATGTACTTCCTGCGATTGTCATTTGTAAGTCCGATGAATTTGGAATAGACTCTGGTTTCCTAGAAAAGTCGAATCACGTTAATATGGAATCTGTATTTTACATATTTTCGTTAGACGAACGGTAGATGTACTTGTTAGGAGTCGACGTGGGAAGTACTCTTCTATAACTTCGAAATTGTGCTGTCGGAACAGGTACATTATGATTTCGTGTACCAAGAAATTTCAAATATTTTCTGTCTAAGCTAGCACCGCTCATTTCATGATCTTTATATCCGGAGGAGTCCTTGCGAACAACTTTTTTCAACGATCCAAACGGTTTTTCCAAATATGGTTTATATTCTGGTACTTGGATGTTTTTAACTTTGGGTTTTTGTTCGCCATCGCTTTCGTCTGTTTCGCTGAAAAGCGCACTGTTTCTGCTATGACTATCAGCACCTAAAGTTGCTTTGTTGATCGCTTCCAACCACAGAGTAAGAGAATCTTCGGTGTCTGCGGCGAAATAAAATACCGTTCCCGTATGATAAACTTTGAACGCATATTTCCTAGATTTCACTTCGAGTGCTCGGGACACGGTAAATCCTGTCAGAGCTATCAGACAATCTGCTTTCACGCTGGTTTGAGTTTTAAATCTATAAATGCGATCGAATCAGTGCGCGCTTCATCGGTATAAATAAATATTACAGTTTATTCAACAAACCTGTATAAAGAGGAACATTTTAAGATAAACCAAGCTTTAGCCCAAGCACCGCCAGCCCCTCTTGTACGGTACGTTAACCATCCTTCCGAATCACCCGGACCTATATCTTTAACGGAAATATTTCTTCTCCCTGAATAAAAAGGTGATACACGATAATTATATTAGTAAATGCAGGGTCTTGGGAATTATTTAAATTTTACAAAAGGAAAATCCAGTGGCGAAGGGCTAATAAATGATTCTATAATTGCTTACTTGCAAATAATATACTTCGTTTTCTACTACTTCTGGGACTATTACTAGAAGATTTGCTCAAACTTCCATGTAGACCGATACTTCTGGCTACCATCATGGCTTTATTAACTACACCTTTTTCAAAATGTTTCTCTTTTTCGGTAGTTTTAGATTTATGTTCTAAGAATTGTAATTGCTTCGAAGTGCACGAACCATCTAATAAATCCATATTTTGAGAATAAGATTCAGCATTGTGACCTTCGATCGTTGAACCGGCATAAGGTTCATACTTATCACAGATAGACTTCTCTTCCTTTATTTGTTTCTCATTGTATTCTATGAACGAAGAATCCATATTTATACTAGATCTACGTTCATTATTTAAATTATTTACTTCGTCGGTATATTCGATTGATCTTTCGGTAAAGCTATTGTTAGCATCCAAATAATCTTGCTTTTCTTGAAGGTCTACGTTGATTTTAACATGATTTTCTGCATAATATTCCTGTTTCTTCAACTCTTTTCTAACGTTAGATCTGTGAGACGCATAAAGTTTTTCTTGATCTTCGATGGTCTTCGAAGTATTATCAAAATGCGAAGTCGTTAGTTTAGTATAATATTTACGTGGAGGAGGATCCGGAGGTATTAAATGAGATTTAGGTTCTAGTTTTTTAGTCGATTCAACCTTTGTTTGCTCCACATATTTGCACGGTTCTATTATATTTCCTTGATTAACCGGGTCTTTAAGCTTCTTATCATTCTGCATTTTCTGACTGATTTGTATGTGGGGAATGTTCCGAGTAATATTGTGTATATTATCTTCGACGAAACTGTAATCGCAGTTTGTCCTCGCATTTTCTTCGACTAGTACTTTTTCTTTTATCGATACGTTAGAAGACTTCTTTTCTATCAACTTTGAATGTTCTACCGGAGCACAATTGAACGTTTGAAGAATTCTGCCGAAACTACTCAAGTTCGAATTGTTCTCGATATTATTTTGCGCACGATTATTTGTTGATTCTAATTTATCTTCGTTATCCTCGTGTTTCGAAGTTGAATTACTTCGAAAATGTTTAATGTTAGATGGTTGCAACGCATTCCCCATTCCAACGTTTGAATTATTCGTTGCATTTCTCTTGACGTATTTATTTACATCGGAAATAATACATTCGTTATTGCTTTGGTCATTTTCTATACTGTTTCCATGACTTTCCTCGATTACTTTATGTACAAATATTTTGGGCAAGTTGGATGATCGAGTCGTTTCAACAAATTGTTCCTTAGTATTTTGTTCTTCGCTCGTAACATTATTATCAATGATCGCGTGACAACTTTGTCGTTGATCGGAAATATCTTTTAACTTTTGTTGATTATCTAAACTTGTAGATTTCAATTCGATATCAGTCTTATTCGTAGATGCATTGCTTATATTATTTGTAGATGATTCTAACGTATAAAATAATTTTTGCTTTCTGTCTTCAGCGTTATCGGTATCCATTAAATCGTATGCCGGTGTACTGTAACTCTTATCCAATCTCCCTCTTTCTTTAACAGTACACGAACTAAACTCTTTACTATCTAGCACGTTCTTATGATTACTATTATGTCTATCTCTAATAAAATTGTTGCACTCGTCTAAAGGCACACTTGTATCACCAAAACTATTATTATTGGTAACATTAGCAGATTTTGGAGAGGTTTGGCTGGAAATATTAGTATTATCAGTAGTCGACGTTTCCTCACAAATTTGAACACTTTTACATTCGTGCTTTCCTTCGTGTAGAACGTTGATCGTATTATCTATCCGAGGAACATCGGATTTTACAGATTTCTCTTGGAACTGTAGTTTTTTATCATCGATTTGTACATCGGACCTCTTTCTCCTTTTACTCTGCTCGATGCTCAAATACGACTGTGGCCGTAAATTTGAAGGGACATTATCTAAACCATGAGCACAAGACGCCGCTTTATCTCGTAGCTGAGAACTTGTACTATGTTCCTGTTTCAATTCTTTCCAAAACTGTTCGATATCAATTCCGTGTTTAGTAGTGGGACTAGCACCAGTTATAGTAGCTCGTCTTTGAACTGAATTTCTTGGTTTTGTTGAATATAATCGAATCGACAGGGGCGGTTCTGTCTCGCTATCAGAGTCGCTACTATCTATGATCATTGTATCTAATATATTCACTGTATCTAAAATACTTGCTGGCTCTGGACTGGGATTCTTTGGCATGTGCCTAAACAAATTTTGAATTAACATTACTCGATACAATATAAATATAAAAGTATTTTTTGGTTCTTTTCTTTTTTTCTTTTTCATTAAAATATATACCTTGGTAACGGCATTGTAAAATCTGGTATAGTCAATAATTCTGGCCTCGGAGATGGAAGATTATGTTGCCATCTTGTTGTGTACGAAGTCTTTTTATTGCTTGGAAGTCGATATGGTTTTATATAAATTTGGCCATATACTTTCGTATGCCTCGGTCTACGTTTTAAAGTTAGCAATACTTCGGCAGGACTTTCACGAAATAATTCTAAAAGGTTCTTTCGTTCCCAACCAACAACAGTCTGATAATTTACCTAAAACATTTGTTTAAATAATTATGAAATATTTAATCGAATCACTCGCACGCTTCATGGATACCAGATTAAGATCGAAAAAGTACTTGAACTATTTCATCTCCTTCTTCCATTTTACCGCACTGATGGGCAGCCGATCCAAATTTAATTTCTGCAATTTGATGAGCTCCATGGAAAGATGGCAAAATGTAAAATCCCTAAAAAACAGTGATTAGAAATTTCAATTTTTTATAACAAATAATTATGAAAATTATATTCTCCGGTGGTAGTTTAATTATGTACTATCAGACAATTATCTGAACAGGAAGTTACAGGTTTATCTGTAAAGGATGTAGTAGATAATTTCTTCCACGACGAGTACGAAGAGTGGCATTCTACAATTTATATCGAATACGGCGTGTACTATGTACGTTACAGATTATTTGGTTTAAAGAAAAAAGAAGAAGAAGAAGAAGAAGAAGAAGAAGAAAAAAGAAAAGAAAAAGTAGCATAGAGAACATTATTTTCTTTCGGACGAAACAATTATAATTACTTAAAAACTTACCAGATCGTCTCCAGGTTTCTTTTTTAATGTAGCTAAATCTAAACTAGTCGGTTGTAATATCATAGGATCTGTAATATCTTGTATTATATAATCCGCTAATTTTGCCAATTGCCCACAAATCGTTCTGATTTCTTCTATCGGCTTTTCCGCGAATCTATCTCTTTGAGCACATGTGGCCATTTCTAAAGCCAGTTTCATCAATTCAACTTTTTTATCATTATACTCTAGTTGTCCAGAGAACGGCGAACGATCGAGCCATCTTACTAAAGGTTTTACAGCTGTTACAACAGATGCTACGTCGGATAATGTTTGCGTGGTAACAGGTTTAGAATCTGTTTGACGGGATAATTCATTTTGTAAACTATGCGATTGACAAGACAGTCGGAGTGCCAACAGCTGCAGATTCTCACGATCGAGCTCATAATGAAAATTTCTTAAATATTCCACAGCTTCGAGAATAATTTCCTGGTGTCCAAGTTTGAGCACTCCCAAGTGTTCTAAATCTTCCGGTCTTAGACTTAATAATTGTTGTCCACTGACACCATGATTCGTAAAACTGTGTACATAAGGGAGCACAGAATTCTCTAAGCCTAAAAAAAAAACAATTATTTTTGTTCTATAAAAATCTCACTAATTTCAGAGACGTTAACGAGTCAACAAGGAGAGAAAAACATTTCACGTTAACGAATCAAATAAACATCTAATCGTAAATAATGTTTGATTACTACCTAATTTTATTTGTAAAACAGCGCACGGTTCTTTGTAACGGATGTAAACAAAGACTTTATTAGAAACTTCAAGAACAAAAGTAGTTTTTAGTATTATTTACAATTTATCGTTACGATTGGTGTAACCTTTTCTTGTTTTTCTTTTCTTTTTTTTTTTGCTTCAATAAAACATTGTCTGTGAAGCAAGCATTTGTGACGGATGATTAAACGAATCAACACTGTTTTACACAAGTAATAAAGTGACTGATCGAACGGAGAGAGAGAAAGAGAAAGAGAGAGAGAGAGAGAGAGAGAGAGAGAAAGAGAGAGAGAGAGGAGAGAAGAGAGAGGATCGGGCGTAGATGCCAAGTGTATTTTCACAAGTAAATTTTAATAATAACAAAGGGAATGGCGAAAATCACTCGGTTCTAGATGCAAAGGATACATTAATTTGATAGAAAACACGATGTTTCACACCTTTTAACCATTCACAGACTTGATCGGTTTTCCATTCAGCAACATTAACATACGCCATGACCTGACCATCTATCGAATCACGAAATACTAAAGATTCTGCTCGTGGCTCGTCCTCGATCGTTCTAATTGCCAGCTCGCCCCGTCGATAACTGTTAAATACTTGATTCAACAATAACTGTGTATGTATTACATTACACGCTAGTACAAGATAATCGCGTTACGCTGCGCTTTTGTCGCTTGCAAGCCGACAACTTTACAAATTTATTTCGTATATTTGCAAGACTGCGGAACCTATGTTAATATTTTTATCGGTTAACATTTTAAAACGAACGATAACGTAAAAGTTTCATTATGTGTCCATTAGAGCTGTATTTACATTAAACGCAACTTATCGAGTTGTAAATATTACTGAATTTTTTTCGCATAGTTGGTAGTTCTCATTCAATTCACATCAATGAATCCGAAATTGCACTACTTTATTGTATCAGTTTTTAGCGTGTACAATTCCTTATGACATTTTTATTTGTAACACAATCTTAAACAATTCTTACAGGTAATATACATGATATAATAATAAAATTTAAAATATATGTATACATTACATTACGAATGGAAAAATTTTAAATACACGGTAATGCCAAGAATAGCTATTTCCAACAATATTATTAGAACTAATACAAACTTGTTCATGAGCACGCGTCTTCTCATAATGTTTAATATTCTCCTTGCTTTATTCAATTCTTCATCCGTCTCTGATAATCTTCTTTTTGCCCTTAATAATCTTTCCCTTTGCTCGCTCAACTCGGATATTACTTCGGTCGCTATATGTTCACTTTCGACCGCGACTGCTTGAGATCTGGCGATCGATTGCGCCGAGGATTGCAGCACCGCATGGCCTTGAAGCAACGCACGCCGATGTTCTTCTTCCCAATTGACTCCAAAATTCATTGCGACGATATTAATAAATCTTAGTTAGAACCAAAGGAAATCGTTCAATTCCCAAAATTCGTCATAATTTCTATAAATTCGCTTTCGTTAACTGAAATCAGAAATAATTAATATTATATTATTACTCGCATTCTCGTAACGCTGTTTATAAAGTAAAACAAAATGTAAATTGTAAATGTAAATTTACTAGAACCATCCCGATCCGTATCAAACTCTTTGATCATAAGTTTCATTTCCTCGATCGTCAAGTTACACTCGAGTTGTTCGTCGAGTCTCTGCAAATCTTCTAACGTTATCTTATCGTACAGAGAATCATTTATAAAACTCTTAAACGCGTATTTTATTTCGTCCAAAGAACTCCGTTTATTTAATTTCTCTAACACTACGTAAAGATAAAAATTGAATAAATTAATCGATACTCAACAGATTCGTAGACACTTTCATCGTTAATTTAATTCGCATTGTACAAAACATACCAACATAGTTAAAATCATCGAAACAAATTTTGTTACAGTCGTGCCTATCGTACATTCGTATAATCGTTAAAACATGCGATTTTTTAACTGTAAAACCTAAAGCTTTTAATGCAGCTTTCATTTCATGATAATCTAAATAACCATCAGCATCGCTATCCATTAGACAAAACGATTCTTTCACTCGTTTTTTATTATTCTCCATAATCACGCTTCTTCTAATGTTCGACATGGTGATGATTATTGTTCGAATAAATTTACCTTTTTCGTTCAATCGAAAAAGACGATAAGATTTATTAACTTCTCGGTATAACTGTGACAGTTCATTCGCTGAATACAGTGTAAATAGTTGTAGTTAGCAACGCTTATTCTTGTCTAACTCGTAGATCGTATTTATATACGTTTGTGGTTATGACTCTGTTTTTCATTGATTACAAGCGTGAAAAGTGACGTTTTGGTGGTTTACATGAGTTGACAAGTACGATGTTATTCGTACAGATCGTCGAATTAGAAATAGCCTTGATCGACTAACAGGTGCCTAGAATATACCAGAGGCGAAACTCTAGTCAGTATTTTTTATATTCGTGTCCTGAAATTAAGTGACCTTGACCTGACGTCTTATACGTGTACCGCGGTGGCCTATCTGCTGCTAAAGAAAACCTATTCGTAATCTTATTCGTTGAAATTGTCATTTTGACCAATTATATGTACTTGTCGAACAACCAATCAGACCCGCATTCCTTTCAGGGGATTTCTTTCTAGCCGGAAATAGTGCTACAAGTCTATACAGTCTATACAGTCTATACAGCGATAAGTATGTACATCGTACAGGGTGTCCAAAAAATGTTGTACTTCCTCGAAGGTAAGCGAGTAGATGACCCCTGGTGACCCCAGCGGAGAGATTCCGGCTCGGCCAACGTCAACGCCACGCTCAATTATATTCGCGTTTTTCGTTAATAACTCCTTCACGAAGCCTCGAAGAACATTTTCAAATGATCTCAGGGATCACCCCTTTCAAGGAAAAGGTACAAAGTTTTTGCGACACCTTGTATAAATAACGGATCAACTTATCGGTGCATGCGCACTAGAAGTTCTCTGTGCGAACAGGTGTGTTGTAGCCTATTTTTCGAAGAAAAGGCTTAACGTGGACCGATTGTTCATAATAGTTGTCCGTCCCACCACAATCTTACCGAATCTTACCAGCCTAATGACATTTCAGTGGACCCGGAGTGGGGTGGACAGCTATTGTGACTGTCGGTACGTCTCGGGTCTTTGCTTCCAACCATCAGACCATATTATACCTCGGGCCGACAGTGTCACTGTGGTCACTGACACCTTTTGTTTATCGTTACAGATGTTATGTATATTTATTGTTATTTAGTCGATAGAAATGACACGAATTACGTTCTTACATCCGGATCTTGGAATCGGAGGAGCTGAACGATTGGTACTTGATGCTGCATTAGCTTTAAAAAAAAGGGATTATCAAGTTAATTTCGTGACAACTTATCACGATCCGGAGCACTGTTTCTCCGAGACCAAAGATGGAACAATTCCGGTTACAGTTGTGGGAGATTGGATACCCAGGCATATTTTCGGTAGATTTTTTGCACTTTTCGCTTACGTTCGTATGGTAAGCTAATTTATTTTATATCAAATACTTCATTCATTTTAATATATTAAAAATCATTGTTTCCTCTTAGTTGTAATTTAATAAAGTAGCAACACTTTTCTACCTCTTTTCAGATATATGCAGCTATGTATATACTTTTTTGCGATAATCGACCAGAAATTGTATTCTGCGATTTAGTTTCTGCGTGCATTCCTATTCTTCGTCTAAGAATTCCATACGTAGTATACTATTGTCATTATCCGGATCAGTTGCTTTCACGACCAGAAGGCATTATCAAACGGTTATATCGTACGCCGCTCGACTATTTGGAAGAAATCACAACAGGAATGGCACATAAAATATTTGTGAATAGTTCGTATACTAGTAAAGTATTTAAGGATACCTTTAAAAGATTACAAGTTCAGCCTGAAATCTTATATCCTTCCATTAACACAGAATTCTTTGATAAAACCAGAATTTTGTCTTTGGAAAGAGTATTGGATAAAAAATTACCACCGGACAGCGTTGTATTATTATCGATTAACAGATACGAGCGTAAAAAAAATTTAGGAATAGCTATAGAAGCATTGGCAGAACTGAAGAAGTACTTATCCGACGAAGAATATAAAAAAGTATATTTGATCGTGGTTGGTGGATATGATAAAAGGGTCGAAGAAAATGTAGAATATTATTTAGAATTAATAGGATTTGCCGATGAATTACATGTTAGCGATAAAGTAATATTTCTTCGTTCGCCATCGGATAGCGATAAAGTATCTATTCTAAAACATTGTACAATCGTGGTATACACACCGCCGAATGAACATTTTGGTATTGTTCCTCTTGAAGCGATGTATACAAATAAACCAGTAATTGCCCATAATTCTGGCGGTCCAAAAGAATCTATTATATCCGGGGCAACTGGATTTTTAGTTGATTTATCTGGTGATGCATTTGCATCAAAAATAGCTGATTTGATTAAAAATCCAAGCGATATAGAAAAATTTGGCAATGCGGGTAAGCATAGATTTATGCAAATGTTTAGTTTCGCTGCATTCGGTGATCGATTACACGAAGCACTTGAACTTTTAATTCGTAATAAAAAAGAAAAATGAAACTATAAACAACCTACTAAAATATATAAACTTTCATATATTTCAAATATTTTCAAGTTATATTTTTTATATTGAGCAAATGTATGGTGACTGTGAGCAAGGTTTAGGAAAATGATATATAAATCCACACAATATAGACTGCATTGTAACTGTGACTTATCACATTTTTAACGTTTAAGAGAATTATATGTTCCTTCACTTTTCTTCGTTCGTTTATTATTTATATTGAAGATAAAAATTATATATATATATATATATATATAAACATTTATATATATATATATATAAATGTTTCAACTATATTACATTTTATTTAATTTGAGATTAAGTGTAATTTATTGTGCTTTTAATATGTTGACTTTCATGTAAATTTGCCACTTTTCTCCACTATATCATACAATTTCTATGAATTATTTATGATACGTTGTATAATTCAGTATATAACAGTCAACGTATTAATTTAGAACAATCTTCATGTTGCATTTAATTAAGTAATTTCGTTGAAGAAGAAATTAGTCCATTAGTTGTAAATTGTCAAGTTTTTCACTGGAATAAAAACCTGCTTTAACTTGTCTTCCACCGAAGAAGCGTCCATTCAAATCGACAACAGCTTTGATAGCACTTTCTATCCTCTTAAATTCTACAAAGATCCTGACAGCCTCCTCTGGAGCAGCTTCTGTTACTTCGTGAATAATAACACGAGCAACATCACCATATTTTGTGTTACATTCATCTTTAACTTCAGGTTCCAGATCCTCGTCCACTTCTCCGGGACCAACCATATTACGCAGCAAAACAACCTAATTTAGAATGATATATAGTTTTAATTGATCGCATTGAAAATAATATTTGACAGTATTCGTGATATCGTAATTACACAAAGTGTTTGGACATTCACCTTGCTTGGACATTTCATTATTTCTGTAATACTAGGCTCTTCGGAAGGCTGTAGCGAAGGCGTCTGTTGCGGTGGAGGTGGAGAAACAGCAAGGGGTGGTGGGGGAGGCATAAGTTGTTCTCTTTCTCCAACAATTCTTCCACCTCTTTTACTAGTTTTCTCTACTTGTAAGGCAACAGACATTCCTTGTTCCTTTTTACCAAGTCCTTGACCTTCCTTGAAACCGTATTTGGCCATTATTTTTGCTGCTACGGACGATGTTGCGTATCCTATATTAGTCGCTTGTCTCGGGGCTGGAGGTGGTAGATCAGAAGGTTCTTGCAACGAAGGCGGCGGCGCTATAGCTGCTCCACCCGCGATGCCTCTAGACGTCGGAGTTCTTTCTTCGTCTCTCTCGGGAGGAATCATTGTGTTGTTCCCAGAAGTAGTCTACAAAAAAATGATATTTACATTACTTTGTACAAACAAAATAATATTCCGATTGTTTTCATCGTATATTACCTGGGTGTCTTCGAAACGCGAACTATCGCGTCTTCTCTTACGCATTTCAGTTTCTTGATCGTGTTCTCTATCACGTAAATCTCTTAATTCTTTAACAACTTTGTCGTATTCGTTAGGCCACATAGGGTCGTATTCGTTTATTACATTCCAATCGAATTCACCTCCGATTCCAATACTGCTAACGCTACTGGAAGAAAGCGGATTGCTGTGTGGCCCGTCGTCATCTCTATCCGTATTTCGATTTGATTTTGATTTTAAATCTATTACAGGTGCTAATACTGCTGTAGCTTTCCTATACTGCTCACGTTTCGGCTATGTACATAATATTGGATCAGTTTTAAGTTTTGTTATCGTTTGGGTTTGTCATTGTTCGACTACATTTATGAAAAAAATGGGTACATGCAATTTAACACGTTCAGAATGGGATCAGCCAAAATACAGCCCCGTCGTGTATTTAAAAAGAAATGATTTAAGGACATTAGTATAACGGTTTCTGCTCAGTACGATAATTACAAGAAGAAAGACATTTTTATTCATCTCCTGTCCTGTGCAATGCGTAGTTTAGTTATTATAGAAGAAATTTACCTGTGTAGTTGCAGCTTTTTTTAATTGCAACTGAGACTGTAACAACTTGATGCTGGATGACCACCCAGCCACCTTTTCGGACGTTCGATGTTTATCAAAATCATCATACAGCGACATAATGTCAAACTGTTATATGCCACGTTTGGTTTAAAACATTACATTTGATCTTCAACAAAAATTTATTCCAATGTAACAACTTGTGGTATATACTTTGACTTTTTATTACAATTAAAAGAACGGCTACTTTACTTGATTTATAACGCCAACAATTTCTTAATTTTTATTTTTGTCAATATTTTTAAAATTGTTTCTTCTTCTTCTTCTTCTTATTGACAGATAAAATATTTGTATTGGAGGTTAATACCTGCCGACAGCGCTTACTATGTAATTGCAACTGTTTATAGAAAATGTATCTGCTTACATATATATATATATAAATATATATATATATATATACATATGTACATTAGAAATCGTTGAAACAGTTTAAGAAAAAGTGCAGCTAACTTCAAGGGATTTAGAATCGATCTTAAGCTTTCTCATAATCAGAGACAAGGAAGATGTATAGAAGACCTAAATTCATGTAGAGCTTACAAAGAAACCTATATATAAATTATATGTAATTGTATAATTAATGATTCTGTGCTGTAGATACATGTATTCTATCATTTGGTGTAATACAGCCATTCGATGTATAGACTAGTAAAGTGTACGCGTTCTAACTCTATGACGATTTTTCGACCAATGACGATCCCCTACCACTGTACACATTGTCGCTATTGGCCGAAGAAGGTTTAGCCTTAGAAGTTGAACGTATATACTTTCCCTATATAGACATTATATGGCGCGCGCGCGCGCGCACGGTAGATGTTTTCCAATTGTTTCGTTGATTGACTGTTCGGTAACTTTTGAGGCCAGAAACGAAAACTTGACGCTATTAAATGCGAGCTAACAAAGATGAGAAGAAAGAACCGTCTGCGCCAGTGTCGTCAAGTGTCGTCAAGTGTCGTCAAACAGGGGGAAATAGGGGGATACAGTTACCCTCTCCCTCTCTCTCTCTCTCTCTCTCTCTCTCTCTCTCTCTCTCTCTCTCTCTCTCTCTGACATTAGCCGAGATTAGCCAGGACGCAGGCGCAGACGCAACGAGAAATGGGTGGGCGCATTCGGTCACGTGACCGGTCCGTGGCGGAAGCGTGAAAATGCTCTGACCGCCGGGAAATAGGGGAATGGCCTCGTAGCAGGGATAAGATAAAGCGGGAGAAATCTTAATCCGACGACACGATGGCTATAGAAAGTCTGTACGTTTCAACTCTAAAACAATTCTTCGACCAATAGCGACAATACGTGCGATAGTAGGAGGTCGCTATTGGCCACAAAAATCGTTTACACTTAGAGTTAGGACCAATACATTTTGCCTAGTCATCATCTGGCGCGCGAACGGTAGATGTTTCTCAACTATTTTCTATTGGTTGGCAACTCGGTACAGGCTTTTAGGCCATATACGAAAAATAAGGACTCTTGGATGTGCGCCAAGAAAGACGAGAAGACAAAACATCAGGAAAGAAAAATTTGATATCGTTGAAACTTTGAATAAAATCGAATAATCATAAAGTTGCTAGACACGAGAGGAATCTCACCAAAGAGAAATCTACGAACTTATTTTTTTCCATGTTGGTCAGAAATAATCGTTGTAGAGGTCGCGATATTCGTATCCGATATGTAGCGATAGAAGTTCTCGTTTGGAGCAAGGAAGAGAGAAAAAGAGGAGAATATTGCGTTTCATTCGAGGTCTGCTATACAATTTAATTAACTTAATAGAGTTTATCCGTTGGATTCGGCGTTAAAACTCGAAATATTTTCATCCGAAATGCTGATTTCGTAAAACGAATTCGTTGTTACCGAACAATTTGGAAGAAATGGTTATTGTGTGCAGCCGTTTGGTGACGAATTCGAGAAAAGACGTCGCCACAGTCGCCAGAATTGCAACGGGAGTTTGGCGGGCAACGTAGCGACGATTGGCCAGTCTTCCCTCTTGTAGTCGATGGTCACCGCAATCATCCGGCTGAGTATCGGTTCGAGTTTTCCCAGGAAAACACTACTTCTCGCGGACCCATTGTCCCCGACGCGTCGCCGAAGCCCAACGGAAGGAGGATTCATCGTGCATATACATCGAGCACTTTAAGGTAAGTCGCTGTACCGGCACGAAATAACTACTACGCTTCGTGCCGCGATGATTCCGACTCCGCTCCGCGGTTCTTTCTCTGCAATTCCACACGTGGTCCTCGACTTGTTCGGCAGAATTTCTCGTTCCAGAGTAAATGAATATTTGCTTCCGTTTGCCGATTCCGCTGAGAAAATTCGGTTTCGTCGTTCGGCTCGGCCCGCCGCGTTTTCCTGTGCATGCATACCTCGCCCTCGGCCAATCTTTCCTTTGGCCAGGCAAAAAAAGCGCAGTACGGCGTCAGTCTTGGATGCCATCTTCGCGCCGTGGCGTACTTGCGTACCACCACTGCAAAGTGGGGGCGATAGAGCCACGTTGTACGATGGACGGCATTTCTTCGAGGGTTTCGTGGAAAAATAATATCGAGCCGATATTTATTCGTTCGTAAAATATCGGTGCGCTCGCCGGAATCGCCGAAATCGGAAATGGTGTCCGTCGTACATGACGCTTACCACGGACACGTGTATTCTATGTACTCCCCGAGAATGGACGGATGCACGATGCCATTTTATACTGTTATTCAAAATAGCTTCTATTTCGTCGGATCCCTTCTCCTTATGTTCATTCTATCCGAAGATTTTCTGTTATTTTTTCGAAGAAATTAGAATCAGAATCATTTCCATCCTGTTTTTTCTGATTCTCCGAATTACTCGTATAATTCGACTTTTACATCCAATTTTTTTTTTTTAATACATATCCTCTATATAGTCCATCTTTTTTCTATAAAATTTTTAGAAATGGCTTTTATTCAAACAATGGTTAGAACGAGTTGAACATCAAAATTTTGTATATTATGTATTATTATTAGAATAATTGCTACAACGAATGGTAATCTATTTTCCTAATAATTAAAATATTTCGTTTAATTTTATTTGAACTCGACGATATATATATATATCTATTATATATAAATATATTTATATATTTATTATATATATATATATATCATATATTTATATATATATATATATATATCTTCTTTTGTAGATTCCAAAATAGATTTGTTATTTTAGATTTTGAGCAATGGAATTAGTATTCTACCGATGGAATTTGATTATAGTTCCATTATATAATGATTCTGTCGGAAGGCTTGCATTTTATTTTGCATAAAAGTAATGCGAGTAAAATGCATCGTTGGTAAATCTCCAAAATTTCCAACTCTAAGAACCTGTACTAGAACCGTGTACAAGAGATGGGTCGCTCACCTTTGCAGATTTATCAAACATGAGTTCGAGCGCTTGCTACAAGTGTAACCGGATGGGCCACTACGCTCGAGAGTGCCCTCAAGGCAGCGGTGACGGTGGTGGTAGAGCCGTCCGAGTACGCGAACAACGAGAAGGCGGTTTCGTACGGGGCCGAGACAAATGCTACAAGTGTAACCAATTTGGACACTTTGCACGCGAATGCAAAGAAGATCAAGACCTTTGCTACCGTTGCAACGGCGTTGGACATATTGCGAAAGACTGCCAACAGGTTATTAACAGTTTAATTTTTTTTTTCACTTACAAACTTTGATATTTTCAATAATAGAGTACGCGAGAAGTCGAGAACCGTCTCGTCGTATCGTGCTATATGGTAATCCAGAGTATTTTAAACAGGGGCCCGAGATGAGCTGTTTCAACTGCAACAAGACTGGTCATATTGCGCGTAGCTGCCCCGAGGGTGGCAACGATTCTGGACGCTTTGCCATGCAAAGTTGCTACAATTGTAACAAGACAGGTCATATCGCTCGCAATTGTACCGAGGCTGGTGGAAAAACGTGCTACATTTGTGGCAAAACTGGTCACATAAGCCGTGATTGTGATCAGGATGACAGGAAGTAGGATATAACCGGAATCCGTGCCGCTCGCTTAACGATAAGCCGTTTAATGTCGCGCGCGCTACTACCGGGAATTGTAGCTAGGTAGGGATATGCGAACGTATGTCTCGTTGATGCGTATAATCGCTAAAAGCGCGTTTCGTCGTAATCGTTCGAATTTCAATCTCTCCATGCCCAACTCCCGGAAGTCCATTTTATTCCTAGTTTCTTTCCCCTCTAAACATCGTTGTTCTCTTCGCAAGGGTTTTTTCTTATGATGTCTTTGTTTTTATTGCTGTTACACTACACCATACATGCGCGCGCGCGCACAAAGTACATTTACACATAGGACACATTCAAGCATTACATGAATACACACACTATTACAATGTAATAATATTATAAACATTCGATTGAATTAGAGTAGAGACATGAATCCTCTGTCCCCTGACCTTCAAACTATCTCGTACGCGCATTATTTTGTGATGCAAGATGTATGGATTCTTAATATACTTTGTAAAACAAAAATCATTCGCAACCCTATATTTTGTCAGTTTAACTGACGATATTATTAGGTTCGTTAGTGGTTCATATTGAAACAACAAGATGATGAAATTAACGAGACAATTACATTTTTTGTACCAGAGAGGGATACAATAATTATGAAAAAATTGCAAGTCAATTTAAATTACGTTCATTTCTCACATCCACGCATCTTGTATCCGGTCCTCCCTCTCGAACTCTCTAGCAACTCAAGAAAAAGAACTAAGAAATTCTGAATTAATGGGAAAGGAAATGAACATGCCGGCCCTGAATACATATAAATAAGGTTTAGTAACGCCAATTTTCTTATGTGTAAGGATGTAATCAAGGATCATCGAATGATTGATTACCTTTGGAACGACCCTAGTTTCAGATCTCGGAAAAACCTGCACAATTGTCGGATTGTCAGTGTTTACGAGTTTATATACAGTTATACTTGGTCTATATATACTAGAGTCTGATTAAGTAGGACATAAGTGTGCTTTTTATGTCAGATTCTTCAAGCGAAAACGAATATGAGTACTGGTATGATCGTCAGTGGTTACCACAACGTATATATGTATATATACATATAAACACAGAAGTCTAAGCAAGTTTGCACATTTTGTACGTAAAAATCATAATTGTTGTATCGAGCGTCACCATTGTTCATACCGTCAACGATTACCACGGACTCGAAAAGGATGCGTTTGCATTTTACCTTGCTATATCCTTACACATTGTAAAATGTTTCGTTACTAGGTATATGTGTATATATATATATGCACATATGTGTATACATATATACATACGTATGTGCAGGAGCTGTATTTTGTACTGTAAAAAGCTAGATATACTCTGGTCGTTGCTGGTGACTAATTCTAATAATCCTTTTATTTATACATCACAGAAAGAAAGAAAGAAAGAAAAAAACACGGAGTTATATTTTCATGTATAAAGTACTGCACTAATCTTTTTTTTTTTATAAGTTCTAGAATGAAAAATTTTAGATACGATTTGTCTAGCATTTTTTTTTTGTCGAACGCCTGCCAAAAATCATGAAGTGATGAAAAATGAAACAAGTGTAGCGCATTTAAAAAGTCTCGAATATCTTTCTCTCCGAATATTGTGTGGCTGTAGGAGATTATTAGGTTTACACTACAAGTACAAAGATGTGCTATGTTTTTCTAACAAAAGAAGAAAAAAGAAAATAAGAAAAGAAAACAAAAGAGAGAAAAAGAATGAAGGAGATGGAAAAAAGAGGGCACGAACAAAGTCTAATAGGAAGCAAAATAGACTGCAACAAATTTTACGGTAACGTCGCGCTTATAAATAACGAGCAGTTGTTGGGGGTGTAAATTAACGATGTCCCTAAATACTTTGTAACTCGTTCCACCGAGCGAGCGATTAAATTTAAATTAACAAGATCGTTCGCAAGATCTATGTTCAGTCTAAGTAGATTGGGTGTGCACGCGTTATGCATGTGTTGATCCATGTCACTATTCAAAATATAATAAATATTCTTTCCCATACGATTCGACAGATCACGGATTTGCGCGTGCAAAACCTGTACACGGTACACCGATACTTTTACCAGCAGCGACAATGTGTATTAATGTTCAGAAGCCAGGCGTGCCTGACTCGATGGAACTGAAAGCGCCTTGCGCGTCGTATTGTGTAGTACAGGTGTCCTGCAACAATTTTATACACTTAACTGTTCGGGACTTGAGCCGATCTCATACATGATTTTGGTAGTAGCAATCAGTGCGCTAGTGCGTCTGACGAGATTTGGAGGATCAAAAATTGTGTATTTCGCTAATGAACCGCGCAACCTTTGGTGCTCTCATTCGATGAATTCGGGCTTAACGCGAAGATCAGGAATCCGTGTAAACAATTTTCCTTTGTTTCACCGACCAATATGTTGTATAGTTTGAATACACGCGTGTACACGGATGCATGGTTTATCATGTAAAGACACGATGTCTTGCCATGTAGGACGTCGGAGGGAAAAACAACATAAAACTCGACGAGTACGGAATTCAGTTGTCAGGTTCATTGTGATGGCACGCACCGGAGGTTCAGACGAGCATATAAAGAAAGAAAAAAAAAAAATGAGTGCGATAGGGCACCTGCGCTTTTGTCTCTGCTACAAGACTTACGTACGAACATTGTAAAGAATACGACTGTTACAGTGTATGAACTAATTCGATCGGTGTATAACCGATCACAGCTCGACTTATATTAATCTATTAATACTTAAAGGAAGAAAATGAAGACGATGATGAGGAAAAAATAAGCTACAAAGTAATAAAGGATTGCGGAGTATTTGAAGTTATGTTTTTAAACTGAATTTTTGAAATAGAATGTGTACGGAGAGGCAAAAACGAGATCTTGTTTTTTTTTTCTGTTCCCCACATGTTTATCTATAACTGGTATCTATACGAGTATGAACGGTGTACGATATAAAATATACTTCATCTGTATTATTTATATTTCAGTTGGCAAAGGAGATCGATTATTAATAAAGTGTAAATGTATAGCTTTTCGTTTTAGTTGTTCGTCCTTTTGTACATGCGTATACTATTATGTGGTTTCTCTTATCTTAAACCCTCGATACGTTTTTTAAACGAACGAATTTCTTTATTATTCAATTACTGCAAACTACGTTATTCTTGTGTTTCTTGTTATTCTTTTAGATTTACTTTCTGGTTATATACAGCAACTACTAGAAATCAATTTTATGCGTATGTTTCGATCGAAGCTTAATTAATGTAGGAACATATATATATATATATTTTTCGAAAGAGATTTATATACATAGCTACTTATGTATGTGCGAGATTCGAGATCATATTTCTTTTAATCCTCAGAATTTGTAACGACGTAGTTACAATTAATGCGAGAATGCGAGATTTTTCGTGGGTTAAGGTTTCCGAGATGCATGCGATAAAAGAACGAATAACGTGTACATTCGTTTTGTCGATGATATTGATTATTTGTTCAAAGTAAAATATTCAGTTTTCAAGGATTTTTACGATAAAACGTAAAATACAGCAGAGTTGGTTTTGCTCTGTCATGGCAAGATGAAACAGCGGAATTTTGTGGAACGAGACGAGAGGAACGTGAAATCAGCGAAACGCGTAAAGGAACATGTATCCATCCGGTCCGTGTGATTTTGCCCGCGCCCTCGCCCTCGCCCTCGCCCCTTAATCTCACGTCTGTCAAATGCTCGTGAATTCTCGGAAGATGTGAGGCTTCGGAAAGTCGGCACGCAAAGAAAATAGTGTCTAAAGTTCTCGCATAATGCTATTGCATTCAAAATATATTACGGCCGCCGATGTTCCGATATATTTACGGTAACGACGAGGAAGTATTCGACGGGGAAAGGAGTAAAGCGATCTTGGACGGTGCGGACAGCAATGGCCACGACAGACAGAACGACGATAGAACACCTCCGGATCGAGATCGAGAGGCTCTCACGTGAATTAGATTTAGCCTCTACAGAAAAAATACAATCGGCTCAATATGGTCTAGCTTTGCTGGAAGAAAAATCTGCTTTGGAACAAAGGTGCAACGATCTCGAGGCCCTCTACGAAAACACGAAACACGAATTGGAAATCACGCAAGAGGTTAGCTCAGGTTCCTTTACGTATGTATCTCGATGGACGTGAATTTCTCGTTTTCTCGCTCCTCCTCTGTGTATTCTCTTTTCAAATTCAATGCCGTCCACAAATTTTCGATGTTTCAACGGTATCAACGGTATCAACGGTATCAACGGTGCATACTAAAATATGTTCGCGATATATGCTAATTACAGTCTACGTTCCAATAATGAAACGACAAACACGACTTTCTAAATGTTTCTAAAACTTATGCTTTCGATGTCTCTCCTTCCACAGGCTTTAGCAAAGTTTCAAACAACTACGAAACTAACTACAAAAAGTGGTATAGAGCAAGAGGAGAGTCTTATTAACGAAAGCGCCGCACGAGAAACCTCTCTTCAGTCACAAATTATCGAATTAGAAAATGAAACGAAGCAAGTATGTAATTTGTCACAAGAGGATTTATAAACACAATAATTTCTTCGATTTTCAATGTTCTTTATTCGATGTTGTTTCGTCTAGTTACGTCACGAACTGGAGCGAGTACAATCCGAACGTGATCACGCGTTCTTGGAACGCGAAGAAGTCGGCAAAGACCATCAACAGGCGGAAACAGACAGGAAGTCTTTACGTACTATGCTGCGCGAATGTAGATTTCGCGAAGCTCGACTACTTCAAGATTATTCAGAGTTGGAAGATGAAAATATTTCGTTACAAAAGCAGGTATCCGGATTACGATCCAGCCAGGTAGAATTCGAAGGTGCCAAACACGAAATAAGACGATTAACGGAAGATGTGGAACTTCTAAATAGTCAAGTCGAAGAATTAACAAATTTAAAAAAGATTGCCGAGAAGCAAATGGAAGAGGCACTCGAATCTTTACAAGCCGAACGCGAAGCAAAATATGCTCTTAAGAAGGAACTCGATCAAAGAATCAACAGCGAGTCCATTTATAATCTTAGTAATCTTGCGCTTTCGATTAGAGGTATCACAGAGGATCATACGATATGTAGCGACGGAGAAGACGATTCTCCGGCATTGCGTAGAATCGAGGCAGATTTGAAAACTCAAGAGCCAGGTACTTCGGCTACCGACAAACAAGTTGATTTGTTCTCCGAAATTCATTTGAACGAACTAAAGAAATTAGAAAAACAGTTGGAACTAGCCGAGTCCGAGAAAGCTCATCTTACACACAATTTAAGAGAATCCCAATACGCGGTTGAGAAAAGTCAAAACGAATTGCAATCCTTTGTTGCGCGCATCGTGCAATTAGCAGCCCATGTACAGTCGTTGCATCATCTTCATTCCAAATTGCCCGAAAAACAAACCGAAGAAGCAACACTGGACAAATTGAATCAGGTATGCGCAAGAAACATATGTGTCCGCTTTAGAATAGAACGTTACGACGTTAATTTTTTTTCTGCTTTGTTTTCAGGCCATAATGCAATATCATCAATGGAGTACTATGTCGGCGCGAGAAGTGAATCAGCTTCAAAAGGATTTAGCCGAATTGGAAAATGGTTTAACGATATCTGACTCGACGCAACAGTTACGAACGGAATTAACGAATCTTAGAAATAAGGTATACGGAATCTTTTTACCTTCGTATTAAAGTTTTTTATTTTGTATATATAAACAGTGACATAGCGGAAAATACAAAGGACAGACATACAAGTTATTAACTTATTAAGTTTCCACTGACGATATAAGTTAGTACATGGAAATATCGAGTGTAAAATAAACTGTGACTCTGGCACAATGACAATTAATATTCAAAATTTAGACTTTGAATAGAAATTATGGCATTTCAGATCCCCGAGTCAGAGAAGAGCCTTCGAGAAAAGGTTGGAGCGTGTGATCCCCTTGACGTATTTACCAATTTTTTAATAACAATTTGTCTTTTGGCTCTTTTAATGATCCGTACAGATTGCTTTCTAATGTTCTAACAACCCATCTTGTATTGCTTTTTGATATCTTTATATTCTTAACTGTACATGTTGCTACAGCTACTGACGGGCAACCATGATTTCTCAAAGCACAGACTCCTTTGTGAAAATATATTTGTACTCTATGTATCCTGGCGTATTATTGTTTTCACAAACGGGTTAACACGATCGGTGTCCATACGAATGTTTTTCTATCAAGTGCTCAAATAGATGTACGGATCTCAATTGCTATGCACTGTGGCTTTAAAATAGAATGTGCTTAGGAACAAGAAATCAGTCGATACTATCCTTCTATTTTTTTTTTTTTCACTTGCATCTAACGTAGCATGAGTCAGACTCACAGAGCCTGTTTGCACGATGTTCAAGCAGATGTTCTGTATATCATCTTGTACAGTCTCGCAAAATTACTTCCAACTGTCAAGCATAGTTTTCCTGAAATACAACATCTATCTTTTACAATCGAATTAATCTATAGCTGATACGTATACGTACAGTATCGAGGAATATACGCGATATATGATACACGACAAACATGGCAAAAGGCCAACGAATATCGTCAATGTGAATATAAACGATGTTTATTATATTTCAGCTTTTAGATACAGAGCAAAGAAGCATACAGCTTGAATCTGATATTGCTACATTGTCGAAACTTGCGACGGAAGCTGGTGGTTTCCTTGACTCTGCGCAGAACGATTTACAGAATATTTCCGACGAGCTTGCTCAACTTTATCATCATGTTTGTACGGTCAACGGAGAAATTCCATTGCGCGTGGTTCTTGATCATGAAAAAATTGTTCCCGACAAGGAGGAAGAGAATGAAAAGATAGAATGGTGTAGAACTTCGTTTAAAACAGACATACAAATCAAGGATTTAGAAAGTTTGAGCAAAGCTAAAGAAATAGCGAAACATATAGAAACCGCAATGGATCAAATTAAACACCTCAGAAGCGCCGTAGAACACACGATTGAACTTTCCAAAGTCAAGGGAGTACAGTCGAATGTTTGTAACGTGTGCGAAGGTGAGTGTTCAGTGTTCGTATTTGTTCCGCTTCTATGTCCGGTAGATAATTATATCTTCTCCTCGTTATAAATTATAGGATCTGTAAATGAGAACAAAGCCGAAGTAGCAGATCTACAAGAACAAGTGATTAGGTTGAAGGCCTTGCTATCGGCTAAACGCGAACAAATCGCAACCTTGAGAACAGTACTAAAATCAAACAAAAATACTGCGGAAGTAGCACTCACGAACTTGAAGAGCAAATATGAAAATGAGAAGAGCATCGTTAACGAAACCATGCTGAAATTGAGAAACGAGCTTAGAATGTTAAAGGAAAATGCAGCAACATTCTCGAGTAAGTTTATCTCGATTTATAATTACACATACATATAAGATAACAGGCATCGAAAACAGGCTGCACAATTCAGTTTTTCTCCTTACTCCTTACGAAAAACAAATTCTTCTATCTTTGAACGTAGCAGACTTTTTCAGATAGTTAATTTTAAGTACATCATCCTGTATATTCTGTATTCTCATACTAGCGTTAGAAGTTTGTATTATTTGAGATATTCAGTTTATACTGATTTGTACGGGAGTACAGTTAATTTATTCTCTTTTTTTTTGTTTCTATTTTGTTCTACTAACATTATTACATTAATATAATAACGTCAAAATAATCATTGTTACCAGCATTTATGTACATATTGCTATTTTTAACAAGTTGTGCCGCAATCGACTTCGCAGTTGCATTGGGAATTTGTCGCCAACAGTATTGCTTTGTTTTGCAGTAAATTATATTATCTCTTACTGCTGATACCTGTAGAATTAATAATATACCTCCCGTCGAATAGACCATAATTGCTTTGAACGTGAAGTCATAAGTATTTGTTTAAAATACTAACTTATGTACAGTGTTCGTTACTCTATGAAACTTCAAATAATTTATATGTGTTTAGGATGACTATAGAAACGTCTTTTTAACAATACTATATCATTTTCTTAAACGAGATACATAACTACAGAGTCTTTACGAGTTATGTTTGTTTAACGTTACCGTTACAAATTGAACATTTCTTATGCAACAACCAAATATATAATGCAGCAACAATCCAATAATTAACTGTTTTCGAGCAGAGCTCGTCAGGCGCTATAAATGGGTAATTATTGGGCGGTGACTGTGTTTAGACGTTCTCCCATTTAAACGGGCCAGCCTATACATTCGTGTTGCTCCATTGTGTGTACTCGACGCTTGATGCTTGCGCATCCTCCTTGTATTTGGTGTTAATCCCCGCTAACCACACTCCTCAGGTTTGCGTGCGATGTTTGCCGCACGCTGCGAAGAGTACGTGACGCAAGTCGAAGAGCTTCAGCGGCAGTTGGCGGCGGCTGAAGATGACAGGAAAACGTTGAATCAGCTTCTGCGGCTAGCGGTGCAGCAGAAGCTTGGTCTGACGATGAAGTTGGAGGAGTTGGAGGTGGATCGAGAGTTACGGAACACTCGACGACACGCAGCCAGCGCAAACGGACGAGGTAGACCACGATTGTCGCAACAGACGAACCGTCCTCATTTAGGCAGAGAGTTCTTCTAGAAAATCATGAAGATATGGGGCAAAATGCTCTGAGAAAAACGAGGATTTTGAACTTTTCAATTTTTTACTGCTCGTCGTCGAACCGCATAGTCATTGAAAACCGATTAGCCGCGCTTCTTCCGGTTACTTTTCGATGATAAGGAAATCGCAGAGTTCGGCATTTACTCCCCTTTCGAATATTTCACACCGATCACTCGTAGGCGCATAGAAAGAATAGAGATTGTACAAAACCGTTCTTGTAATATGTCATGAGAATATTTTTGGAAAATTTGGGCAGACTAACGACCGTTTAACTCTAGGACTACCGAACTAAAATCTTTCACGTTCTGTACCAGAGGAGCAGGAAATGAGTGGGGGAAGATACAATGTACACCGATGCTTTTCTTTCTTTTCTTTTCTTTTCTTTTCTTTTCCTTTCCTTTCCTTTTTTTTTGTTTTTTTTTGCAAATACGTTAGTTTTTAGCGAGTATTCTATTTATCTTATTTATCAAGGGAAATTCAATCATGTTTATTTACGTTAAGTAGCGTATAATGCAATTGTTCTGACGAGATATTTTTCTCGAACGCGTAAGTTACTTATGCTTACAGCACAACCTCGACATAACATCGAGTCTCTTTTCTAACGTACCTGTTGTTTTCATTGAAACATGGTCTTGAAGAACCATGACAAAAATAATTAGTAGAACATGTTTTCAAATTGCACGTAATTTGTACGATTTGTTTAACGTTTTCTGAATGGTGGTGCATTTTGTTTCTTCCCCCCTCCGAGTGCTAGGGTTGATAGGAAGAAAACCAAAACCTGTTCTCCTCGTTTGTAAGGAATAACTTTTCTATTGAATCGAAGAGACGCGGAGCAGAACGTTTGGAAAGCTTTGAAATGTTCACATTTTCTTGCACCGATGTTGCTCCATATCGTAGGAGTTTTTAGGAAGCTCTGCCTTCTGTTACCAATGTTGTTAGTAGAGATGCCTGATGACTAGGTCTGTGCGGGTCGCTCGAATCGTCGTGTTGGGCGGGGTCGGGTCGCAGACAGTCGGACGGGCTCGATTCGGGTGCGCGACGCTTCATGACAAATCGGGCAACCCGAGCGTTTCGAGCTACCCTTACAAAGTTACAGCACTCCTTAAAAAATTTTCATAGCTTGTAGGTGTATGTGACTTCGTAAGGATATTTTCACGATTCATTCGGAAGAAATTCGTCAGAATGCCAGAAATATTGTCTCTTCAATTTTTCACATGTAATGTCGGGCGGCCCGAAACTCTCGGGCCCGCCTGACTTTCTGCAATCCGACCCGACCCGACCCGACCTGAACCTGAATATCGGGCGGCTCGCACATGCCTACCGATGACAAGCATAGAACGGGTTTCTGTTGCTTTCGTTTTGCGTGATTGGCACAGAATTCTATGAAACGTTCTGTGCTTGATGATTCGTTCGCAGCGAATCGTGCAAACTGCAAAGTGGAAACGATTCTTGCGAACACGAATGCTTAAAGATATTTTAATCTTTGAATTGACTTTCAAATTGATTCGCCTTTCTTTTCAAGAAAGTTACGCGTTAATTGTATGTGTGTTTGTTTCTTATACTTCAGCCGACCATAGTTGGACTTTTATACGTCTAGTATAACGTTGCCTATCCGAGTTTATAACAGCGTAGAGAATATTCATGCATGAATGGCTCGTACGGTTATAATACTTGTTAGATTGAGTCACAGATAACGTCCGTTCCTCATCATTGAATTTTATTCTTATTCGGCACAGTTAAGAATTAATGCTCAATCGGCTTGTATCCTCCAATGGTGATGAACAGTTTGTAAATGTTCGGGGGATAAGTATTCTCAATGAGACATTCGGGACCAGAGGAAGCTATTCTCAATCCTGAAAATTTTTTCCTAAGAAAAAAGAATTTATTTGATTGTTGACTGCCACCTTTTAAATTATTTACTATTTCGCTTATCTTGTGGTCAAATTTGAGCCGTTAGTTCCGTCCTTAACGCGTTGATAGTTTTCTTTTATCTTATTACGTTTTCCCTAGTCGTCTTTGCTGTAAATGCAGAAACGACATGCTGCCAAAGACCACAGGTTCAGCAATCTTGGTTGGAGGATACATCGAGCGTTGACAAACAAGACAAAGCTTACCACTGAACACATTTGGTAGCATTTGGTTCAATTATTCTGCTACTCGATTTTTGGTTCACACGATGTAATTGCACAAAGGTTTTTAGCAACAAAAAGAAAAAAAAAAAGAAAAAAGGAAAATGAAAAAAGGGAAAGAAGATTAATAACATTGCACAATTCGATTAGATGGAATTATTGAACATGAAGGTCGGCTTTAGTGCTGGACGTTTTTACATTTGTGGCTCAACCGTATATAGGAGACAAGTGCAAGTTCTTTCGTATTAATGGGGGTGAATGACGAAAACAGAAGGAAATGAACGTATACTGTTTTTTAGGTAGACAAACAAAGAAAACAAAAATTTTACATTGCATACCATAGAGACAATATTATTGTGCGCGACAAGTAGCGTTTATAATCAAAGTAGAATGGAATACACCGTAGACGTTTAGAGTCGAAGAAAAAACGTAAAGAGTAGCGAGAATAACAGAATTCTTAGGGACCCATTCTCTGAGTAGCTTGTCCGGCAAACGACATTGTTCAATTGCAAAGCGAAAGAAAACGTTGCTTCATTGTCGACGACGTCATATCGATTCACCTTTGTTTATTCGGTCATTCTTTCGAGTGGTCCCATTTTTCTAGTTTCTGGCATTTTTAGCGCGACCCCCCCCCCCATCTTTAAAATAAGTCACGATAACGTGTTCATTATATTCGGGAGAGAGAGAGAGAGAGAGAGAGAGAGAGAGAGAGAGCCCTGTTTTATCATTGAACGTAACTTGGCCTAACCAGGTTTTAATTCAATTTTATTGAATTTGGCAGCTTTTCATCGATTTTACTCGTATTGGTCAATGCCCTTACTGTATTCGATATAGATTTATTATTGTATTGTTAGTTGTTGTTTATTTATATATCTATTTATATGTATATCTATTTGAACGATTCGTATTGATCGATACCAGCAGCTATACTTTTTATTTTGATATTCTTCGTTGCATAATACTAACCGATCTCGTTTCGATGCAGCTGTTTATGCGAAAATCCGTACCAATTAATTACAAAATGCAATCAGAAAATGGTCGCGTATTTCCCACGAATATACGCGACACATTTCCCCTCTGATAACTTTGTACATTTTAGGTGGCTGGGTTTCCAAGTGGTCTTGGCCCGAAAGTTCCCTGTCAATTGTCAATGTGAATGTCTATCAATATTACGTTGACTCGACAACAAGATGTAATTTAGTTTTTAATTACTGGACCGCAGGTCTTCATGCAATGTAATAGTTCCACGGTACGATTATTCTTTTCTATCGATAGTCTTGGCTTGTTTTATTATTGTAAGGAAAATATTTATTTTCTTCTAGTTTTCAGTCTAGTTATAAGTAGACGGCAGATTTTATGCATTTACAATAAGAACGAATAGGTGAAACACGAAACTGAAAAAGTATTAGAAAAATTGAAGGATACAATTACATCGTTTTGCGACATTTTGAGATGTAAGAGTCGCAATTAGAGTGTAAATATAAAGCATCACATTTCTAAGAATTAACTCGGCGGGCATAGGCCACTTGAGAAGCAAGCATCGTTGCTCGTTTATACCAGTCTCTTTGTTCCTTTCTTTACCGCTTCATTCTGCGATTGTGGAATCTTGTAAAAACAAGGTAAACAGAGAAATAGAACATACATAACTCGGTGTGTTTGTATGCGGTACACGAAAACGATGAATACACAAAATATGTGTATGTACGGGCAACCAGTATCCTTGTGAATTTTACTATACATTTATTAATCAATTGAAACTTTAACTGATCGTCGGAAGTGTGCGAGCGTGCGTGCGTGCGTGCGTGCGTGCGTGCGAGCGAGCGTGCGTGCTTGCGTATTTTGCTAAAGGAAATCGTGCATGATGGCGTTTGGTACATCGTGAAAAATATTTAAAATTGATTGTCGATCGATCACTATATTTAAAATCGATATTAACGATTAACCTGAACCGTCTTTAATCAAATTTGTTATTAGCGCTATTAGTATCATTACCTTTATTATCTATTATTATTAGCTATATTGCTGTCAGCTTCGTCGCGGAATCCAGATGACGAGTACCTAAAGAGAATTTATCGATCGTTCATTGACTATCAATTGATTGATTAGTTGTCGCTATTATTATATTTATACCGTATAGTTACTCTATTGCCTGTGTCTACGATTCTAATCAACAGAGATCCTTGTTGACCAATTTATTTCTTTCTTTTTTTTTTCGTTTACTTAACACTATTTAGGTACTAACGGAATAAAAACTGCAAATCGAGATTTTCTTTTTTGTTTTATTTTCGGTTTTCTTAGTTGTACTCGAACAAATTAACAAATTCGCCACGAATGACGCCACTTGTTTGCTCGATCACTTAAATACATATGCATATGTCTGTTCTAAATGTTTATATTGCAAATTAATCGATGCAAACTAAAGGTGAACTTTCCAACTAATGATTTTGGTATGTTGTACAAGGTGTAATGAAATGTTTGACCTTGACATGTAAGTTCGAGGACATTGTTCGTCGAGCCGAAGACATTACACCCTGTACATATCGACGCATCTGTTCGTAGAATCGTGGCGAATCTGTTAATCAGGATGTTTGAGTGTTCGACGAGTGCGTTGAAACGACGCGATGATTATCGTGTATCGTGATATTTTTTTTGTTTTTAGACGGAATGATTAACCGGTTCAATTTCGAACGATAGACACAGGTGGTTCTAATTTATGTCCATAAACCGAGCCAGCCTCGTACCACCGTCCCTTCCCCACCCTTCACGCCGTTGCCAGGAACAAACAACAGAAGAAATTCTATCGTTTCTCTTCACGACCATTATGTAGTATTTACCTTCTGACTTCGTCCTTGATGAAAAGAAATTCGTCCTGAACTTTTCGCCTTGCCGTCCGCGCTCTACAATGGCGACTCGAAAAATCGTTCGTATTATAAAGGAGAAAGAGATGCAACCTCAAATCGAATAAGAATTTTATTATATTTTCTAAAATGTTAATTGTCTCCATTTTTGGCTACTCGAAAAAGAGTATACGAGTGACACTTTTTCGAGCAATGTTTCGGTTTTTGTTCATTTGATATTCTCGAATCGCAAAGGATTTTTCGTTATCTTAAAAATGGTTGATAAGGGTATTTACTAAAACTGTTGTCATTTGAATATTTTCAAGAGTTGAATATTTTTGTTGTAAACAAAGTAGGAAAGGAGGTTGGAGATGTGCGAAATACGACGTACGAAATTCGGTGTCACCAAAGCGCCAAAACCTGTAAACTTCTGCCAAAGATATTCTGTCCTCTCGAGGGTCTAATTATCCTTCACACGCTCTTAACGTCCTTTACAAAGTTCCTTCGTGTTGCAACGCGTGTTGTCGAAAATCGTTGTAACACGTCACAACGGAGTCCCCAAGCGGAGTCCATGGAACGTGTCCATTCTTTAATTATTTCGGTGGGAAAGCAATGTCGTTCTTGAACCGTGTCATTACGAACAATCTCAAACAATTCGTATCTACTCTTAAAAGGTTACGATTACAGTGTTTACTCCGAATATATACGCCGAACGTAGTAAAGTAAACTTTTCTGAGAAATTATTCAATATTGAATCTCAAATCTTGAATATTAATCTACCACTTTTTTTTTTAACATAGCAGGCATTTTTTTTTAATAAGTCGAAAAATGAAAGAAAGAAAGAAAGAAAAAACGTGGAAAATCATTTCGAAGGTTCAAAACTGACATTACATTCTTACCGAGACCGATGCAAGTACCATTATTCGAAAGGAAAGATTCGTTGTTGTTCGTAAGGAGATATTAATTAATTAAATCTCGGGACTCCCCTTTCGTCCATAAGTGTGTGTTTGTTGTCTGCTTCTTCGAGCGGTGTGGGACGTTCGCAATTTCACAATTATTTGAATCGTTAAATCGAATGAATCGAATATCGGTTGAATCGAAACGAACCTTGACGATGTGACAAGGACAAAGGATCCTTTGGCGAATTTGATTCGGCGAATCGCCGGCCAATTCTGAAATTCAACGTATCTCTGTCCATGAGAAAGCTGCTGAAATTGAAAACGTGTTTGCGAGCAGAGCGTGTACCGTAGCTGCGATTCGGAGCGGAAAATCATCTTCGCGGCCGAACGCTACGATAAGTTACTGTTCTCTTCGACAATAACATCGAGATTAAACGATTATGTAGATGACATTAGAGGTAAAATGTTAAGACCCTCGTGCCATTCTAATGGCTCAACGTCCATCATGGCGCGTGCTCACACCGCGAAGAGTATTATAGCCAGCGTATTTCCTTCTCTCTATTCTTCATCGAGCTTATACGGTTAAGAGAGAAAAAACAAAAAAGAAGAATGGTCTAAAAGGTATCATTTAACGTCGCGACGAACAAAAGTACCATTATATTTTTACATTCGCGAGAAAGATGATCGAAGAAGATGATGAAGAAAAAAAAAAAGAAAAGAAAAAAGGAACGAAAGTTGATTAAGAGAATTATGGAAAAAGATCAACCAGAGTCTGTCTGCCGGATGGAATGAGAACCCGCGAAGCCATGTATCCGCCGCCGAGGACATTTTAAGAGCATGAAAGTGTGTCAACTAGGAGATTCCGTATAAACTTTTGCGTTTGTTCGCGCGTTAAATCTTTGCTGTTAGAGCAGAGCTGCTCATCATTAGCGGGCAGGGGTGCCACGAATCGACGAGAAGAAGTTACTCACCCTCTCTCTGCCAGTACCGAGTTAGGAGAAATGTAGTTTTACACGGAGAACTTTTATCGACAACGCGAACGTGAACGATTGCTCGTTGTCCTTTTGGCGGATACAGGTATAGCTTGAGGCGTCGAGAGCACCGGCAAGCAGATTTGCTCAAGGCTTCCATAAAAGCTATGATTGCGTCCCAATTCTGGCTGACTTCCTGGCAGTGGCGTGTGCGTTTGGCTTAGATCGTATTATACGAACGTGAAGCGTAAAGAACATAAAGCTCGATTGCCGAGTAAGATTAGCTGTAATGGCGTAGGATAAGCGATTTAACCGACTGCGTAACTTGTGCTGGAATCATTAACCGACCGTGGAAAATCGAGCGGAGCAATAGGTTTAAGTCGTATAGTTAGTGGACAACGTACAACGAACCCGTGTAGTCACTTTTCCTTTTCTTGTTTTCTTTTTCTCGAGCGACAAATGGAAACAATTGAGTTTCGATTCTTTTCAGATCCAACCGACGAGTCTGCGTCCCCAAATTCGGACGAGATTTGCCCAAGTATCAACGGATTCGATCGCGAGATCGCTAATTTCACGGGTTTGCTATACTTTTTCCACCGTATGGTCGGTAGAAACGATACACATTGGTAGCGTAGATATTCAACTCTACTCGGAATTGTACCGATTCCCCAGGTTCTGTTTTAATCTAATGCCGACCTAATATTCATGCAGCTCTGCGTCCTGGGACGGATTAACGGGGGCCGGTTAATGTTAAGGATCCATCTTACGAGCGCGTTACGTCTTTTCTACCGACTATGCCAGGAATGTTCGACTGGAATTTTCACGAGCGAGAAACTCGCGAAACACGAGCGACAATCGTCAGCGGTGCAAGGTATAAATGATAAAAAATTGCCTTATTCGTTTGTTCAACATCCGTTTGTTGCGGTGGTCGCTACACGATTTCTCGCTCGTGCTGGCTCTTCGGCTTTATTTGACCGGAAACGGTTCGTGCCAGTTTGATATTCCTCGACTATTACGATCGTATGTTCGTGTTCTGGGCTAAACTTTTCTTAACTTAGGGGACCACAAATTTTCAACTATTTTCATATAGACCCTTTCGATTTTGACGATGAAAGGCCAAAAATCCAAGTTTTAACGTTAGGAATTCGTTGGTTCAGGAGTTACGCGTGTTCAAAGTTGGCCGATTTCATGCGTTTTTGAAATGTAAGACCGCCGCCATGTTGTCTAATGAGCGGAGCCGCTAGGTGGTGCCAGCAGCACGCGGTGATTTCGATAACATAGATTTGCAAGTGTAGTCTACCAATGTAGTAGTATTACCATTCCACCGTGTAGTATACCAATATGGCCACGCCCTTATTTGCCGAAAACGCTTGAAATCGCTAATCTCTCAACTTTAAACACTCATAACTTTTGAATCTGTGAATTCCTAACCTTAAAACTTGGATTTTTAGCATTTTCTTGCCAAAATCTAGAGGTCTATATAAAAAAAAAAAAGTTTAAAAAAATTTCTGACCCCTTAAGTTAATGTTCAGCCATGTTCTGGGATGCAAGACGTCTTCGAGGACGTTTGTGCGTGTGTTTTTTGCAGCTTAACAGGGTCCACGTTGCATTTAAACAGAATATCATGATCCTATCATCGTTTCCCTTGTTTCTGATTTTTTCTACATCGATCATTCTTAATATTCCAGTCCTCTTGTTCGTGAACGTCCGTCAATGTGGAAGCGTCCTCAGAACGTGAAAGCGTACGATTTATATCTTAGGTTTTTACGGATAGGGTGTATCTTCCTTGTAAAAATGATAAAAAATGTAGCACAGCGGCGACTTGCTCTCTTCTTAGATGATTTTACAAAAGCTGAGGCAAGCAAAAAAAAAAAAA